>CM042185.1:7570608-7639127 GCA_023539305.1 Ilex asprella
TTAAAAATTCAAAAAAATAAATAAAATAAGATATAAAACTTAATAACTAATTATTATATTTACAGTTTTTCAAGTTAGCATATCTTATTCCTATTCCTAAATTTACGGGACTTCTCTTTCATTCTCCCCACTTGAGTAAGAAAACCAAAAGAAAGGAAGACTCCTAAGCAGAATTTCTTTCTATTATAAAAACAGAAACTAACCAGAAGCTATAGATATACAACAACTGTGCTTTTATGCATACGGTAATCTCTAGTTTTCTCTCTCTCCCATCTGTTCCGGCACTCCAGAACGTTACTCTTCTGTCTCTCTGAAATATTCTCTCTCTTTTTATGGCTTCTCCTTCCCAAGGTAGCCTCCTCCTTCAAAAACAGCTCAAAGGTAACAATCAAATCATACCCATTATGCCCATTATTTGTATTCAATGATCTTCCCAATTTTAGATTGATGATCGGTGTTTTTCTTTGCAGATCTCTGTAAACACCCAGTGGATGGATTTTCGGCAGGGTTGGTTGATGAAAGCAACATATTTGAATGGAGCGTCACCGTTATTGGACCACCTGATACTTTATAGTGAGCCCCTCTATTCAATATAACTTAAAACCATGAATTATTTATGCTTGATTTCAATATATGGCTCTATATGTTTATTGTTCAAAGATTGAATTTTTATGTGTTTGATTTCAGTTTAAGGGGTGAGATTTATGGGTGATTGAGTTTGTGCTTCTGTTTGCTTGATAAAGGTTTTTACTTTGGGTTATTGACATGGATTTGGGGTTTTATGATTGGGTGAATTGGATATTTCGATTGGTTGGTCTGTGGTTGGCCTTGATTTGGTTTTTAGGGTTTGGGGAAACTGCAAAAGTTATCTTTCTGGGTATGTCCTTTCCTGTTTGATTGTAAATTTGTGGATGTTAGCTTCTTTCATTGAATATTATTCTTTTACTGTAGAGGAATAATAGAAAAGTTGACTGTAATTCAATTTGGATGGTGGGCGAGTACTCTAAACATTAAACTGATATTCACTTGTTCTCATGGAAGGAATTTTTGGATTTTTATTCATTAGATGAGTTCCCCAATTTTTCATAAATTAAAAATCTTGTAAAGTTGATGTCTTTTATGCAATTTTGGCTATTTATTGCAATTGGCGGTAATATGGGGCGTTAGGAGCTCTGATTTTTGTGCTTCCAGTTCTGGAGACACGAATGTTGAGCTTAGTACAGATATGCCTGGGAGTTTGTTTTTTGTTATGTTGGTGGCTGTTTCTATTCCACTCTTCTTAGTATGTTTCCAATTTAAGACAGCACGAGCACATTTGCTTGAAGTGATGTGATTCTGACTGCTCTTCGTCTGTAAAACGCTGCAGTGATGGAGGTTTCTTTAATGCCATCATGACCTTCCCACAAAACTACCCACAGAGCCCCCCAACAGTGAGGTTTACCTCAGAGATATGGCATCCTAATGGTTCGTACATTGTTTCTAAATATCTTTCATATAATTCTTATTGATTATTATCTAAGATTCTAACTGCTTGGGTATGATAACAGTTTATCCTGATGGAAAAGTTTGCATTTCAATTCTTCATCCCCCCGGTGATGACCCAAACGGCTATGAGCTTGCTAGTGAGCGCTGGTCTCCTGTCCATACAGTATGACCACATAAGTCACATTAAGTTTTTTTTCTTGTTGTGTTCTTGATATTTTACTAATGTTGCTTAAAAGTTATTGGTAATGTAGTTGTTACCCTTTTTCCCTCTAGTTTATTTTGGCTTTTTGATTCGCCTAGGTTTTTGGTCATTTAGACTCGTTCATTCTACAAAATGAATCAATGATTTTTGAAACGAGTTGAGTTAATCAACTTCTGAGTTGACTTTAATAGGCTCGACTTGGCTGGAATTGGTTTTATCTTAAAGATGAACGACCCATACCTATTACACTTATCTGTGCCTCTCTTCTGTGATAGATTTTCCAGGAATGTGGGCTCTTAATATTTGATTTTTTGTTTGGTTATTATACATATGTTGGTAGATTTTTATTGAGAAGTTGGTTATTTTAGAATTGGTTATTATGTTATAGTGTATATTATTTGACAACTTTTTTGATGTGAAATTAAGTTCGGTTTCGCCTCGAATGCTTGTAATCTTCTGTTTAGCAATTATCCCTACCTCCGCTGAAGGGGATTTTTAGAAGGAAATTTATGTAGTTAAACCGTATAAGAGTGATGTTGGGGTGAAAAGAAATAAGTATAAATAGTCTTGTTCACTGAGTGGTACTAATCTTACTCTTATTTTGCTTTTATGTTGTTGGCTGACTAGTTTAAGAAAAAGAGGAGTGGGGACGGGGGAGTGGGTACAGAGGGTTTACAGTGCTAAATTCTTGTAGCACAGTGTGGCGTTGTCATGCATCTGAAAGGTAGGACCTTGAAAGAACGTTGCGCTAAGGAGGGATTGTGGAGAGAGAGCCTCTAGGCACTGAATTTGCTGTCGAAGGATAGCCTGTTCAGTGGGTGGGGTTAAGTTGATTCAGACTCCTGCCCCCACTACGGAAAGAACAAGGAATCACACTTGAAGTAGATGGTTTTGATATCTTGATATGTATAGCTCAAAATATGTCCTTTGCTTTACAAGAAACAGTAGTTCTGTAACAAGTTGTGTTTTGGAAATTTGGTACACTTGCGTTCTGCCACTAAATTTGATGAATAAAACATGTTATGGCTAGAGCTTTACTTATCTTTGTGCTAAAGCAAAGATTTACAATCTAATATGGTTTTGGGATATGCAGGTTCTCTAAATTCCATATGATGGCCAGTGTATCATATTTGCTGAAGTAGACAGCAAACTTGTACATTTTTCTTTTTCGGATACAAGAACTTATACTTTGAAATATGTCAAATTTTAACTAGTTTATCTGAATAACCCCACCCTTAGCCTATAATGTTGTAAAATAAGTGACATACTTCATTCACATTCCTGTTCCTGTTCCTGTTCCTGTTCTGGTAAAGAAATGATATGTGTCAACTGCTACATGATCATGCTTAATCGACACAAATTGTATGTGTTTGCCTCTGGTTAGATCATTCTGTTAGTTAGTGTTCTGCCTTTCTATCAGTATGTATATGCTGCTCTACCCCCATAGTGCACAACTTGACGAAGAATTTATTTGCAGGTGGAGAGTATAGTTTTGAGCATTATATCAATGCTTTCAAGCCCTAATGATGAGTCTCCCGCAAATGTCGAAGCTGCAGTAAGTGTCAATATCTATCTGATTTCTCGACATATTTTCATGAACAAATGTTCGCTTCATTTTGCTGCCCTTTTTTTGGTGGGTTGTGTGTGTGTGTGTGTATTCCATTTTTTTTTTTGGGGGGTGGGGGACGGGGGGAAAAGAATTGAAATTGTCAAACGGCGTTGTCTGGAAGTATGAGATCCATATGCTGAGGTTCACTGTTTCATTTCTTTTGAGTAATATTGAAGGAAACCACTTTTCATAAGTTGGCATGTCCATAAGTATCAGCTCTTCATAGAAATTTCCCTTTCGTAGTTATTTTTCTGTAATGAAGCAAGCAAAATATAAAACGATGTTGAATCATACAGCGTCTTTGATGGCTTTTTCAGGTGATTTAGAATCACTAATACATCTTCTTAATCCGTCCGGTTGTGTAATTGCAGAAGGAATGGAGAGAAAGAAGGGATGAATTTAAGAAGAAAGTTAGTCGATGTGTGAGACGTTCACAAGAAATGATGTGAACCGGCTCCATTGCGACTCAGCCAGGAGGAAGAAAAATGATGGCTTTGTTGAATCAATCATAAGTTCAATTCGATATGTATTGCCAATGCCCATGCCCATGCCTATGCCTTTTTCTTTTCTTCTTTTGTTTTTCTCCATTGTGTCGGGTTTTTCAAATTCAAATCAGAAATATTTCTCCATAATGAAGTTATTTAATTTGGAAACTCAACTAAATCCATGTTTTGATTGCTGTGCATTATTTTCTGAAGGAATTTGTGAATGCTTGTTGTCAAAGAAAATTTCTGAAACTATATAAATAATGTGTGCTCTGTAGTCTTTACCTCAAAAAATTATAACTTGACCTTAAAAAATTATGATTTTTGGTATGATACCATCGTCAGTACTGCAGTCTTTCCCATGATTGACAATTAGTCATTGCAATTGCCTTAACAAGATGTCACATCCTTCAAAAATACATAGTATTCAAATATAGTTCACAAGTTAGATGTCATTTGTCCTTAGACCAGCCACTGAAATAGATGGGGCTAAATAAAAACCAAGTAAACAGAGTGAAATCCCAAAGGAGATGACCATAACTTTACCAGTCTTCCTTATAAACAAGATATGATTACCGTCTTAATTCTCTTCAAGCAGCCTGTCTTTCTGGCATCTTTGCAATCCAGTCCATCATAAGTTTAAGTTGCCTTCATACTTCGGGTCAGCTATCACATAATGTTATGCAATTGTCAAAACAAATATAAAAATGCTAAGAAAGTTGGCGAACAATCCCAGCTGTTGATCGTCAATCATCTGCAATAGCACGATTGTAGCTTCGATAATTTAGTACAACAGACGTAAACAGTGCAATCAATAATCTAATTTCGAGGGGTGGAACAAGAACTAATATTTTTGGGTAGGGTAGCCTAAAATAAATCGAAAAAAATTTGCACCATATCAGCAGAACCCACATTTAAAAGACATATATTTCCACTCTGTCTTTTCCTTTCTTTTAGCATTCACAATCAAAAGTTCAAGTGAAATGAATCCTGGGCTCACAGTACTAGGCAATTCTAAAAAAAATTACTAACAGGATTTGTAGGATTTCAACATTCCAGATATCAAGGTGGGAATTTTGAGTTCAACGGAGGATGATAAAATGCACATGTAGTCAAAAATTTGATTGCGACCCGACAAAAATATACCAATCTCATTGGAGAATTGTAGATAGGAATAGTACATTGAGAGATCTGGTAAGCAGTTACATCTTGGACAGTGAAGCAAAGATGTTCTGTACAGATAGCCCTCTGGCATAATTCCTTTTTTCTTTTTCCATTTTCCCCATTTTTTGACAATCACCATCATACAAAATAAAACTTAAGGGTGAAATAGCTCTGTGACAATAATTTTAATTGATTGTGGGTATCCATGACAATAAGCACGTTTTGGGTTTCCAAAGGGCATGTTGAAGTGAAATGAGGAGTGATATACATATTCCAGAGTGAACATTGTACATTGGAATCAAATGAATTCCTTTGCTTCAGCCTCTTTTAAGCATGCCCAATTCCTAGACTATTTATAATAGTCTGTTTATGAAGGATATGATTGAACACAGATGTCGATGGATAATGCAACTATGAGCCTGCTTTCACTACATAAATTATAATCTTGCCAAAATGACAAATGGCAAGCACAAGAATATTCATGTAAAAAGTAAAGGAGCCAGGATTGAAATCCTTCTACAACTCCTTCATCACAAAAATTTGCCAACTTTATAATCAATCTTATTCAAACCCTTATAAGAAATAGTTCTGCTCCGTAACACAAATCAGACCTTGATACAGGCCCTTTCATTTTCTTCCAGTGAATAAATTCAAAACCTTCAGCTAAAGCCAGAATTTCTACTCTTCAACCTCTTCCTCTAGTGCTCCCCAACCTCAACAAACACTTCATTCCAAATCGATAACCTTTAAAGCTCTTTTTACCAACTTATCTTTAATGCTGAATCATCAATTATTTATTAACTAGGGGTAACCCATGCCTAAATGCATAATGTAATGTGAATGGTTTTGAAATAAATGTTGGTGATCGTTAGATGAGTCTATTTGAAACCGTCGGATGGGCTTCTTGAAGCCTACCCTGTTTTATATTGTAAATGTTTGACTCTACTCGATAAGCAAATTACTAGTCTTTGTAAAGAAATGTACACAACTTGTCCTGCCATGACTCTTGGCTGCCAAAACAAATTCTTCTAGGTCCATATATCACCTTACACGTGGGCATTTCAAGATGCAAAAACTAAACCTGAGAAACAGATTACATAGCAATTAAAATATCAAAGCATTTCTTCAAAAGTTCAAATTGTTATGCACATTGTTAAAACCTCAACAACACATACAACGTATCCCGTAAATGCCAATTAAGTCAAGTGACATTGACCACTAGTCCCCAATATGTTACAAATTTCTTAAAAATAGGTAACACCTTTTGAAATAGCAATGTATACAACAAAGAATCACCAAACCTTAAAAAACCTTAGTTTCTGAGATAAAAGTTTACAAATCCTATCTATCTATACTACGTGGAAACGACAGTTAATTATATAGCTCAAGGGTCATGACTAAATAAATATTCAGCTTAGAGGATAAAAATTGATTTCTTGAGCTATTTTCCATGAACTTGGAACATGAAAGGGTATGAACAGGCAATTGAGATTATACAAGTTTGTCATGCGGGTCCATACCCTTTGTAATTTTGAGGAGAAAATATTTATTGCAACGGTTACCTCATGTCATCACGATAATAGAACACAGAAAAAAAAAACGAAAAAAACAAAAAAGATTGAAGGCGATCACAGTGGGATTCGAACCCACGACCTTTAGATTCGGAGTCTAACGCGATATCCACTCCGCTATGCGATCAATTGATACACTTTTTGCTTATTCTTCACACTTTAAGTCGGACTTCGTAACAAGAACTAATGGAGAAAACAGAGACACAAAATCATAACTGGGTTTTACTCTAATCTCAACGACAAAATAAATCATGCTAAAAGGGTTTTACGATCGATCCTTACCCAAAAATGGATCCAAAACGACTCAATTCTTAAACTTTAATCGCGGATGTCTGGGTCTCAACAATCTTTAACAGAACGTATTTAGAAAAACAGAGAGATCACATACCTTTTGTTGATCAAATGTCAAGAACGGAGGGCACCAGTACCAGATCAGTGAAAAAAAAGAGCGAATTCCTAAGGTTGAACGCTTTATTTTGTCCCAAAAAATAACCTTCCACAGCGAAAACCTCCCCGTTCGACGATCTGATGTAATCTCTGAGAGAGAGAGAGAGAGTAGTGGGGTAGGTACCGTATGTAAAACCCGAGGGACAAAACTGGGAACGTGGTTTCAGGTTGCTTCTGGGTTCGGACTTCCATTGAATCAGGATCGTCTGAAGTTTTCAGGTCAAACACAAGGGTGGGCTGGCCCAGCCATCAGCCCATAATAGAAAATTGTGAGGTTTGAAGAAAATATTAAATGTAACGGTTATATTACGATAACAATGTTATATGGTGTAATCATCAAATGATAAACCACAAAATACGAAAGTGAGTCTGACAAAGTTTGATAATTACACAATTCATGTAAGATAATAGCGAACCTACGTAAACACTAAATGGTAGTTCAAGGGTAACAAAAACAATCAGTAAATTTGGATATTTTAAGTTTATATCTTAACAGTCTCTTGAGATCAAATTATGAGAGATAAATTTTTTATGAATAACTTAATCTCGGTGTGGATGATCTATCTCTAATCGAACAAATGAGCCCTAAATGTTAAACCAAAAGAGAAATAATAACTACCTATCTAACAAATAAAATCTATTTACCAACCGTTACATTCAATATTTACTCGTTTCTGTATTTGGCATACAACTCTTGCCATCAATGTGTGGATAGCAATATAGTTGTACTGAATGAGCTCTAAATTCTAAATTTTTAATTTTTAATTTTTTAAAAATTTTAAAATCTTACATGACTTCTCACCATTGGTTCTAATTTCCATTTCTATACATAGGTGACAAATGAGTTCTAAACTCTCCATTCTATTATTATCGATTTCTGTTTTTTTTTAATTTTTAAAAGCTTACATGGCTTCTCATTAGGGATGGCAGTGGATCGAAAAAAAACGGGTAGTCGTTCAAACCTGCCCCATTTGGACCGGAGATGGACTATATGTATTGGATGGTGGACGTATACGGAAATACCCGTATAAACCCGTGTGGAGATAGACTTACCCTTATCCCCGCCCATACCCGCCCCGCCTCGTACCCGTTACCCGCTAAATAAATAAATATAAATATATATTGAGTTGATTGAGATAATTTTACCACCATTATGTTGTTTGTGGATATTTGTTTGTGCTTTGTTTAAATATGTAGTATTTTGAACATTTGTTGTTTGTGTTTTATTTAAATATGGTATTTTATATTATGTTGTGTTAGATTATTTAGAATGTTATTGCATTATTTAAAATATTAAATTTATTTAGCTTAGGCTTGGGCTTGGGCTTGGGCTTGGGCTTAGGCGGGTACAAGGGAAGCAGGTACGGGGGAAGTGGGGATGGGACGGGGATTAAAAATTTACCCGCGGATGGAGATGGTGATGAAAATTATACCCTCTAACGGGGGTGGAATGAGGATGGACGAAATATTTTTAAGCGGGTACGGGGATGGAGACTACACTCTCCGCCCCCGCTTCGATCCATTGACATCCCTACTTCTCATCATTGGTTCTCATTAACTTATTATCTTAAACCACATTAGAATATTTTCAATCTTGACTCAAAATTTTTATTCAAATTTGAGTAAAAATTTTGATTTTATATAAAACACTCCAACGAAGAAACATAAATTTAAAAAAGAGCAAATCCAACTTTTAGTAGAATAGAATATGACTACGGGCCTACACGGGGAGCGAGAGTGGGCAAGTGCTCACCCTCAAATTTTTTAAAAAAATATTTTATGTATACTTTTATTTATATATTCTAAAAATTATACATACATTTTGTACTTGTGAACACCCTATAATTTTCTTATTTCAATAGTTTAGTCTTTTCCATTGTATTCAGGATTTCTCTAGATGACCCTTTTTTTTTTTGTTGGTTTCTTGTTAAAAAAATATTATTTATGAATTTTTATAAGTAAAATTTTTTGCAATTGACCTTCATTCGATTTGTTTTCTACCAAAAAAAAGTTATTTTTATTTGAATATTAATTATAATTTTTTATTTTGTGTCAATCGATTTTCAATTTTTTTACTATTTTTAATTCTTAAATTTTATTTAGGAGAGAAAAAAATTAGAGTGTATAATTAAAGTGTCCATCCTAAACAAATTTTTTGACTCCGCTCCTAAATATAACTATTAGATCTTTAAAGAACAATGTAATCTAACCAATTTTTTTTACCCAAATTTAAATTTAAAAAATAGTAAGGATTGTAGACGTTCTTATTCTTAGTCACATAATCCTTCAAAATAATCTTTAAGAGTGATTTAGTGGTCTAGTAAGTCTTTTGGTAATCCAAAAGTTTCGGGGCCAATCCCTTCTCTCACCACTAATGGCATCTCTAACCCTAACTCAAATTTATACTCAAGTCTAAATTTGAGTAAAAAAATCTAAAAAACTTATTCCAACCCTTACTCAAATTTATACCAAATCAAGGGGGACTCAAATCCTTACCCAAATATTTTATAAAGAGATTTCATCATCTTTTAAAGATTCAATGATCATATTTACTCTCATTTAATTTTGGTTTGCCCTCATTTAAATTTAAGTTTATCCTTCTTTAAATTTGAGTTTGTCCATTAGAACTCTTTATATCAAATCAAGTTTTTTATTCAAATACTAACTTAAATTTGAGTAAAAAATTAAGTAATGGTTGGAGATGCTGTAAGAGCTAGGCAACCTTGTCCCTTTTGAGATATGCTCTAAATCACCTTAAGTCGTGATGGTCAGGCGCTGAACTCAAGAGAATAGTCGACGCAAGTCTAGACATTATGTAGCAAAAAAAAAAACATAATCCCTCAAAACAACTTACGCTCTGGCACCGTTTGCTAATTCGTGCTTTGAGAGCAAATTTTCGTGAAAAATCGCACTTTGATTTTATAGAATTCGTGAATTCAAAAAAAATTTAATCACGAATTATTTGTCTTACTTACCTATATGCTTACTCATTATTACTTACAAAAAATTATTTGAAAATTACTAACAAGTACATAAAAATACATATCAATGTAGAATGATATTTATAACTTATAATTGTTATTTCAAGACTTTATAATCAATATATATATTTAAAATAAATATTTTTGTCACATAGTGTTGCATGAAAATTTATTTTTATAAGTTTATTTGTTTAAAATTTTGTGGATAAATATTTATCTGAATGCTTTCATACACAGTATTTCCGCTCTCCAATACTTTTAAATTTTATCATTTTTTTTGCATTTGCACTTTGACTCTCGTTCTTGCTCCTGCTTTCACTCCATATCTATTCTATGTGATCGAGCTCTTATTTCTCATTAAATGCACATCTCTTTGTGCATTTATAGTGTCAAAATCACTCATAAAGTCTCACTTACATGGGATATACATGTCCCCCTCTATCTTGTAGAGGCTAAAAATATTGGATTGAAAAAATTTGGAGGGGTAAATTTTATTAGAAATTTGATTAATATTAGTGATATAGCTTCAAAGCCAATTTGGAGCTCCATGTCGCGAAACCGTTCAAGGTTTGGCAAAAGCCCAAACCCAAACCCAAACTAATAAAAGGCAAACAAACACAAGAGAAATCAAGTCCCCAGGCAAGAATCACAATCCACGATACCACGTCATCGATCCACGTCGAGCTAACAAACTCCAACCGTCGATATCCAACCTACCCGGATCGACCCCTCATCACCGCCATCGCAAAAAACCCAAAAAATTCAAATCACCGCCAAACCCCCCCCCTTTTTACCGAGCAAACACTCGCCCAACCTCCCCTATATAAACAAATCTCACTGCATTTCTGTATGAATAACACCAACTCGATTCATTTCAAGTTTCAACCACACTATCTATCTCTCAAAACCCAGAGTTCTCAATCTCTCATTTTTCTTCAAGATGTCTGGTCGTGGAAAGGGAGGCAAAGGTCTGGGAAAGGGCGGAGCGAAACGGCATCGTAAGGTACTGAGGGACAACATTCAAGGGATCACCAAGCCTGC
Organism: Ilex asprella; assembly: GCA_023539305.1. Lineage (NCBI taxonomy): Eukaryota > Viridiplantae > Streptophyta > Magnoliopsida > Aquifoliales > Aquifoliaceae > Ilex > Ilex asprella. The sequence continues at coordinate 7,581,594 of CM042185.1, forward strand.
GATTCGGAGGCTGGCTAGGAGGGGAGGAGTGAAGAGAATAAGTGGTCTGATCTATGAAGAGACCAGAGGGGTGCTTAAGATTTTCTTGGAGAATGTGATTCGTGATGCTGTGACCTACACCGAGCACGCTAGGAGGAAGACGGTGACTGCCATGGATGTGGTCTATGCTTTGAAGAGGCAAGGCAGGACACTTTATGGGTTCGGTGGTTAAAAGTTTTTGGGTATGTGTTTGTTATGGGATGTTGGTAATGTAATATCTCTTAAATTGAAATCCAAGAACCCTCTGGTTTTATGCTCACTTCTCTATTTCTTTTTGCGTTGGACTGTTTCTAAATGCTTTGATGTCTCAACAACATACGAATCACATTTTGTTTGTCATATACAATTTATTGCACATCAAATAGGAAGGTGTAAAAACATTAGTCAAAATGGTTGGAATATTGAGATACCTTGTTAAGGAAAGGCATGAGAACTTGTCGGAGCATAGACGTGTCCCTTTTTTTCTTAGATTTAATTTATTCATTTTATATAGGAAGCAACTGTCAACGTGTGTATTGGGGGGGGGTTGTGTAATTTATTCTTCTATTTTTGCCTACTTGTGGGCGTTAGAAATTAATAATTTTTATGTTAATTGTACTAAAGGTCTTCAAAGTATAAAGTTTGTTTTATTTTGGTTTTTAATGTTTCAATTGTATTATTTTAGTTTTTGAAATATTAAATATGTTTTTAAATAGTTATTTAATCAAACAATATTTAGATTGTTAATAATTTTTTATTATAAATTTGTCATGTAATAGTTAAATATGAATAAAAAATAATTTTGATAGTTCTTAAACAAAGTTTGGGTTGCTCATGACCAAAAAATATGTAATATTAGTAATTTTTGACCAAAATTTGGATAAAAATGTGATTAAGAATTATCTAAATTATTTTTTTGTCTATATTTAAGTATTATTTGATAAATTTATAATAAAAAATCGTTAATAATTTAGACATTGTCTGTTTGGGGTACTATATAGAAACATATTCCTTCATTTAAAAATTAAAATAATGTAATTAAAATATTAAAAATTAAAATAAAACAAATTTTATATTTTAGGATCTTCGGTACAATTAACCCATAATTTTTTAACTTCGGTACACCAAATATTGTTATACGGTCGCTTGTCTACCGCTTGGGAGGTTTTTGGATTTTGGTCACACACGACTGACTGCTCACAAACAGATAGCCAGATACTGGGAATACTACTGTAGAAACACTGTGTGTGTTTGTGTGTGTGAGAAAGAGAGAGATGTGCACACTAGAGAAGCGAGGCAACATCTTCATCCTAACCCTAACCGGCAATGATGAGCACCGGTTAAACCCTACCCTAATCGACTCCATCAGAGCCGCTCTCCAGCGAGTCCGATCCCAGGCGAATGGTCCATCGGCTCTAATCACCACGGCGCAGGGCAAATTCTTTTCCAACGGCTACGACCTCGCATGGGCCCTATCCGACAAATCTCGCCCCAAACTCATGTCCTCCAAGCTCCGATCTCTCGTTTCCGACCTAATCACACTTCCGATGCCCACCATCGCCGCCGTCACCGGCCACGCCTCCGCCGCTGGCTTCCTTTTGGCTCTGAGCTACGACTACATTCTAATGCGCAAAGATAGAGGGTTTCTCTACATGAATGAGCTAGATATTGGGTATAAAGTTCCGGCTTGGTTCATGGCTCTGTTGAAGTGCAAGGCCGGCTCGCCGGCGGCTTGGCGGGAGGTGGTGTTGAAGGCGGCTAAGTTGAGGGCTGATGTGGCGGTTGAGATGGGAATTGTTGATTCGGCACATGATAGCCCGGCGGAGACGGTGATGGCTGCGGTGAAGTTGGGGGAGGATCTGGTGTTGAGGAAGTGGGATGGACACGTGTATGGTGAGAATAGGAAGACTATGCTTGCTGACGTGTTGGCTAAGCTTGGGTTTGATGAGACTGTGGAGGTTGGTGACAACGAGACCCGTCCTTCTACGACCAAACATGTCTCGAGACTTTAACAAAATATAATGTTGTATCTGTGTGATCCTAAGATAAATTACTGCGTTGGTTGATCTATTGGCTATCGTCTCCTTTGTTGTACCTTCATATCGTGAAATTGAAGTTCGTCATTCCTTTTTGTTTAATTGTGTCCGACAAGAAAAGTATAAAATTGTTTTAATCACTTATTATTTTTTATAAATTTAGATAAATGAAAAGAAAAAAAAATATAACTATTTGGACATGGGTCTGGTTTGAAAAATATATAACATGCATTTTTAAAAAAAATGGAAGATTGAAGAAATAAAATAATAAATTTTTTAAATTTATGGATAGTGAAGGGTAAAAATTTTAGAAAGAATTGACGATCTAAAATTGTACTACTAGTAGTGTTTAACTCGAAAAAATAAAAAAAAAATTAATAGGTAGACTTATGATTTATATAGTATGAAAGATAAGTGAGATTGGAGTTTTAAAAAATACAAGAAATCAAGAAGATGAAAAGGAAAATGAAAAAATTTACCTACAAGTCTTCAAATGATTTGTGAAAACTTCAGTGGTGGTCGGTGAAACAATGTAATAGAGAGAGGTAAGAATAGGCAGAAAACAGGTAGTCGAAGAAACTTTTTAGTTTTGAATAAGTTAAAAAGTTATCGTTTGAAATTTTATATAGAATTTAAGTCTTTTAATTTGAATTTAGAATAAGTTTTGTTTTGATTTGATTTGATATAAATTTGAGTCTAAGATAAAAAAAAATTTAGACTAATTTGACTCAAATTTAAATTTAAGTGTAGGTTGAAAATGCTCTCAAAACTCTGAGTGAAAGTTAGATTTGGGTTGAACAAAATAAGTAGTCCAAAACTTCGGTTGATATCATGATTAACTTGTCAGTTTGTTCAAGCAATTCGAGTTGTATTCCTTAAATATGTCAACATCATGGCATGTTTAGTTTAGGTATAATCTTATCTTATTCTGTTTTGTGGTTGTAGTTTCATGATGTAGTTTCATAATCCCCTTCTTAGAATACCTACAAGAAAGAGCATTTCAATCCATTTATTGAGTTGGAAAGAGAATGATGTTACATTCAATCTACCTAGCCATTGATAGTGTCCCTTTTTGATGTTACCAAGACTTTGCTTTGTTAATGCCCTGGAATTTCTCTTGAAGCAATTATTTTCTCTCGTTTTTTCTTACAACTTTTAATTTTTTTGGCAAATAAAAAATCCACTTCCAACTAACGAGTACCCAACTCCTTGCAACTCTAATGCTCTGTTTGGTATGATAGAAAAATGAGATGATGAAAGGTTAAAAGGATAGATAAAATATCATGTTTGATAAACAAGAAAAATATGAAATATAGAAAAGTGGATGAATGAGCCTCTTTTTTAACTCACAAAAATCAATTCCTCCTAAATTTAAAAGGAAAGTAGATAAAAAATTAATTATTTGTGTTAAAATGTATCTTATTTGTTTATATATTATTTGATATATCTATGACTAGAAATAACTCGTGTCTGAAGGCACGATACAATGTAAACTAACCGTTTAATTTGCAAAAAAAATTCTTTAAGTTGTTTTAATTAAAGAAATTGAAATCAATATAAACTTGTTGACATTTTTTGGCAATTACTATTTCGATAGAAATTGCTCTAATAATAGGAGTTCAAAAAATTCATAACTTGTCTACAAATCTCAAAATCTTTTGAATTCACAGTTCACAATCTGACATAACAATAATTAGAATTCACAATAAAAAATCATCATTCCGAACCTATCAAACTTTGGCAACCATCAATTCCAATAAAAATAAACCAATCACACAACGTGTGTTTGGTTCATTTTACTAAACTCAGTTCACTCAACAGACACGTAAAGAGAAAACCAAGGCAAACAACCAATGACTGAATGCTCTTTGCAACCCACAAAAATTTGATTAATTTGATGTAGGTTATTCTTTATTTAATTTAGTTAAAAAAAGTAAAATCAACGTAGTAAAAAAAAATTGGGTCACATAAATCAATTAATCTATTAATAACCCAATATTTTTTCAAAATTTTGACATGATTTCTTTTGAAAATAGGAAACCATGAAAATATGAATCTATATAGAAAACTGAAAAATTGTCGGTGGCTAAAGGCACTGCAGCATAATTAAATCAAATAGAGATCTTGTAGGACAAATATTTCAAATAGAAACTTGTTTTTCCTTCCTTTCTTTAATTACACAAATTAAAGTCAGTATTGGCCGACTATTTTCAAAAAAAATTCGACAAAATTTCATTCCAAAAGAGGCACCCAAAAAATTTCTATAACAATTTGACCAGATTGCGTTCAAAAACAGGCACCCAAAAAATAACAACTTGAGAACACAATCTTCAAATTTCATAAAACACCTTAAAACGATAGTAATAATTGATATGCCTATTTATTACTTTTTAAAAAACCTCTACTTAAAGAAAACACGGTCCAAACCTGTGAAACCCGATCATGCATTGCATACATATTAATATAATTATGTGGATTAATTGCAATTGTGTGAAATTAATTATTAGATAGAATTTTGTGTATAGAAATGATATTGGGTTTGTTTTAAATTCACTTAAGAATTTAGGGGGAGACAAATATAATTATTAAAATTTGATAAATATCTTCACACATGTGTCATATATATGGTGGTGGTTATTTTAAAACAATATGTATGTGGGTGTGAGTGTGTCGCGTGTGTGTGTGTTTGACTAAGTGTAGTAACGCGTGTGTGTGTAATGCATGGAACAATGTGTGTGTACTGTAAAAACTAATAGGGTGTGTGTGTTTAATATAGAATTTAGTGTGTGTGTGTGTTTGGTGCTTTACTGGAATCGTGAGTGGGAGTGAACAAGAGAGGAAGAAGAAAGAAAAAAAAAGAACTTGGGGGACTACATGTCAAACCAAAAATAAGAAAAAAGCAATAAGAAGGTTAGAGTGTTTGTGTTCATTTTAGAATGTGTGTATGTGTGATTAAAATTTTAAGCATGTGTGAGTAATTAATTTTAGTATGTATGTATATTAGTGGGTTGTTTTATTATAATTTCAAGGATTATTTTAGTTAATTTTAATGGGCTGTTTTAGTGTAATTTCAAACCATATTTTGATGAGTTTAAATTAAATGCATTAAACATAATTAGTGGGATGTTTTGTTTTAAAATAATGGGCTGTTTTATTTTGATTCCAAAACAGATTTTTTGGAGTCTAATTTAAGTGTGTGGAACATAATTTAGGGGTTTTAAATGGGTATTCAATTAGATGTGAAAAAAATATGAAAAATGACTATTAGGGTACTTTGGGTAGCTAGTTTGAAATTGAGGTTTTTGGGTGTAAAATGGAGAGTCTAAGAGTTTAATTAAAGGATTGACTTACATGAATTAGGGAGTGTGGGAGTTTAGATAAAATTGTTTTAAATGAAAGCATGATAAAAATTAGAAATGAGTGTCGGTAATGCCGAAACCCGGATTTCTAAATATTATTATCACATGTGTGAATTTTAAATCCAAATGACCCGAAATTTTGCATGCTACATTTTTAAATGATACTTGATGTACTAATGTGACTTTCGAATGCAAATGAAAATGATATCCGGTGCGAAATGCCAGAAATGCAGTTTTTAGGATACGGGGTTAAAATATGTGGAAATGTGTTTGACCTACTTAATCCTAATTGTGATTAATGTCAGTGATTTTGAAGATTTGGAGAGGTAATATGATCCCTAAATCTAAGGTGCCAGTGTGTGAGTGAACAGTGCGGTAACCGGGGTTACCGGGGCACTTTGTGTTGAATCATCTTGCATGCATTAATGCGTGATCAATTATTCAATGTGATAAATATGTTGATATTGTAAATACAAATGTTTTATGTAGAACATGTGGAACAGTTGGTATGAAACATATACGAAAACACCAAAGGAATTCACCGGTAGGTCTGGTGTCTCGTCGTAACTCTGTACACTTGAGATGGGTGTATATCTTTATATATTTTAAAAATGTTATTATAAGATAATGTTAGATGATAGAATTTAATAGAATTTCTCCAGAATTATGTGATATGTGTTTATTTGATTGGATGATGATTTGTATTGTGTATTGTGTATTGTGTATTGTAGAATATGGCGCACTGTTTAAGATAGGGGCGTCGATGTCTGATCACTAAGCGTGCAGTGATGTGCTAGCACTATGGGGTTCCCGGGAGGTTCAAGAAACACGGATCCACGTGGGATCGATTACCCGATTAGGGGTAGTATGAATGTGTTATGGTTTGTGAATTCTTGGAATTGGATTGATATTGTTTGATATGTGTATTTATATAGTATTTACTTATTTCTGTATATTATTATCATTTTTATTTTATATATGACATGTATACTCATTGAGCGCGTGATTCAGCTTACACCCTTACAGTTCCTCTTTTTTAGGTATAAGAGAGAGAAACACAGATCAGTTCACTGTCAAATCGATTGAATTTTTTACAATGTCAGTATGATTATGTTCATTATGTATTTAGTTTTAAATGAGTAAATGATACTGGTTGAGAGACTGTATAATTATTTATTGGGTTGTATATTATGTTAAATGAGAGATTATTATAGCAGGTTAAATAATATATATATTTATAAACATATTTTACAAACATATTTTGTAATGTATGCTAGGTGGGTGTGAGTTTGTATCTATCTATAACCTCAGAAACAAACAATCTATAATAATAAGATAGAACCAATTTTGAATCCATTTTCATTTCAAAATTTATTTTAATTTTAATTTATTTGGGAAAGCACAAGAACGGTTCAGATTAAATCTACTTTTAATTTAAAGGTTCAAATTTTATCTCAATTCTTCCAATTTAATCTAAACGCTAACAATGCATTCCACAAAAAAAAAATTCTCGCCCAACTGAACCGAACCCCTACAAGCTACCCACCCCTGCACTCTACCCAAACCCCTTTGCAGCTACTCTCTCTGTGTCTTCTAGAAGACTGTTCACTAATCACCTCCTCTGTTGTAGGCTGAACATGCTACCCAGACCCCTTTCACTCCTTTGCCATGGTTTAGCGGCAGCACACACCCCAGCGGCGATCAGCGATAGCTCAACCCAGGTACCTCCCTTTCCCCCTCTCTTTCTCTCTCTCCAATTTCTCTCTCTATCTCACTCCAATGGAAGAATTAGCAAACGATTTTTGGGTTTGTGTGTTTCGAACCTTGAGGTTAGAATTTTGATGTGGGTTTGTGGAATTAGCTTCCTAAAGTTTTGGATTTTGTTGAAGTGGGAGTGGCAACGGCTGAAAATGTCTGTTTCATTGTTGGGTTTGTGGATGAACATTTTGGAAATTTCATTGTTTCGTTCAGTCATTGTTGGGTTCCAGGATGAACATTCTGAACATTTCATTGATGTGGGTTTGTGGAATTTCTTCTCAAGTTTTGGGTTTGTGGATGGTTTCATTGTTTGATTCAAGCATTTCATAGTTTCATTGTTTTGTTTCTCGGTTTGGTATCATGATTCAAGCATTTCAGCCTGTCCAAGATCATTTGAACATTTGCGACTTCAATGTTTTAGGTTCACATGACAGTTTTTGTACTGATTGTTGTGAATGGTTTTGTACTGATTTTTGAATTTTGAATTTTTTTTTATTATAGGGTCTTGATTTAGACTAAGGTTTGTATAGTGTCTTGAATGTTGTGTGTTAATTTCATTCAATAAGATCTTTAGTGATTTTAGATGTTAGGGTTTTTTTTAATCCTATGGAAGACATGTTGAGTTGATTATTATTGAGTGTTTATAGAGTTTGTGAAATTTTAATTTGTATAATCGCTAAGTATCTCACCATGATTTGTACAAATAGCCTGTACACTTTTGTTTGTATTTGATTTGTAAGAACAACCACATGTTATATCTCATCATGATCTACAGAACAATAGTTTTAGGTACATGTATTTGTCTTCTTTGTTTTCTTTTATTTATTGCTCTGTGCTTTGAGGAAACGGTCCTCCAAAAATTTGGTTTGTTTTTTGGGTTTGCATTTGTTTGTGTGCTTTACATTTTTTTGTCTTGAATGTCTCTGCTTTACATTTTTTTTTTGTCTAAATCCTGAATTGTGCACTTATTTTTTTTGTTGTTTATTAAGTTATTTGTTTAGATAGACTTTGAGGGAGTTATCACTCTCTGTCTTTGTGCACTTAATTTGTTTTGTTTAAATCCTGAATTGCAGAAGGTTGCTAAAAGGCTGCATATGCCGCTTAAGTTAGCATTTTATCTCCACAATCCAGTGAACAATTTGGCAGACATGTCTTTTGTTTTAGTCCATTAGAGTATGGTTTTCCTTAACTCCACTCTTCTATTTGAATCTCTTTTTCTCTATCACCCCTAGCCCCCCAGCAACCCCCTTCTACCCAAACCTCACACAAACACGGCACACACAAACAAACACAGCATACCCACACCCTTAACACACTCACGGGTTCTCTCTCTCTCTCAGCACTAGCAAAGCAACATGTAGAGTTTGTGAAATGATTTGAAGTAATTTTGTTGTAATGTGTTGTGATTGGTGATCAAGCTACTCTTTTTTGGCAAGCCAAAGATTGAGCATTTACGGCATAAGGGAGTGATTTTTTCCTATTAAATAAATGAAAACAAACAACAACACTCAAATACACACACACACACATGCATATTTACATCCATCTAGATACATACATAGAGGCATGTAACTGTTTGTCAAATATTTTTATTTGAGTGCCTAATAATTTGAGTTTTAAATGAGGTGATTTGAATTACAGTATAGGCACTGCAGGTGATGTACACTTCATTGAATAGTCCCTCAAATATTATGGTTTTACTTGCAATCCAGCTAGAAAAGGAATTCTTTGGGACTCTTTTTGTAGTTTTGTGTACCTGTAAATCTATAGTAATAAGATAGAACCCAATTTGAATTTTTTTCACTTCTAAATTTAATTCAATTTCAATTCATTTGGGAAAGCACAAGGATGGTTTAGATTAAATCCACTTTTAACTCAAAGGCCGAAATTTTATCTCAATTCTTCCAACATAATCTAAAGGCTCAAAATTCATCTCATATAAATGCCAAATCCAGCCCAAATTAAAACACTGTTACACGCTACTCAACTCCAACACGTTACCCCATCAGCCTCTTTCTCTCTTTCCTAGAAGAATTCTGGCCTCTCCCTTCTCTTTGTCTCACGACGCTTACCTGTCTCCCCCCCTCTCTCTCTCTCTCTTTCTCTCTCTCTTTTTCTTTACAGTAACACAATACACGCACAGAGACACAACACACACACGGTTGCTAAACGTGTTTATTTGTGTTCCTTAGGATGTTGTGATTTGTTTGATATTTCTAATTGGTTGTTCTTGGGTTTTTATGATGGATTAGGTCCCGTTGCTTAATCCTACAACAATTGAATGGGTTAAACCCAACACTCTGGTTCGATACCGGTGAATGATACAAGACATGTTGGGTAATGAATTCTATTTTTGTTCTCTTATTTATTGATGAACTAAAACAACCTCTCTGCACTTATTTTTTTGGTGTCATTTTAAATTATGTGTTTTTTATTTTATTTTAAAGGATGGAGTAACATGGAGAACCAACAAGTTTGCAGATGCTTCCCAATTTCCTATGGACTCTTCATCCCATATGCGAGTTTGGGAGCGTCGTGTCCTTTACTGTGTTCCTTTGAGTTCTACTGTTGTTTTTTATATTTTTTTTTATGTCGTCTCTCTTATTTATTGATTTCAGTATTGATGTTTTGTAGTTGTTAGCGTGTTAAGAAGTGGTCTATCATTTTTTTTATTTTTTCTTTTATCAGAGAATTTTTTGTATTTTCATTTTGAGCTATTCATTTTGATGTTCCGAATCTGTTTATTTTTTATATATTTTTTTTGTTAGTTCAATGTTTGATTGTCCTATCTATTCTAATTGTATCGATTACTTGATGAATGAAATTTTTTACGAACTTCAATGTGTTTTCCAAACCAGACGATTTATTCTATGTAGAAAATATTTTGTTATTTCATTATCATTAATGAGTAGAGCTTCTTCATCGTTCATGTTGCCAACTTCTTCTCCACTATCAAATAAGTTTGACAATTTTTGTTATAGCTTGAATGTTATAGTTTGGGTGTTTTGAATAGTAAATTGTTTTCAATGTTACAGTTTGGGTGTTTTGAATGTTAAATTGGTTTGAATGTTATAATATGGATGTTTTTGAATGTTAAATTAGTTTTGAATGTTATAGTTTGATTTTCAAGTTTTAATTTGGTGTTAATTTGCGTGTTTTGAATGTTATAGTTTTGGTGTTTTTAATGTTATGGTTTAGTTGTTAAATTGGTTTGAATGTTATAGTTTGTGTGTTTTGAATGTTATGGTTTATGTGTTAAATTGGTTTGAATGTTATAGTTTGGGTATTTTGAATGTAATGGTTTAGGTGTTAAATTGATTATGAATGTTATAGTTTAAGTGGTTTGAATGTTAGAGTTTGGGTGTTAAGTTGATTATGAATGTTATAGTTTAGGTGGTTTGAATGTTGTAATTTGGGTGTTAAATTGATTATGAATGTTATAGTTTAGGTGTTAAATTGGTTTGAATGTTATAGTTAAAGTGTTTTGAATGTTATGGTTTAAGTGTTAAATTGGTTATGAATATTATATTGATTTAAATTAATGTCAATTGATGATCTTTTGAATTTGGTGATTGCAGGCTTAAGGTTGATGCTCAAGGGTTTTGGTGATTGCAATGAATTGGTGCAATCACCAATGCCGCGGGTTTTGTTTTACTACTAGGTTTGGGGGCTTGAATTTTGTTGAACTATGATATGCATTATGTTTGGGATTTAGGATTTGAGTGTGGTGTTGTTGTTTTTGTTGGTGTAGGCTACGAATATGAAAAGTTGGAATATTCGATGTGAAGTGCAATGGTTTTAATTGATCTGAAATTATGACATGGGGAAGTAAGATTCCTTTTAATTCATCTGATTATTGTAACATTGAAAGAAAGTATTTGAAGCTTCTTCTTATTGGATATGCATTATTTCCTTTAGCTTTATAAGCTTTCTTCAATTGTATTTAAAAATAGAATATTTTTTTGTATTTCACAGTATTTTCAATCATGGGTCAATCTTTGGTTGGACTTGCGTTTATAGCATGTGATTGTTACTTTTGTTATCAAGATATAAATGTTATTTTGGTTTGGATTGGATAGTGATTAAAATATGATGATGTTTTTGAGTTAGGTTGAGTAATTTTTTCTTGAGATTGAAGTGCAATGGTTTGTGCTTGACAGTGATACATACAATGAGATATATTAACAATGTATACATGTTGAGATTTCGACGAATTCTTATTTTCAAATGAAATTTTGGCAAAATTTTTTGAAAAAATAACAAGTGCTAAATTTATTTCAAAAATTTTAATTAAAACAAAAGAAAGAAAAATTATTTCAAATTAAAGATTTTTTTAAATTACAAAGTGTCTTTAAGCACGAGTTATAGAGTATCTACATTCTGACTTTTTTTATTTCACTAAAATCATGACATTAAAAATGATCAAACGATTTTTAACTTAATGTATGTTTATACTCATTTTTTGATTATTTCGTGTTTAAGAATTATGTACAGTTTTCAGACTTTCAGTTTGATACGTGTCCGAGTTCAGTGCTTGATTATTTCGAGTTCAAGTTCAATGTTCGATTTTTTTTAGTTGCACCGTGCCTTCAGGCACGGGTTATTTCTAGTTGATATATATGATACAGGTTCCTATTATACTTATTGACTAAGGTGATGGGTAATATTGTTGCATTTGTGAAATTAATTGATATTTTATTAATCTGGATTATATATGTGTAAAAAAGTGTATCAAAAATCTAGTTACGTCTCATCCTTTGGAAATCGGGATAGGGCGTGACAAAACCAATCATAGGACTTACCATTATACCACAGTCTAGTATTAATATACTTACATTGAGCAAATACTACAACAACGTAATAGCCATTGACCAATAACCATTTCGTCACTTGTGCCAAAACTAATCAACATACAACTACTCTACAAATATAGCAACTAAACAAACTTGAACAAATTAATAAAATCAATCTGTCAACTCTTCCAAAATCAATAAACATATAAACAACCACACAAAAACCAATTATAACACAACTACCCATAAAATGCATAGCCAACTTGTAATCGAAAGTTCTCATAAAAATAATCATTAAACTGCAACAAACCTGTGCAACTATAAAAAAAAAAAAAAGAGAAACAACAATAATTAGGGAATGTGCATATAGTTATTATTTAATGAAGTTACTTATAAGGGAAATCATTATTACAATTTATAGCATAATTATATGACGTCCAAAGTGTGGAACTTAACAAATGAAACCCACAAAAATAATATACTTTTCGCTCAAAAACACAGCTAATGAAAATTAAATAAACTTTTCTAAATTAAGTTAGAACACTTGAAAAGAAAACTAAAACTAGGTACTCTCTAAAGTGTTTTGCATACTTGAAACACGCAGTCATTTTGTCAAAAGGTCTCCTTTTCTCATCTTTTCCTTAAATCTCATTGCAAAACCAATAGTATATATGAAAAACCAATACTTTAGATCTCAAAAGAAAAATATATATATATGATTAAACCTTGCATTCATATTGAACCGATTACAAGCAAAGTAATTCTTACAGATTTAATTCGTGCAATGGTACATGTAAAAATATAAAGTCATATAATTCCAAATAAATTCAAATCCACTTCATCTCAATGCAATACAATTGCAAAGGAATTTTATTTCTTTAACCGAAGAAGGTTTGCATTGATTAATCATATAAATGTCACAACACTTTAAGAGCAACAAAGGTATCCATCTTACCTCTAAAGTTATATAAAACCCCAAAATCTTAAGATCCTTATTATCCACGGATTTTTGCACAGTTTGCATTTGATAATGATTGAACTCAGTAGCATGTCGTAAAAACTACTAAAGTAAAACTGAAGTGTCAAGCAATGGCACATATTTGGGAAAAAATATTAAGGAAGAGCAAAGTTTGAGCAAAACAAACCATACAAAGTAAAATAAAAGTTGCTTAATTTGTATATTTAGCAAAATGATTAGGAAACAATTAACAATGGCACACATGGAGAGTGTATTACCCAATTCATCATAATTGACAACAATCTAGAAATAAAAACATACCCCCATAAATTCAACAGATCAAAAAATCAGAAATATTAATTAAAACTACAGATTCATTGAATCCTAAGAATATTATAATCTATACACATGCTTATGAACTAATTTTACAAATTAATCGCAGTAACCACATGCCACGCACATGGACAGAATGTTAAAAGTGCTTTTACTTTTTGAACACATTTATTAGAAATTCGATATCACTTATTAAACCTTAATCGAATCAACTCTTTTACTAACTTCTTTAAGTTAAACTTTCTTTTATTTTTAATTAAAAAAATAAGGAGAACGATAGAAAATAGAGGCCCGAAAGCATTTTTTTTCCTTCTTTTATTTGTTCACTGACTTTCTAAGCAACCAATCGAAAAATTTTTACACAACAACAAAAAAAAAAAAAACATGAAGACAAATGCACAAAACCGATAATGAAAACATTTTTGGTCCCAAAATTAACATAGTTAACACACTTTTTTCCAACTATGTAAACACTCGTAAAAAAATGAATCTTTCTACAAACTAAAGCATTTAACACACTTTTCATCTCAAATACACAAAACCCAAAATTAAAACCTCACCTCTTAAACAAAAATTAAACACTCCAGACTATTCCAATCCCATGTACATACACATGCATGTGTTAACACTCACATGACCAATCATTCCGCTCACCTAAATTTCAAAGCCATAGGTAAAAGAAACCATGTATCTCACATTATAAAATGTCACACCAGGATAACAATAATCAATCCACTTCATGTACATGTGTATACCCAACTCAATGAGACACTTGCTTAATGGTGACTCTAAACACACCAACATCATGGAAAGAATAAGTAGCTAATTTCCACATTAAGTTAGTAATTTAGGTGGTCTACAACATGCAAGCAATGTTGTTAGCCTCCTCATCATGTCCAACACTAAAATGTTCAATGTTCTACACAACCTTACCTACAACCGAAAAATCATTTCTAACATAACCAATTCTAATATATAGTGACGTGATGAATTCACAATTATATGTGGAATTACTTGCAGCTAAAAAAATGTCCAGCTTGAAAAAGCTTGTGTGCTACTCGGATCTACACAAATGCTGAAATAGCCATAAAGTGCACATTCTCTCCAACTGTGAACATCCATCTACCAATTACCACTCCTATTGTTTATCAAAAAGTAAGAACAAAACCCTAACAGTGAAATTACTGGGTTAAAGTTTCTTATCATACCTGTGTATCCGTTGCGCCGCAATGAAAGAAAAAGAGAGAGAAATCATAGAAGGGCCGAACTGTAAGTGGGTTCCACGCCTGCAAACCAAACGCCTTCACGCCTGGTTAGGGGCCGCTATGGGTTGAGGGATCAAGAGAGATAGAGAGAAGGAGAACAGGGAAGGTTTGCTCAACCAAAAACAAGAAAAAACCCATAATTTTGCACTTAAAGTAATGTTGCCATGAGAAAAATAAGAGATAGAGAGGAAGAGGGATGAGGGGTGAATTGCAAGGAGGGTTATTTGCCTGTAAATAAGACGTCATCGCGATCGGCTGAGGGTAAATGTGGATTGGGGGGATATGGAGTGACAGAGAGAAGGGGAAAAAGATACATTGGTCACTTACGTCGCTGGAGTGGCTGTGGGCCTTTGTAGTAATTGCCATGACTAGCTTCTGGCATCTGTGATGGTAACGACGTGGCTGGCAGAACCGATAGAGAGAGGAGATCAAAGAAAAGGCGGAGAACACAAGAAGATGGGGAGAGAGAGGAAAAATTTGTGAGATTGGACAGAGGAGAGAGGTGCACGAGTTTATCAAATGGGGTGCATGGGTCTGTCTAAGGTAGAGATGTGCGGTGTGGGTGGTAAATAAATTTTTAGGGGGTGATCTTGGATCGTTTGATCAAATTGAAAATAATTTCCTTGGTGTATATATTATATGTATTGGTACGTGCAGTGTGTATATGTACTGGGCGGTGTGGACAGTAATTAATGTTTTTGATGTGTTGGTGGCCATTTAATTTGAGACCGTTGGATTTGTTTGCCGAAAACGCTTTGTTTTTCATCTCTCTATTTTTCATTTCTCCTATTTTTCATCATTCCTACCAAACAGAGCATAATGAAAGATTTAGTTACGATTAGAAAACTATTACTAGTTCTGGATATGTGCATAATAAAACCTCACTAATGCGAGTCAAATTAGTGCTTAGTTAGCTAATCTGACACTTAATAGCCTCCTGTTGTTGATTTATCCAACAATTAATAGAAATAAGGCACATAACGTTGAGGTTATAAACTAAATGGTTCCTTAAGACCAAACTAGTAATAGTTTTGTATCTAATGACACTATGTAGTACCGAAAAAATGAGGGGATCTTAAAATTATAAGGATAATAGTGTAATCCAGTGTACTTTTTTGGTCTACAGGTTTAAGGATAGCCGGCACAAGTGAGGAAGCAAAAAAAAAAATTGGCTGATATTCGTAGGGGAATCAACTGTCAAACGTGTGTAATTGAGGGGGTGGTTTGTGTAATTTATTCTTACTGTTTTTTGTCTGTTTGTGGGCGTTAGAAATTAACGAATTTCTCTACAGGTTCGCGGCCCGCGAGCATCTATATAAACTAGGGGTGTCAAACATGTCGTGTCGTGTCATTTCGTGTCGGGTTTATTTCGGGTTTATGTCAAAAATTCTTAAACACAAACCTGACATGTTTAATAAACGTGTCGAAATATGTAAACACTAACCTGACCTGGCTATTAAACGTGTTACCTGAACCTGACATGTTTAACACGTTTAATAAACATGTCAGGTTTGAGTTAACACATAACACGACATGTTAACATGCTTAACTTGTTTAACCCGATCTGTTTAACCCACATATCAAATTCTATTTGTTTAACAACTTTAAAAAAATCAAAAGATTTTACTGAATAAAATTTAAAGAATTACAAGAAGCAAAAGGAAACTAATTCTTAATATCCATTTCCAATTAAATGGATTTAATCCATCAAAAACATGAAGAAAAAAACCTATTTTTGTTATTTTTATATATTTGAATAAATGAGTTAAACGGGTATGAAATGGGTAGGTCGGGTTTGGGTCGAATTATATTAACCTGTTTAAAATATACGAGTTAATCAGGTCAAAATCGGGTTGACCTGATTTCGACATGAACTCAACCTGCTTTTTTTCGTGTTTATACGTGTTGACTCATTTTTATCCATTGACCCATTTAATTTCGTGTTCGACCCATTTAATTCGTGTTCGGTTCGTGTCGTGTTAACGTGTCGTGTCAAAAATTGACAGTCCTAATATAAACACTGTGGTGTGTGTGTGTGTGTGTGAGAGAGAGAGAGAGAGAGACAGAGGGAGAGACAGATGTGCACACTGGAGAAGCGAGGCAACATCTTCATCCTAACCCTAACCGGGGACGATGAACACCGGTTAAACCCAACCCTAATCGACTCCATCCGAGGGACTCTCCAACGAGTCCGCTCCGAAGCGAACGGTCCATCGGCTCTAATCACCATGGCGCAAGGAAAATTCTTCTCCAACGGCTACGACCTCGCATGGGCCCAATCCGACAAATCTCGCTTCAAAATCATGTCCTACAAGCTCCGATCACTCGTCTCCGACCTAATCACCCTTCCGATGCCCACCATCGCTGCAGTCACTGGCCACTCCTGCGCCGGCGGCTTCATTTTGGCTGTGAGTCACGATTACATTCTAATGCGCAAAGATCGAGGGTTTCTCTACGCGAGTGAGCTCGATATTGGGTTTAAAATTCCAGTTTGGTTCATGGCTTTGTTGAAGTGCAAGGCCGGCTCGCCAGCGGCATGGCGGGAGGTGGTTTTGAAGGCATCTAAGTTGAGGGCTGAAGTGGCGGTTAAGATGGGAATTGTTGACTCGGCACATGATAGCGCGGCGGAGACTATGGTGGCCGCGGTGAAGTTGGGGGAGGAGCTGGTGTTGAGGAAGTGGGATGGACACGTGTATGGTGAGAATAGGAAGACTATGCTTGCTGACGTGTTGGCTGAGCTTGGGTTTGATGAGACTGTGGAGGATGGTGATAATGAGACTCCTCCTCCTACTAATACCAAACATGGCTCAAGACTCTGAACACAAAAAGCATATTGTTGTTGATGAACCTAAAAAATTACTGAAGTATGATATGTTTTCTTTTAGCTTCTTTATCAATCTTTTAGATGATAAAGGTGGTTGAAAAAGTTCTAGTATGAAAGAATCAATACATTTGCAAAATATTGTATGATTGTATCGGACCCACTGTCTTATTGTATTGATTTTTCAAGGAATGCACTTGCTGTAATAGATCAGTTTAAGGATGCATAATGCTTGAAACCAACATCTTTTTGTCAAGGATGTTTCTTTCTGTTAGCACACACGACACCGTGTGCTACACATAATTAGAGCCGTTAATTGAACGAGTTCGAACCGAGCTTGAAAAACTTGATTCTTAATAGAATTTAAAAAATTATTCAAGCTGGGCTCGTTTAGGAAATAAGCTGAGTCTGAACAAGTCGAACCCGAGTATTTGCACATAAACGTCTGTCGAGTTTGAGCTGAGCTTGTAGGACTTATTTTCTAAACGAGCCTAAAAATTTGTTTAAGTTTGAGCTCATTTAGAAGACGAGTCGAACTCAAGTGAAGCTTGAGTAGCTCAGTTTGATTAACAGCCCTACACATAAAAAATGCAGAATTAGAAAGAGACACACCAAGACTAGTCATTAATTACAAACCATTAAATACTGGTTTGGAATGGATCAGTTATCCAATTCCAAATAAACAGGATTTAATCAAACGATTTAATAATGCAATAATATTTTTAAAATTTGATTTCAAAAGTAGTTTCTGGCAGATCCTTATTTCCCCAGAGATATATACAAAAACTGCATTCACAACACCCTTTGGTCATTACGAATGAAATGTAATGAATTGCAACTTCAATTCATGTCTCTGTAGATAGATAATTAGCCATGAATACATTACTCATGCTTATATTGTTTTTCTCTTTGGTTTCAGGCTATGCAGAACGAGCAATTTCTTTAGGATGACGCTATTAAGATGAAGGGATTTCTTTTGACAAGCACATATTCATATTTTGTTATACAGAGAATGAAAATTTTGTCAATTGAGACAGGGGCTGCATTACTACTGGGATTGTTCTTATTTTATCATGGGGATAGAGCAATACTGAGATTCATGAGAGTAAAGAAAGCATTCAGGATGGATGGCTAGTAGTGCATTCTTGGTCATCTATTGGGAGTTGTGCATTGATTTTTAACATTGTGGTATTATCTTTCTTTGGTTAGTAGTATTATGGATGATTTTTTAACATAGAGGCAGAATCTCATGCAGTTTGGATTTTGAATCCAACCCCAAGGTCCTGGTAGACATGATTCATTTTATAAGAAACTAAGCGTAACTCGTGTTTGAAGGCACAATGTAATGTGATTGATTTTGAGAGAAATATTAGTGATCATTATATTTGAATCTATTTGAGACCATTGAATGAATTTATTGATTATATTATAAATTATAGAAATTATAAATGACTATAAGAGCTTCTTCACTGAATTTTCGATAAAAAGAAAAACTGAATGGGGGGCTTTTTGGTTAAAGTACTGGAGACTGTACATTTTGGATAAGCTTTTGAGACTTTTAATGGGAATGGACTTCAAGAATTCCCAAATTTATTGGGAATTCTGTAGAATATATAGCAAAGAAAGGAGTGGATGAGCATGTACAACTGAATTTCCTTCTTTTTCAAGCTTACGACTTAAGGGTTCGAATGCTTGTTTCATGTGATCGGCTACAAATTGCAAACTTGTGGAAGAGATCATCGTATAGAGTCTGGTCCTTTTTTGTTATGTTTTTTCATAGATCTTCAGCTACAGATTGTAAATAGAGCTTTTTTTCGTAGATCTTCAGCTACCGTATTATACAAAATACATTCTTTGTCCATTTTTTATTTTTAAATTTTTTCTTTTTTACAATCATTTGTCGTATCCAACCATCGGAACTTGACAACCAAGCCGACGTTTAGTTTCAGGGGTGACTTAAGGTAATTGAATGTTTAAAGTGAAAATACTAAATGAGATTTTTTTAAAATTTTTAATATTAAGTTTTTTAAAAAATTAATTTATTTTTAATTTATTATATGAGAGAGACCTAACAATGACGTACTAGTGTTACTGAAAAAAATATTTTAACTTTTGTTTTTATTTTTTATCAAAAAAAAATTCAATTTTAACTTTTTTTTTAATATTTTGGACTAATTTTTACACATAAAGAGAGGGGATAAATATGAGTTGATTTTTGAATACTTTTTATTTTTTTTAACTTATGATTTTTAGATTTTTAATGTTATGAATTGAATTATGAACTCAAATTATTACAATAAAAATGTTAATTGTATTTAATATTTTAGGATTTAAAATTTAAAAAATTTAATTTATTTTTGGGTTAGTAATATACGCAAAAAATTAAATTTTTTTAAAAATTTTGAGCATAAAGTCCACATTTTTTTTAATGCTTTCCGAAAGAAGGGTCGATTTTCTACGACGTTGATTTAGACGGCGGTTGTTTGAAATGCCGAGTAGACGCCAAAAAAATGACCTTTACCTGCAGTTTTTTATGTTTTTACCAGCATTTGTCAAGCATCGATTTTTTTATTTTTTTATTTTAGTGGGGCAACACTAGTGTACTGTATTTCACTTTTTCGATATCATATTAAAAAAAAAAACTTAAAAAAATGATAAATTCTATCTAAAAAAAGATAAACTTCACCCAAAAAATGGTAAGTTAAATGCAAAGGTAAGTGCACTTCAAAAGTTAATAGTATAAATATAAAATAAAGTAAGTGGTACAAGATTAATTTTTTAGCATTGAACAAAAGCTTTATATTGTGTTTGGATGACTTATAACATTCAAAAAGTAATTTTTAAATTAGTATTTCTCATAAGTGTTTTATAAAAACATATTTTTATTAAATAAATACTGTTTGAATGCTCAAATAAAAAAGTATTAAAATTAAAAGTACTTTATCAAAAAGTGCGTGGCGGTGGTGGTGGCGACAAAAATTGTAAAGTGTTTTGTAGATAAGTGATTTTAAGGAAGGAAATAAAATTTTTTATTTTTATTTTTACTTATTTATTTAAGTGGTAAAATTATTTTTAACTTAGAGCAATGCTATGTGAACTTAAAAACTAAAGTTGATATTTATAGTCATTGATTTCGGTATAAGTCTCAGTATTTATTGAGATTTACTACCTATTCAATGGTTGTAATTATTAAATCTATTTTTTAAGTTCGTGTAGTATTACTTTTTAACTTATTAGGAAGTAACTAAAATATAATGTTTCAAATATTACTTTTTTTTAAAATACTTATTAAAAATTTTAAATTTTATAAATACTTTTAAAAAATCATCTCGTCTAACAAAAGCTTTTAAAGATATGTGGGAGTGAATGGAACGACAGAGATGGTGGGCGAGTGTCCACATAGGATGCCATGCCATGTGATGTGAGTCGTACAACTCTAGGGGTGTTCACCCTACCCTACGGGTAAGAAATATGTTCTTTCGCATTCTTACCCGATACTTTGCGGAAAATTTTTTTCTTGGCCTACCCTACCCGACAGCTTTAGTATTTCTACCCGTCTTCCTACCCGATTAATCGGATAGGAAGTCGGATAAATATTTTTATAACTATTAATTTTTAGATCATTTTAATAATTTAATTAAATAACATACACCAATTTAACAACACAATAAATCAATAACATTAAAATAAAAAACAACTACAACAACAATTATAATAAAACACAAGAAAGTATGAACATCAATCCATCATAATTGTTCCACAAATATAACAACAATTAATTTAAGTTTAAGCAATATGAAATACAAAATTAATGCGGGTAGGGTAGGGTAGGAATGCAGAAATAGATGGCTCTTCCGCATTCCTACCCGATTTAATCGGAAGAACAAAAATTCTTCCGCATTCTTATCCGATTTTTGCGGCTAGCCGATTTTTAAGGTAGGATAGGATCGGGTAGGATAGGAACTTGCGGCCAATCAAAAATTTGAACACCCCTATACAACTCTTGGTCAGCACAACTTTGATAATGTAGCCCGGGGGGTCAATTATGTATAATACCTATGTATTGATGATATGCAACAAAAATATATAATCAACGCGTACAAATTATTAGTGTTTTTGTTTATACATAATGCCTCGTTAAATTCCCTGAATTATCATTTCCTTAAAGGACACTACTATTTTTCACTTTCACCTAGACATGTTAATAGATTACTTTGTACTTAAAAAAAAATTAAAGATCCTTATTTTATATTTTTAAAGATTAAATTTTTCATATTGTACCATTAATATATAAAAAATATTGTAATATGGTCTTTCTGTTAACTTCCGTTATTTTTTGTCAAAAATCAATCCATTAAACCTGATGAAAAAACTACCGAAAAAATTACATAATGGCCATTTTGTAACACTTTTGATACATTAAGCCTGCACTATGAAAATTTTACTCCTTGAGAGTATAAAGTGAGAATTTAAAAATCTTTTCAAAGCACAAAATATAATTCACCCTAGATTAACCTACCCTATTTGTAACTTTTTGTTTGGAATTAGGAACTTTTTTTTCAATCATTTTGCAATCCACACTCAATGGTCAAAATAAAGCAGTGTTGCATCCAATTTGATATAAGTAACTTAATTGAAATTCGTATTATCAATCAAAAGTCTCAACCCTTCTCTTATCAATTAAATTGAAATTTGATCCGACTATATCATCTGACACAAATACTTGAATTGAAATATAAATAGCATGTCGTCATACAAATTTCACTCTTATTTTTTTTTTAATTCAACGATTAAAAATATTTAAATCAATTTATATGCATCTCGATTAATTTTTTTCTCGATTTAATAATAATAAAAAAGATGTTTGGACTTCCAACCTATCTATTTATTGGTTTTCACTCTTATTTTCTCGGCTGCTTGGGCCTAAGCCCTGAATTACCAAATTAGACTTGACCATATTACCCCCTCCACCAATTAAGGTGACAAATGATCAGCCTTTGCCAGCTAATCATCCTCACAAGATTACACCTATATACATTATACAGCGAATACGCTCGGCGAATTTTAAGAATTTCTCCATCTAAATCCAAACCCTCTCTCTCTGTCTCTCTCTTCGCACATCAAGCTGTTCACTACATTCGATTCTTGAAATGTAGTATGAACTGATCAAGACAAAGCTTCAGATGATGAATCTAGGTCTTATATACATGTTTATATAGTTACACTGTGGCGTATTTATACAGGTACATCGATGTCGACGAGTTATAGTCCTTCGAGAAGCCCAGCGAGCTCGAGATTTCAGTTGGGTGGTGTTGGTGCAGCATCGAGGCTGAGATCTTCGTCGCTCAAGAAGCAGCCGGAGCCTCTCCGCCGTGCCGTCGCCGACTGTCTGTCATCTTCGACCACCTCCCAACATTCAACCTCCTCGGCTCTTGCCTCAGAACCTTCGCGGACTCTCCGGGTTCGAATTCACTCCATCCTCGTGCTCAATTTTGTGTTTTGGTTTTCAGATCTTGTAGCTGTAGAGGTTGTTTTACCTTTTTAAATTTTGGAATCTAGGGTTTTTTTCACAGTGATTTTTGTTTTTGATTAATAATGTAACATTGATATATGTTTGCATTTGCATACACGTGGATTCATTTTGAAAGAATCAGAGTGAGTCGTTCTAATGAAAACCGGTTAGTTAATTTGTCGGTTTTGGAGTGTATTGTGAAAGTAACTACTAATTTTTTGGGCTATTAATGGTTAGTGAGTGTGGTTACACAATGTAGCCTTTTGTGTGGGATACTATGCTGATTTCCTAAATATAAAATTTAGTCGGCACATGCGGCTTAACCCATGGTATGTTGGTTGCTGGACTAAGTATTTGTAAGTAATTTGTCCTGCAAAAATGAGATGACCACCATTAATAAAGAAAAATCTAGCAAGACAATGTTGTGAAAAATACCCTGCTTTTATGAGTAATTTTGTTCTAAATGGCAACCGACAAGGTCACGGACTTCAGTTACAACATACTTTGTGTCTATTACAAAGTTTCATTTGAATTTGCATGGAGATGTAACAATTTCGTGAATTCTAGTATGGAAAACTTACTTGCCATCTAGTTCTTACTAGGAAAGCACACACATACGTCCAATAAAAAAAGAAAATGCACTTTTTAATGGATAAAGAAGACACTGGAAAAATGCTTCTAATTTAAGTGAACGTGGCACTGCCTGAAATGAATTCCCATAATCAGTTCATTGGAAGAATTGCTAGTGTCATGCTTATGACAACTACAAAGATGTGTAAAGTTTGCTTCAGATGGCTTTGGCCTTTTTTTTTTTTGGATGGCAGGACTATCTGGCAGCACATACAACAACTGATTTGGC
The DNA here is from genome assembly GCA_023539305.1 of Ilex asprella. Lineage (NCBI taxonomy): Eukaryota > Viridiplantae > Streptophyta > Magnoliopsida > Aquifoliales > Aquifoliaceae > Ilex > Ilex asprella. The sequence goes on from CM042185.1 coordinate 7,605,306, forward strand.
TTACAGTGTGATTTTAGAGCATACACTTGCAGAAAGAGAGCGCAGGTATTTTTTTACTGTGTTTGCTAGTGATGTGTACTTGTGGCTGCTCCATACTCTTGACTGTGGTTTTCACTATGGAAATACACCTGTATTTGCTCAGAGTTATATTGTTTTGACTGTAAAAATACGACGTATGCATATATTTCTTTGGGATAAATTTTCTTGTAAAAGTGAGAAATATTATTTCAAATCTTAGCCATGACATAGATTTCTATCTTGCATGCTAGGAAGTGTGGATGCCAGAATGATGTGATATGGATACAGCGGTATAGCAAAATCTAAAAAATAAAATATGGATACGATTAACATACCTACAATTCAAATATATTTTATACTTTAGTATTCTCTGAAAATTTGATAATTAGTGGTATAGATTGTCTCATCATGGTATATCCACGAAGTGAATGTTGCTAATAAATGATTTAGCATCCACATTTAACTAGTAGATTTGCTTAGAAGTACTTGTTGCTAAATGTGGTGGTAGATAATACCTAAGAAACACCTAAATGTCCACAAAGTCCTATGGTTTTTCCATATGTGAATTCGAGAGAAAATGATGAAGCTTAAAATTGAAGTTATACATATTATTCTGCGTATCAACTTCCATATACAGAACATATTCGTTTTGGATACTCTTACCAGCGACATAAAGTTGATTTCTTAAATTCTTTACTTACCAATTATTTAGTGATCAGATACCAAATTTTAGAGGATAGGTAATTGATATGCGCCCATTTCCCAATAGTACCTGAAAGTTGGGCCTCTCATTAGAAACTTATGCAGCAGTTCTGGATCTTTTAGACTTCCCTTGTAAATTGTGAATTGATACTTGAAATACAATAATTAATAAGTTCTTCCCTCCTGAAGAACTTTTTTTCGGTTTTTAAATGTCAAGAATAACATTACAGCCTTGATGTAATTCTTGCTTTATGATATATAATACGACTAATGACTATCATTATACTATGATAATTCCTTTGTGCCACAAAATTGAGAAGCTCTCACATTGTATAAGATTGTGTTCTTGATGGGTTTGTTCTTCTTTGTCATGTAGAAGAAAATTGTAGCTAGTCAAGACTATTTGTTTACGTAGTTAACTCGATGAGGTATGTGTGTACTTTTTTTGGATGAGTTCATCACGTCACCCTGAAGTGTGTTTGATTCTCATTGCCTAGGAGGTTTTCGAGTGTTGAAAAATTGCTATTGATGATTGTGATTGAGATGGGATGGTGTTGAACCTGACATCTGAAAAAGGTTGGAGATGGTGAAATGATGGAGCTCATGTGGAGCAGCTACCCAATTTTCTGCATTAGAAGTCTTTAGAGCCTAGAACTAGTCTTTAGATGTCTCGATCGAGGGAAGTGACCCCCTTTCTGTGGTATCCTTGAACTAGTTATTCCAATCATGTATTGCATCTTTTTTGCAGATTCCATGAGCTACATGGGCAATTTTTTTATCACGGTCATCCCTTCATTCGAAAGTGCATGTTTCCCCATGCCTAGTAGGTTTTGAAGTGTTAGAATTGCAACTGACAAAGGAGTTGAGATTGGCTAGTGGTGAATGAGTTTTTCCGTGGTGAATTTTATTCTAGAGAAAGTGTGAGATGGTGAATTGATGGAGCCCATGCGGAGCATCTACATAACTCTCTGTATCAGAAATCTTTACAATATTGAACTGGTTTTTAGATGGATCTGTCAAGGGTAGTGACCACCTTTCTGTGGTCCCTTCAAACTTTTTATTCCAATCATATGTTGCTGCTTTGCAGATTGAACAGATATCAGCCCAGTTAAATGGCAATATTCTAACTTATCATGTGATAATGGATTATAATTAATGTTATGATTTATGGCTTGTGGTACTCATGAAAAATTCATGTATTTTATGATTAACTGTCTTTTTCTCTCAGGCTTTCAGCATTTCATGTGCAACGATGTTCTATGTTATTGTCTTTTTTGCACTGACACATCATCTTTTTGCATCAGCCCAGCAGTGGTTGCAAGGTGTGTCGCGCTCTTGAGACGGTTCCTTTTGCGGTGGGTTTTCAGACTTTGCTTAGAGATGATGCATACATAAACCATCATCTATGTTCTAGTCAGGCTCATTCCTTTTATTTTTATCTTTTAATCATTGGTTTTCTACCTAATTATATGTGAAGATAGGAGAATTAGGAGTATTACATAGATTTGCTTTCGGTATTGTGATTTGCATGTCAATCTGTTGTTGCAGATATAAACCAAGCGAGGAAACATTACAACAAATTGATCGGTTTTGCATTAACATAATTGCTGAGTGTGAGACTAGTCCAAACCGAAAATCGTTACCATGGTCACGATCTTTGAGTCAACAATCTGCGGTGTCACCAGCATCTACGAATACATCTCCTTTACCTGTGTCAAGTTTTGCATCGGGAGCACTTGTCAAGTCATTAATTTATGTCCGTTCTCTAGTTGCTCAACATATTCCAAAGCGGTCATTTCAACCAGCATCTTTTGCTGGAGCCCCCCCTGCATCAAGACAATCACTTCCAACATTATCATCTTTGTTGAGCAGGTCCTTCAACTCCCAATTAAGCCCTGTAAATGTTAAAGAATCTGCAGAGAACAAAGAGAAATCTGCTATATCTGTCTTAGACTCTTCAATTCCTGAAGAAATAGATGGAACAGAAGATCTTGATTTCATAGCCCTGGATGTTATCAAATGGCGCTGGTGTGTAGACCAACAATCATCATTGCTTTCTCTGGAAAGGTAGGTAGTTTCTGTATCTTTTTGGCTTTCTATTGGTGATTATTGTTTTCATTTGATATTAATAGTTATTCTATGGTGGTTTCTTCTATTGCTAAATAAACTGCAATATACAGTGATCGTGTTCTGAATTCCCAAGACATGAGTAAACATAATTTCCTCGAAGTAGGTGCAGCAGCTCTTCTTATAGGGGACATGGAAGCTAGAATGAAGGGTGAACCTTGGCGAATTTTTGGGACTTCTGATATGCGTTATCTTGATCAACTGCTGCAGCCTTCATTGCTCACTACTGTCACCAATTCAGCCTCTGCTCGTGCCCACTTGAGAGCCATAACAGCATCTAAGCGCTCTAAACCAGGCGCCCATCAAATTTGGTAAGTCAATCTTATTAGTCTATCGGTTTATTTTGATATTAGTTCTTTATTAAATTCAAGTTTCCACTGTTCCCAATCTATAATATAAAACAGAGCGGCTCAAATCTCAAGATTTCAATATCCAACGGTCACAAATCAATTAAAGCTTCAACATCCAACGGTCTCAAATCAATTAAGGCTTCAACATCCAATGGTCTCAAGTCAATCTAGGCTTCAACATCCAACGATCTTCATTCATCAAAGGTTTCAACAAGCCGATCCTACGGTTTCAAATTCATTCATCCAACGGTCAAAATTTTATAATTTTTTTTTAATATTTTTCCTTAAAAAAGTCAACAATTGCGGCCGAACTTCTAACACATCCTATGGTCTCAAATTCATTCATCCAACGGCCAAGAAATTATAATTTTTTCTTTAATATTTCTCCTTCTAAAAAGTCAACGATTACGACTGATCTTGAAATACATCCTACGGTTTCAAATTTATTCATCCAACGGTTAAGAAATTATAATTTTTTCCTCCCAACAAGTCAACAATTACTTTTGATCTTGAAATACATGATTTTCTCTAACATAATAATTAAATTGATCAAAATTTTCATTAATATCATCTATATAGTGTAATATTTTGAATTTGTATAAGACACAATGAGATTAAAAAAACTCATCAATTTAAGATGAAAAAAAAAATAAGGTTTCTGCTTAACACATTTATACTGAATATAATTAATTTTAATTTTATTTATTTATTTAATTAATTATATCAAACTAACATGTCTTACACATATCTTGAATCAAAAGTTCAAGATTAATTTTTTTTATCTCTTAAAAAAACTTAACGCTAATATATTCTTATAAATTAATAATTTTGTAATAGCTTGTACTAATTATAAAATAAAAAAAAATTATAAATGATATTTATAAATAATTTTTTGATATAAAACATTTTGACGATATGCTCTTTGATAAATTAAATTTTTAGTTTCTATTAGATTTAACTGGATTTTAATTACATGTATATAAATTAATATGTTTTTAAGTCAATTTGTAATATATAACAAGGCTGCTTCAATAAATCAATTCTACGGTTTCAAATTCATTCATTCATCGGTCAAGAAATTATAATTTTTGTCCTTAATATTTTTTCCTAAAAAATCAACGATTATGACTTATCTTGGAACACATTCTACAGTCTTAAATTCATTTATCCAATGATCAAGAAATTATAATTTTTTTCCCTTCCAATAGGTCAACGATTACGACTGATCTTGAAACACAAGATTTTTTTTGACAAAATAATTAAATTGGTCAAATTTATCATTAATATCATATGTATAGTATAACATTTTAAATTTGTATAAGACACAATGATAGTATTTTAATTAAAAAATCTCATAACTTTAAGATTTTAAAAAAAAGAGTTTTATCTATTATACTTAATAACAGACTCCAATACTATCAATCTAATTGTCACAATACATTAAATCTCTAAATTATGTCTCAATAACATTGGTGAAAAAAAAATTAATTGAGTCAAACAAGTTGGGTATTAGAACAAAAAAAATAAAATCAAAAAGTCCATACCAAATCTCTTAAAATTAGAAAATTAAACTTGATTCTTTAAAATATTAGTATGATTTGTTGAAATCTCATTTGGTTAAAAAATTATGGAATATATAGCAAAAAATGACTAAAATGTGAAATTTGTAAGAAGATTAAAAATTATAAAATATTACTTCTAATTGTGCCAAATAAATTATAAAATTTGATTCTTAATGTATAGATGTTATCATATTAATTTTTTTTTCAAATAAACCCCTTTTATGTTTAATAAATTTTTTAGTATTAAATTCGATATAAAAATATATTACATTATTTTTATCTATTATAGTTAAAGTGTGTTTACCCTATATTATATTTTTGCTCCACCACTGTTATAAGAGATCTTCACTCCTCATTTCTCCAAATTAATCAGTTAGTTTACGTTGTACTGTGCCTTCAGGCACGGGTTATCCCTAGTACTACTATAAGTGCTGGTTTTTCCCTTTTTGCTTGAATATGATTCTGCCATGCAAATAGAGGTACCTTTATATAGTGGTGTATTAGTTTGTGTAATGTTGGTTGCCTTCAGCTCTGTTCACATATTCAAAGGAATGTGCGATGAAGTGCTGGAGCATTATTTTTGTTTAGGGTCGGATTAAGAGTATCATAACTGTGATATGTGCTGTTGATGGGTCACTCATTCCATTGTTATTCTGGTACTTAACTGACCTGCTTATTTGGGGAATATGCAAATTTAGTTCAATTGGAATTGTCTGGGGTGTCAGATCCTGGTGGGGTATTTTTAACTACCTGGTTATGTGTTTATGCTAGCATGTGAATATTTATCTCATGTTTTAATGTGGTGTGATCTGTGCAATACTACTGATAAGAACATAGAATGGATAAAAAAGTATTATCCAGTAGTAGAAACTTTAGGCCGGTAATGAGACCAGTTTGTTGCATCACTTCAAGTTCTACACAAGCCATCAGAGAAAACACCTTTATGCTGAAGCTAGGGCTTTGATATTTAGGACTATGAGGGGAAAGATGACCTTGACATCTCTGGATGGTCCAAGGATGGAATTGGTGTTTTTTCAAGCTAATTGTGGTGTCGAAGTGGAGGGATTGCATGCTCTGGTATATGAATAGTAAGTGAAAAGTTATTGTGGGTAATGTTTTGTGGTTTTGCAATAAATAAATAAGATTTGGATTTTGGGTTTTTCTTGTTTGGTTTTTTTTGGCCCCGCCCCGGGGGGGGGAGGGTTGGATTTATGATGGGTACTTTTGTTGAAAAGCGGTTGTAACCAATGTTGTAACTTGGAATCCAAATAGTAAGGGAAAAGAATCAAGAAGAAGATAGGTCTTAAGACCTTTTTAGTTATTTGACCTCAAAGAATTATTGGAGAGTGACTATCTGAACTATGCAAACATCTTCAGAGCGTTGTCATTAATTTCTTCCAGTTTACAGGAATCTTATGAAGCATATCAAATAAACTTTCAATTTAGGAAATTCTGACAAAGAAAGACCTTACTGATTCTGATAAGGACTCGTCATAGATGATGTGTAACCATTCTTAGCAAAAAGCGAAATAAAAGTGCCATGATCAAACATGATATAAAATGGACACCAGACAACAAACCTTTCCCATATGTAGATGTAGTTAAAGAATAGAAAGAAAAACTCTTGAATGTCACCTCTAACGGCCGTAGAAAAAGGATACAATCTTTTCACATCAATAAGAGGGAGTTAGAACATGTTTGTTCAACTAGAACCCCTACATTGTGATCCTGTTACTTCTTAGTAGATAAAATATGTGTGAAGGTTCTTAACAAAGCTTCAAAACCATTCTATCAAAAAAAAAAAAAAAAAAAAACAAAGCTTCAAAGCCAAACTCTATTGCATAGCAGTAAAGCTGATAAGTGGAAGTAATCTCTGTTAACCCTAGTATTTGACATTCATATGCATGCATAAAGCAGTAAACTACCTTACTGATGTAAAATAAATATCTGAGAATTTCGATTATGAGGTTACTGTTCTGAGAATCGTACTTCTTGTCTTTCAGGGAAGATTCACCTGTGGGTACCTTCCGACCACGTAGTCGACAACTTTTCCAATACCGTCATTACAGGTATGACAGAATTGGAGATTTTTCCAATTTGTTAGTCCTAATGTTCTAGATGTTAATTAGGTGTAATTTCCTCAAATGTTCGTTGATTTACCACCACGCTTTAATGTGCTAGCTTCAGTAGACTTTCCATGCTAGTTACTCACTGTGTGTTTTATGCATATCGCCTCCGTAATCTTATTCTTTTAAATAATTGAGATCCTTTTCATTTACTCCACCTAGGATAGTAGTGAACATAGTTATCAAATCGTGTATCGGAAGGCGTATCGTTTTTAAAAAATAGTGTATCTTATTGTGTATTGTAAGATACGATGCTCTAATTTTAAATAAATAATAATAAAATATATATATACCTTTGAAAAAAAATCATACACTAAAAAAACCATATCATTTCATTAATACTCCACAAACTATTCAAATCATCAACATAGTCCACTAATATTATAATGCAAAGTTCACAATCATAGTTCACTAATTCAAACTTCAAACATCAAAGAGACTGGACTTTGTAAATAAATTAAAAAATTAACATTAATCAATATTCAAAAATTTTGATACAAAAAAAAATATTTGGCTTTATAAATAAATTAACATCATATCTTCCACTGCACAGGACCACATGTTTGTTGGAGTACCTGCCTAGCGCAAAACGATGTCATTCCGTAAAAAAAAAATCGGTTTTCCTAGCCCAAAACTACGTCGTTCCGTAAAAAAAAATTAGTCTGCCTAAGCTAAAACGACATCGTTCCGTTAAAAAAAAAAAAATTGTACGTATCATACTGATATATATCGTGTATTGGACGATACAACGCAAAAACAATATAGAACTACGATTCGTATCGTTTTAGTTCTGTATCGTACGATACTAACGACGATGGTGGCAAGGATGACAAATATTACTAGTAGCTTCATTCCCCCCCCCCCTGCTTTCATGTGAAACCAATAATTTCTGATGCCAATTTCCAATCCCAACTCTCGAGTGTAAAAGAAATTAATGCCAACTTGTTGGTTTTAGTTTTAATTGCAGTTTTCTGCATTCAATAATCGCTGTTCTTTTACATAACTAAGAGTATGTTTGGTTCTAACTGTGCTGTTGCATTTAAGTTCTGATCGATTGGCATCATGTTGATAGCAATTCACTTGATTGGATTGGTTGTATGAGCTGTTGAGCACTAATGATCATGTGCACATAGGAAGATGAAACTTACTGTTTACATGGTTCATCTATCTCTCACTTTGAATATTTTGATGTGTACCAGTGAACAACAACCTTTACGGTTAAACCCAGTGGAGGTAGGTGAAGTTATTGCTGCGGTTTGCTCAGAAACGTCTTCATCAACAGCTAATCTCATGACAGTCTCATCTAAATTCAGTAATAATAGTGGAAAGCCATCAATGGACGTGGCTGTGAGCGTTCTTGTCAAACTTGTAATTGACATGTATGTTCTGGTATATTTATTTGCCTTTATTGGTGCATTTCATTCTCAAATTGTTCTTTCCTCCTTGACCCCCATGCACGTGCGGGCGTGGGGTGTGTTTGGTAGTCTGGGGATCACAAAACAAAGCTTATTCAACCATGAAATTCAGTCTCTGGCATGAACTCTAAATTCTAAATAGGTTTACTGTGAGAGGGGATCTTTGAGCCATCTGCCCAATAAACACATGGCATTGGTTGATGCAATTTTTAGCTGATGTCTTTTTACTCGTTCTGCAAAATTTACTATGGGAGATGACCATTGCAAAACTTTGTTTTTTAGGTATGTTTTGGATTCTGGGACTGCTGCTCCTCTCACTTTATCCATGCTTGAGGTGCTGCATATTTGACATATTTGTTTGTTAGGTTGAAGATCTTGTTATATCTTCTTACTTTCATGAAACCTACTCACAGGAAATGCTTAATTCTCCAAGATTGGTCTCAAAAGCCCGGGCTTTTGATTTAATCTTAAATCTTGGGGTTCATGCTCATTTATTGGAGCCACTAGGACCTGGTGATGGATCCACTATTGAAGAAGAGTATTCTCAGGATCCGTACTTTGACAATGAAGTGCAACTTGCCACCCAAGGAAAGAGAAAACCAGATTATTTTAAGAAGATGGGAAATTCCTCAGCTATTGAAAATTTTGAGATTTGGATTTTGAGCATTCTGTATGAGATTCTTCTTCATCTTGTTCAGGTACAGCTTTGAAATCTTATACTCAAAGAACTATGTTGTTCTCAGAACATCACAATGGTGTTCTCTATTACTGTGTCTGAATTGATGAAAGAACATTTTCTACACAGTGAGGTGCAAGTTTCAACCTATTCTTCATACCCAGGAAACTCTATGCTTGGAGTCTTTAAGGAACCAGCAATTTCTAACCGCACTCTTATGCTTGCTTTTTTAATTTTTTTGCTTTGCCCTATGAATATCTACCAAAAATTGCAATATACGTTATCTAACTTCTGTGCTTCTAAGATAATCAGATTGCTCTTTTTTATGAGAATTTCACCAGTTGTTAAGACTAATTAGTCAATTATTAGTGAAGTGTGGAATGAGGTCGTTTATTGTAATATTTGTATTATTATTATTACAACTGCTAGATAGTAGATTTTAAGCAGTGACCTCTACTCCCTCAAGGTGGAGTTAACCATCTCGGATAGACCTGTAGGTTTTGTTTATTAGAATATTACTGCAATTTAAAAATAGAAAATCACAACGCTACCTGGTTAGCAATAGGCTTGCAAGGGAAAAATGTATGGACTATGAGCCAAGAAGGTTATGTTAGCAGAAACCTAGAACATTAGTCATATACGTGAAAGCCGGAAGAGTTTTTTTTAGTGTAGGTCAGATTTGAGATAATCGCCACCTACTGAAGAATATTGAAAACAGTTTCCACCGACTAAGGAGTATTAGATGTCCAAACTGTATTTCTAGGTATGGAAATCAAAGGTTGATGAGGTCCGTGGTAGTTTGTTTCAAAAAATATTTTCTATTTAATTAGCTCATACTGAGGGGGAATTCAGTGGCATTTCCTGGAGGGCTGCAATAGGTTTCTTTTTATCTTTATTGGAGAGATTTTAATTATGTCGGAAAAACTTCACTTGCAGAGTCTAGGTACTAAACAGCTTCAAAAGTACACTTTACAATTTGCCAGAGGTTTTAGATGGTGCGCCTGTTGACAACTAATGCAAATTGGGCAATGAGGCTAAGGCTGAGGCAAGCTTGAGCTCTAGATTTATATGTTTTTTTCTTTGAATTCATGGATGATAGAGGGTACACAAATCCAGGACTTTGGCCCTGTTGAGCGTTTACTATAGTTGATCACATCTCTCTTTCTCTCTTGGGGGCGGGGTTAGGTTTGATTGTCGGTCTCTTGTGGGCACTAATGAATGATTGTATTTTGGATGGCGAAATGTTCTCAGATGGCATGTGAGGTTACCATTATGCATTTTTTTCGTATAAAATCAATTCAAAACTTTCTAATAGAGACTGTAGGTTGCATTTCAAATGTAGACCTTAAAACGGAAAGCCGTTTTGTGCGAGAGATAAAGCAATTATAAATCACCTTACATAAAAATTTTCACTTAATATATATATGATGTAGCATGGAGTGGGCTAATCAGGGAGAAGCCTCTCTTTATTAATTAACTTCATGTCTTTTTGCAAAGAATAAAATGGCCCTTGCTTGCTTTGTGACTTAGTAGTGGTGCCAAATTGGATTGATAAAATCAGGTAATCGCAGAAACTTTTATTTTCCATCGGTCGATAACCTACAAAATTACTTTGGTGTAGCATGCTGTTTTTCAGACAATGACTTCTTATATGCCTCTGGAATTCATACAGATGCAATTACAAAGTGAGCTTAAAAAAATTCAGAGGATTAGTCTTAATGGTTAATATTAAGTTTTAATATCTCTGGGATACTTTCAAGAATATTTAGAACAGTGATACTAGCAAGCGCATCCCACTGCTAGTAGAAGTAATGAAGGTTGTGGCATAATAACAAATAAGGGTGGTTATGTGGCAGTGGACCTAATGGGACAGCGCATTGCGTCGTATTACTTGTACAGCTGAAGTGTCAATCCTATTGTTCATGCCCTTTCAAAAAGGTTAACTTAGAATTGAAATTGGTCCCTCTGACATTCACTTACACTGTACATTCGTCTTCCACAAAATGTATGTGCATTCACACACACACACACACACTCTTCTTTAGTAAACCATTTTATCTTATACGTACTGATCAGTATTCAAGATTAAGAAATTATGGGCTCATTTGTAGCTTTACACACCCCTCTATTTTGATTTTTTGAGGGGGATGGGGAGGGAGACTTGAACTCTTGACTTTGATAAGACAAAGCGTTTACAAAGCAAGCAGTACCATTGGACCAAAGACCCATTGGTATGCACACCCCTTTGTTCCTTTGTTTTTGTGGTCCAAATCATTTCAACTAGCAGGTGTAAGTTGGGTGATTCAAAAGACTCTTTTTTTCCCTATATTAGTGGAGAAATTTGATTGGTTTGGAAAGCACAAGAACGGGTTTTGGAATTGTACAATTTTCGCAATAATCTTGGTAATTTGATTGGAGAGAAATTCTAGGATATTCGATGATAAAAGATTATTGGTAGGAATTCTTATGCTCTTTTGTATTGTGGCGAATTGGAGAGCATAATAAATTCCATAGTCATATTGTATTTCTTTTCTGTTTTTTCATTTCTTGGCTCGACAACTTGTTCATCCCTAGTTCTCTTTGATATACTCTTTTATATTAACAAAATTGTTTAGTTTCCTATCCAAAAAGTATATATAATAACTTCAGTGGTTGAAGACAATGGTTGCTTGAAGTTTTCAAGCCACTTTGTGATCTCTACACAGTAAGAGATTAGCACAGTTTTTTTTTTTTTGCCATACATAATCAATGGTAGAGCTGCTGGAATTGCTACTTGAGTGGTTCAATATGCTCCAGCAATTGTAATGCGTTTTGCTAACTTTGTTGGAATGAACAGAAACCATTTATTTGTTGTCATCCTTTGTTTGATTATGATCCAACCTACAAATTGCTTCTGGCTTGTCCAACATCTCTTTGGTTCATGAATAAAGTATAGTATGTACTTTGTTAGTAACATTTGATGATCTAAGGCTCTTTACCTTCTAACTACATTACAGATGGAAGAGAAGGAAGAATCTGTATGGGCTTCTGCCCTGAGCTGTTTACTTTATTTTGTCTGTGATAGACGACAAATTCGGAGGAGCAGATTAAAAGGTCTTGACATAAGAGTGAGTGATCGTTTTTCTTTGCTTCATTATGATTATGTCTGTTTCTATGATTTGTATGCTCCTCATAAATGGCAGTTAGTAGAATGGAATCTGTTTACACCTGCTGTAAAACTGGGGTAAAGTGAGGAAGAAACAGACTTGATAAACAAGTCCTTCCTATACCTGATGCGCTTTTTCTCCCTTTGAGTTAATGCAATGCAATGACCCAATTCGCCCGGGCTGGGATGGCTTCCGACCTAAGCAGGGTTGCACCGTAGGGACAAAAGTGGTTCTGGGACCTAACTGGGGATGAAGGATGAGTTCCACTTTCATTCTAAGAAGAAATGCTATAAGAATAACCCAATATTTGAGTTATGAACTATCCTTATCTTCCTTCTTTAGATTTCATCCTCTTATCCATTCAACCGATGGTCATCAATTCAAAGAGAGTGAGATCAAGAATTGTCACTAATTCTACGATAGTCTTTATTTTTGTTATTTAAATCCCTCAAATTTCCAATTTACTTCACTCTGGTCTACTAAAAACGGTGGTTTAAATTCTAACAAAAAGTGGTCATGTGTCTCATGTGACCACACTTGAGAGGTCACTTTGATCTCTCTAGTTTTCAATTGTTGTCACTTTGATCCTTATTTTTTCAACTTTGTCCTCTACTTTCAAATTTTTATAACATTCATCCAGTAAGTGTGGACCAAAATGACACATTTAAAAGAATGAGGATCAAAGTGACACAAAGCGTAGAGGGACCATTTCTATAGGTTGCGTTTTTATCTTTAATTTTTGTGCAGTTAAGTGAACTAAAGATTGATACATAAGAGAAAACCCAGAAAAGAAAAATGTAGCCATCCCATTCATATTTGATATCTTCTCGTAGGATGAAAAATATTTTGTTTTTTTTTCAAAACTAGAACTGGCTTGCTTGGGTTTCCTAAATGGTGTCAGAGTAACTGCCCTTTTCAAATTTGACTTATGTGGAGTAGCTTGTGTGCTGCAACTTGATTCAGTGAAGAATCTTTAGAAAGAGAGAACAAAAATGATGGAGAGATAAAGGCTTTTTTGGGGCCTGGCTCTTATGTATCCTTTGTCATCATGCTGCCAGAACTTGTCTTTCTTTGGTGGCTTATAAAGAGAAGTGATTTATGTTTATCGGTTTGTTTTCTTATTTTAGTGATCACGTAACATAGTTGGAGCATATGGGTTGTATTGGGGCTAACATTATCTCCTTATTTTAAGCATGAGCTATGTTGGTATCCCTTTGAGTTTTGGGTTTCATTATTTACACTTCTTTCACTTGCAGGTTATTAAGATGCTTGTACAGATCAGCAGGAGGAATTCCTGGGCAGAATTACTTCACTGCAAACTTATTTGCATGTTGACAAACATGTTTTATCAAGTTCCTGATGGGTCTGCTGAAGCTGTTTCAAATACCCCATTGTTTCTTGTTGAGCAGGTTGATTTGATAGGAGGAATTGAGTTTATTTTCATGGAGGTACTATGCTAGTTATTTCTTATAAAATTGGATTTTTTTTGGTACGAAAATCTTAAAACTTTTGAAAGAAGCTGCTAAAATTAGTGATTACAATTAAAGAAGTTCAGGAGGACTTGGTTTTAGGCATCTAACATTTGACTCACTACAACTGGGAATACTTCCCTTGTTCGTTGTGAGAAGAAGCATTCACCTGTATCTTTAACTTGTTGGTTGGGAGATTTTGCTTCAAACTTTAAAACGTGATCGATTTATGTACATTATATAGGGGACAACACAGTGATAGTATATGCTTCTCATTCATGCATTGTGCATTAAAGGAAGACGCATTTCAATCCCATACCTTTTATTGTTGATAAATATGTTGAATGGAAGCAAATTATTGTGCCTTGAGGCCTGAAAACAATGCCACTAACACATATGTTTACTCAGCTAGTGGTATGTGTAAAAGTGCAGCAGCTTCATTATTTAGATGCAAGCAATTGCAGCTCTTACTCATGTGGATTTACACAGGGTGGCATGGATGTGCTCCTATTAGAGGTTCTCTGATTATGAAATAAGTCTTATGTGAGGGAAACATGGTGGTGTGTTTGGGTGGCAGCTCTTTTGTTCTGTTGGTGTTGCCTTTGGTTGGAGCAGAAAGAATACACCCCATGATATGTACAGTTCCTTTGGTTTAGGACTTGGAGAGTAATTTTTGTTTCTCAGAGAAGTTTTTCGTTTGAGATATATATTCTTTTGTTTGTTAATTAAATAGGAACTGTACGTATCATAGGGTGTATTGTTTTGTGTTTTTGCTTAGTTTCCTTGCACACTTCGTGTGTAAGTGTAATGTGCTTATGAATTTTTTTGCATTTTAAATCTTCTTTTGAGAATGAAGTTTTTGAAACATTTTACCCTGTTTAAAAAGTTATGTTTTTTCCCTACTTAAAGTACAAATTTGTACATAATTTGTGTCTCCTGTATCTCATCCAGGACCATTAGTTTCTCACGTGTAATGATTGTATATGCAGTTAGTGCTATCAAACTCAAGGGAGGAAAGGAGAAATGTATACCTGGTTCTTTTTGACTATGTTTTGCATCAAATAAATGAGAGATGCATAGCTCTCGGGGTTTCTGAATATAGTGATGATGAGATTCGACCTATTGCAATCTTGCTCAGTCTTGCAGATGCACCTGAAGCTTTACACATTTCTGTGAAGCTTGGCGTGGAAGGCATTGGTCAGCTTTTGAGAAGATCAATTTCTGCTGCATTGTCCAGATATCCCAATGGTGATCGACTAAACATGGTAAGACCTGAATATTTTGTGCTGGCATACCAGAGTTTCATGCTTTTTATTTTTGTTGAACAGGACATGGAGAGATCAAATTAGGCTTTGCTCTATATTTATTGAAATAGTGCATGGAATGCATTTTTTCAAATTAGGTTTTGCTCTATATTTATTGATATGGTGCATGGAATGCATTTTTATGCATGTATGAGAACTTGTCCTTTGTTTTTTAGATCCATTAGGGAGTTTGGAGGACTGTCAAGATTCTTCCCCCTCAACCTGGGAAAGAAACTTCACCCCTCTTATGGGGGCCCTTTTCTCCCCCTTCAAATCTGCTAATTCTGCATTGTCCCATCCAAAATCTTGCCTTGTGTAATCAGTTTTCTTGTTGAGTTCAGAGATAAATAAGTTAATGGCGAATTTCCAAACTGGCCAACAAAAGTTTATGTTAATTTTATCCTTGCTTGTGCTTAAATGTTTTTTCTTTAATCCAGTAGCTCTTTATTATAGTATACTTGCTGCACTACCACTTTCCAAAATTGACATAGGGAAAACGAATTAATGATTCCCCCTCTTTTTTTTTTTTTTGTTAGTTATGTTTATCTACTTTTGAGTGAGTTCATCATTGTTATTATCGTGACTATCATCCACGTTTAAGAGTAGGAATTATGTAATGACCTTCGAACTTCTTATGCTTTGTTTGAAGATATTGATTTGCCACCTATTTTTTATATCAATGCAAATGTGGGGTTTTCCTTTTTTTTAGTTTAAACTTCATCTAGCAAAGGTAGAAAGAAGAAAACCAATCTGAACGACCAGTGGTCGATGTGTCTGACAGGTTTTCAGAAAATTTCACTATACCACTAAATCGGCTTCACTGTTTGAAATATTGAATTCATCCTACATCTTGGAGTAGGATTTCTATGATTCAGCCTCTTCTCTCTGATTTTGGAAAAGTAGCATATTTGCACATACCTTGTGTATTACTGTGGACCCGGCCAAGGCTGGTAGTAGGCTTCATCCAAGGAAAATACCTGAAACTCGGGCTTCAACTTCAATCTTGGCCGGTACAATGTATAGCCCATCTGATTATTGGGTCTTGCTTTGCTGAGTCCTAGAAACTTGAGCATAGCATCTCAGTGGGGTGCTGCTTGAGTGATAAAAAGTGATTAGTTCAAAGAAATATGTTATTTCTGCTGCCTACTTCTTTTGTGGTATCAATTTCATAACTAACTAGACTTAGCTGAGTTGGCCACCTTGATTGCCTCAAGATTCTCTCAGTTAAGTGGTCAGGCAAGAATTGATTTCTCATGTGCCCTTCTCTGGGGGAACAGAGTTTTATGTTGCCACTTGTTCGGGCTTATATTTAACTATCAATGCGTGCTTTTTCCCCCTATTATAGATACATTATTCTAAACTCTAATAGTTAATTTTTCATTGTAAATCTGTGATAGGCCGAAGTATGTTTAGAAAAAAAAAGGTGGTATCAATTTTGTTGATCTGTAGTTGTACTGTTAGCAGTTCACATTGGGAAAGAGCTGTTGTGCTTATGGTCGAGCTCTGGTCAATCCATTCAGCCCAGTGTCAGCCAATCCACTTTCTGTACATAAGTACATACACGCAGGCCATTTCATAATTCCGTCCCATAAAACTAGTCCCCTTATGCTTTTTGGGATGTCACAAAACCTTGCCCACTTGCTAAAGTCAAGAAGTATATATGTTTGAGCATCCCCATTCTACTCTTCATATATTGTCAGGAAAGTTCAAATTCAAGTTTTGTAAAACTTCTACTTGAAAGTACTCATGAATTAGTGAAATTTGGAAATTCAGTCCTCATCCCAAATGAAGTATACTAAATATTCCCAAGAAGTGGCCCTTTTATAGGACAGCAGCAGTTGTAGATATAACAGCCCGTATGCATCAATTTTTCGACACTCTAATATGGGGCAATTTTGCGAAGACTTCTGTTGCCATCTCTGCTTGCTTGCTGGGAAGAAGAACCAGCTTCCCAAACAGAATGAATTTCTTCAACAATCTCATTTACTTGAAATATGCAACCAGAGCCCGCTAGTTGCTAGAAGTTTTACTAGTTCTATGGTTTTTAATTTCTGGTGTTGGCAATGAGGGAAACTCCACTTATTTCTCAGACATCTCCTAATTCAATTGGTTCCACACAATTTCCTGAATGTGAAGAATTATGGTTACTTATACACGGCTCCCTCCCTCTATTCTGGGGTTATAACTCAAATATGACTTCTCCAATGGTGGTTTTGTTAGAGGTTGTCTGCATCGGTAAAATAAATGCCTCTCAAACTAATATTGTCAATTGGTTTTAAGTTGGATGGTTTAACAATGTTCAATGGTTACCTCATGTTATTTAGATTGTTTTACTATTCGTTAGAACTGGTTGCAATGGATGATGGAATAAGAAATGGTGGTCAGATGGATGGTTGGGATGTGCTGTTATAGCTACCATTCCTCGTGGGAATGACGGCAACCATTTGATTTTAGGCAACAATTTTCCAAAGAAAACCATAAATAATTGACTGAGGATTCCTGCATTTCTAATGAGGTTTAGCTTCAATCCTAATTACAATTTACTGAAAAATCGGGACAAGATTGTCTGTCTCCTATAGATGAAGAGATTTATATGTGCATAATTTACTTGTACTCTTGGGGCCCAAATGGAGTGAGTTATAGGTTTCACTTGAGTTGAATGTACGTAGTTCTGCACCTAAATGTGTATAAGTCAATATTAAAATTTGATTTCCCCTCGCCTTATGTGTAATTAGTTCATATTGTACCTAATCTGATGAACAAAGTAAACCCATTACAGGCCTATACGTGGTAAAGAACTGTGGGATTGTTATTTTATTTTGTGTTCCATTTTGCTTATGCATTGCAGCTTATTTTTTTGGACAGTCACACGACAGCACTGAAAGATAATTGGGAATATCTCTTTTGCTTAATGCTTTGGATTTTTTAGCTGAATTGCATGTGTTGCTTTTCTTGTCCTCGTAAAGTTTTGCAGAGACAGCTTTAGAACCTTCCTTCGTGTCCCTTTTGAAGTAAAAACATACCAATTGCTTAGATCTGTACTACGAAAATTTAATGTATCGTTGTTGTCCTTAAATATTGCTGCAGTCTTATACTATTTATTTTTGCAGCTCTTGGAGAAGATTGTGGAGAAGTTTGATACACTAACAAGAGCATTTACTCATCTGGATAAAGAGTTCACCTATATGAGACAGGTTACTAAATCTTACATGTCCATAGAAAGCATTGAGGATGGAATTGTGGGAAACAGTGTTGGCATGAAGGCAAAACTTTCATGGGCCACTTTACACTCTCTTCTTCATTCTGAAAGAGCTGCTCATCGTCAGAATGGGTATGTATGGTTGGGTGATTTGCTTATAACAGAAATTAGTGAGGAAAGGGGCGCAAGTATATGGTCAAATATCAGGAAATTACAGCAGAAAATTGTCCTTGCTGGAATTAATGATTATTCAGCTGCTTTGGATGTTCCCCTACCTATTTGGCTTATGTGTGGGCTTCTGAAATCAAAGAATAACCTCATCAGATGGGGCTTTCTGTTTGTTCTAGAGAGGCTTCTTATGCGATGCAAGTTTTTGTTAGATGAGAATGAACTCCAGCATTCAAACAGCACTGAAGGTGTTGGACATTTTCATGACGAGAGTCGTCTTGAAAAAGCGAATGCAGTGATAGACATTATGAGCAGTGCATTGTCTTTGGTGGCTCAGATAAATGAAACTGACCGCATGAATATCTTGAAGGTAAGTTTTATGGATCTCATTAGGTCACTAGTCGGTGGTACACAGTTGTGAAGACCCCATCTACTGGCAAGACTATTTGTGTCACCAAACCCTTAGTGTGATTTATGAGCTTGGAAACTATAAAATCAATGATCTTATGTACACACTTCAATTTTCGAATTCGCATTCCTTTACGAAGTAGATAAATTTTTTTTTTTATTAAAGTAGATAAATTGTTTGACAGGTCAAATATGCATTAGTGATGTGTGATTTTTATTAATTAGAAAATTCAAATTTATATTTTTCTTCAAATCATTCATATATCTTACTCGTGACAATTTTTCCAAGGCTGTTAAAGACCTTGTTGGTGACCGTTCCTCCATTAGGTATTCAGGTTGCCTTAAGCTTTGTCAAATTTTACATTCTGCCTTATACTTACGTCATCTGCTGTTAATTCCAAGGACTGTTACCAACGTGGTTGACTTTAGCAACAAGTCCTCAAAAAAAAAAACAGGGATTAATTTTCGAGATTATGGATCTCATCTGATTCCCTTTTTATTCTTCTAATTAAGTAGTTGGTGAGTTGATTCAAGATGTTGACGAACATGATTGTTTCAATATTATGGTAATAATTGTTCTAATTTGGCAATAAATCATATATCACCATAAATACTATACATATTCTTCCCGATGAATGGAAATTCTGTCATGCAAATTGTTAAAAAGATTTTTTTTTTTATAATTTTGAGCTTCTATATTGTCATCACCATCTTATTTTTCTTTGCTGTGATTAACAGATGTGTGACGTTCTATTTTCTCAATTGTGCCTGAAAGTTCTCCCAGCAACTGCAATGCCATTTCGAGATGCAATGCATGATGATAAAAGTTTTAATTGCTCAGATTGGAATAAAAAGGCTGATGCTGGAGATCATCACCCTCAAAAAGAAAATTGCTGGGAGGAATCCATGGAAGATAATAACAAATTTGGGAACGACGATAATCCAGGCTTCGAGACCGCATCCATGGCAGCATTACTACTTCGAGGCCAGGCCATTGTTCCCATGCAATTGGTTGCACGTGTTCCTGCTCCTTTGTTTTATTGGCCCTTGATTCAACTTGCTGGTGCAGCTACAGACAATATTGCATTAGGTGTTTCTGTTGGCAGCAAAGGAAGAGGAAACCTACCTGGTGCTACATCAGACATACGAGCAACCCTTCTTTTGCTTTTGATTGGTAAATGCACTGCAGATCCTGCTGCTTTTCAAGAAGTTGGTGGAGAACGGTTCTTTAGGTAATTTTGCAGTTCTATGCTCTCTGGATAATGTTTTCTTCTCTTTATATGAGGATTTTATAAACAGCTTCCATTCATGGGTCTTTGGCAGGGAGCTGTTAGATGATACGGACTCAAGGGTGGCATATCACTCTTCTACTTTTCTTTTGAAGGCAAGAATCCTACCATTTTACCTAGACCAGTGTCGACGAATTTTTTACTAAGCTAGATGGCATTTCAAATGATCAAATGAATATGAAGTTTGGAATTTTGCAGAGAATGATGACAGAAGAATCGGAAAGTTACCAGCGCATGTTACATAGTCTTGTTTCAAGAGCTCAGCAGGTGCGGCCCCATTTAATTGTTTGGCCAAAGAAGCTTATTGCATCCTTCATATCCTAAATTTTTATTGAATTATTCATGTATTATTGTCTTAATAAATATATTTACAGTTTGAAATGGTTGATTATTGTCGAGAGTTGTGTGATGAGGCACTGAATAGCAGCATTATACTAGAGAGAAGTGGAATGGAATGATACATTTTTATTTATATAACCTTAAGCAGGGTGAGCAAATCAAGAGTCCTTGAGCACTACTGCAACTCCTAAGGAGTTTGACTACCATAATTGTCAATTTGACTCATATATATTGGTCTTTTATTGCTTATTGTCATACGTATCATAAATGGATATAGAAACATCTGTGTGCTGCTGAATCCTTATAACCTAGACTAAACTTCTTGTGTTGGCTTCTTCTGATGGCATCATGTCTGATCTGGTCACCTTTGCTCTGGGCAGGGGTCATAACTCAAATATGACTTCTCTGATAATGGTTTTTGCAGAGTCCCAATCATAATTTGTGATTCACATGTCTGGAAGTTGAAACCTAAAATTGGAAATTACTACTAAGTTTTCTTCTGGTAGTCCATTGCGGTTCTGACTATCCTCTAATATTTTCTGGTGTTCTTCTATTAAATATGCAATCCATTCACAAATTGATGGAGTTTTAGGTAGGCTGTCAGTATCAATAGTGTGACTCGCTTGCCTGCAAGTTGAAACTTAGATGTATTTCCTGGTTCTTATCCTTAATGGTGGTAACTATCTTCTAATTTCTGCTGCTAGTTTTTCCGTTAGCAAACCAATCATTGAACTGCTAACTGTTGAGTCAAATTACTTGTTGATCTTTGTTTTATGGTAAGGAGACTTGTTGGGTTAATCCGATGACTACAGTATGCATATGGGAAGGCAGCATATTTTCTTTTCTTCATCATTGCATTACTTCTATTAAGATTACGCCCTTATTTTTCTGCAATCTGCACTAAACATTATCATTTATCATATTCCTATATGAAAAACCTTTATCATCTACCATGTAGTAGATTAACATGTAACTAACACCCAGTGGTATGTGCTCCTGCTGTGCAGAGTAACAACGAAAAGCTGTTGGAGAATCCCTTTCTTCAGATTCGTGGCTTAATTCAGCTGGCAAATGAATGATGTGGAATTGATCTGTAAGGAGGAGACACTGCCATTCCAAGAAATGTGATATTCTCATTGGCATTTATAATCACATGCTTTGGTGTGAGGATTTCCTGGGTGAACTGTGAATCACAAAGTGGATGATGCTTAATTTGTAAGCATGCATTATAAGGTTTGGATTCTGATAAAGAAAAACCTCCGGTTCAACGAAAATTTTGAGTCCAAGCAAAGAGTATGAGGTGCTCGGATACTGCATCATACTTGCTTGCTTCTTTGTGTAATTACCGTGAGCATCCATTAATTCCTACCTGTGGAGCTTTGCTGTGAGAGTCATATCAACATGCATTGCTCATACCTCCATGAGCACATTGTACATTTTTGTAATGATTGCTGACTGAATTCGACACCTGGTGGATTTGTGGAGCTTGACATTCTGGTGAAGATTTAGGAAAAATGGCTTCCCTTTTAATTAGCCAGAGCACAAGATGTCGGGGATACTCTATCGAGTAACTTGATCCATTAAATTGTCTAACTTTTCATGAAGTTTCAAATCAGGATATTGGACCATCTTCAGGTACTATAATCTATCTCATTTTTCACTGGTCTATCAATCTCCTATTGTAAAATGGGTCTGTATATATGTTTTGTGTTTTTTTTTTAGTATTTCTAAGTGATGCATTTCCATCATCTCTATAGGTGATTTTAACATGCACACTCAAAAAACACAGTTCATTCCTTATCTTTATTAAGTGATAATGAACTTCTGTACCTAATATGGTTGAATAATTAATTAGGATATCCCTGTTCACAGACGTGACTAAGACAGATAATTTGATTGATAAAAATTCTGTTGCATTTTTTATTTGTACATAATGATCACTTACATAAATGAGAGTTCAATTTTGTGAAGTTCTGGTGTTATTTTTGTTGCAATTGTTGCAGGTTAAAAATTACATGTCAAGTTACCCTTGAGCATTTTGAGTTAGTTTCTTTATTGTTCCGTCTGATGTTTGCTTGTATGAAATAGTTTCCTTTTTCATGTGGAAGCAGTTAATGACGTGCATTAAACGGAATCTATATAGAATCCTTGTGTGGGATGAGATTTCTAATGATGTTTTGTCACTTGACTGCAATGAGACAGGCTTATGTTGCTGTACTTTTAGTGGATTGGCAAATAAAGATGTGAAAGCGGTAGACTGGATCACTAATGTGGACACCATTTTTGGGGGGGCATCAACATAGGATTCTCATATTGCGGGCATCAATAAAGGGTGCCTGGTATGTATCTCATGTATTTTTTATTCCATTGATCATTATTTATACTAGCTCTGTAAATGTGTTTGCTTTTTTGTCCCCCATCTAAATTCTTCTATATTGCGCCTGTTGTAAAATAGCTGTCAAGAAAATTTTCCTAGTCTAAGATGAGAGTGATGCAATTTTGGAATTCTTATGTCATGTTAATGCTCATTGACTTCTTACCTGTTTCCTCAGAAGTAATAAAGTTCAAATTTTCAGCTTGAAATTGTATGAATTGTTTGTCTTTCAGTTCTATTTTTTTCCCAGCCTTTGTGGATCCTTCAATTTGAGATTTTGGAACTGCACCCTCTTCCCTGAGGGGTATGCATATTACATGGACACTGGGCTGTGTTCTGGATGGGATCGTTCAACATTACCTTTGTCATGTTGATAATGCCTAAATATTGAACAAGTTTGATAGTTGCCTTAGAAAATCTACATCTCGAACAGGATAATAAAGTTCCCTTTTTCACTCTTTCGGTTTGTGTCCTATTTCTGATCAGCACAGTGAAAACAAATTTGAATTCCGGGGGCTGAGGTGAATGAAATGCAGTCTTCTTTGCCTCTAATTTGGATTAGGGTGCCATAATTTCACTGTTTTCAGAACCAAAATGTGCTTAACAGGGGACGTTGTTCATCGCAAACTCGCATAGTGTTGAATGTCATGACATCTTTCAGTTTAGATTGAAGGATGATTTGCTCTTGTACTGAACTTCTTGTTTGTGGACAACATGTGGAATGTATCCGGGCAGCCAACTATGAACCATCTAATCTACTTGGACCAGGATTATTGTTTCTCTTTTTCTCCACAATCAAGTAAAGGATAAAATATTTGATGGGACGGTGATACTGTGTCATCACTATCACGTAATGTCACTATTCAATTGCAAAATGATAAGTAGATAAAGTGAATTTTACTAATCTTATGTGTTGATGATTGGATGTGGAAGTTACGGGTGGTTATAAAAATAGTAGGGTTTACTTTTTTTACTTGTTTTTTTTCTAATTGAACGGTGACACTATGTAGTATTAATAACGTGTTGTCATTGTGGCACGGAATATTTTGTATGTTGTGCTTACCAAGTTTTGATGTGGCCAAATCTCTATCAACCTATTTATTTAATGTTGAATATTGTGTTACATCATTTAAGATGAAAATTTTGGTAAGAAATCTTGGTCAGAGCATAATAGTGGTACTGAATATTTACTTCAACTGCAATGGCGATGACATGAATCTGACTGTACTCGACACAATCTCATATAATTGGTATTGTGCTACTGTTGTAAATATTAAAGGTATATTTGGTAATGTTTTTTTTGTTTTATGTTTTTTTTAAAATAAAATTAATTTTTATTTTTTTTGTGATAAAATTGAAAAATATAAAACATGTTTGACAGTTATTTATATTTAAAAAATTGTGAAAACAAAAATAAAAAATATGTTTGGTATTATACTAAAAATTCATTCCCCAACACCACTTAAACCCACCACTAACAACCACCCAACCTTACCTCAAACTACTGAAATCCATCACCCCCAACCCACCCTCGAACCACCCTTGAGACCCACCACCCCTGAAGTTAAATAGTTTGCTGGAGTTCTTTGATGAAGGGGCAGTCCTTGGTTGGGGCAGAGGCAGAGCTTTTGGTTGGAAGTTGCAGAGAAGAGAGAAGATGGAGGAGAGCTTCCTTCATATTGGCCTTTTATAGGGTGAGGAAAAAGGAAAGATTTTTTTGTTAATGAGGTTTGAAGTTGAGACCTCATGAAATGAGATCCTGTCTTTCGCCCTTTTTTTTATTTAATGTTTTCAAAAATATCATTTTAGATATTTTTAAAAATTGGCATTGTTTTCAAATGGATCAGCAAAAAAATGAAAACATTTATCAAACATTTTTATTTTCATTTTCATTTTCATTTGTTCCAAAAAAAAAAAGATACTTGTGATTACCCAACGCAACATAACTTATTCCATAGAAATGGAAATAAACATCAACGACACTACTGCAAGTAAACATTTAGCAATCAATTAAACAGTTGGTGGAAAACACGCTTGAAAAATGTAAGTGGGTATTGGTTAATGCAGGCAATGCTAACCAATTCAGGATAATAAAGATCAGTGGCTCAAGTAAACAATCGATCAGTTTGGCAACATTTAAGAAAACAATAACAGAAAAACTGATAGTATATAACCACCCCAAAAAATAGTAGGGTTAATTGTATTGGAGGGTCTCCAAAATATAGAATTTGTTTTATTTTCATATTTATATTTCAATTATATCATTTTAGTTTTTAAAATATTGAATATGTTTCTTTGTAGTTCCTCAAGCAAATAACATTTAAATTTCTTACAATTTTTGATCAAAAAATTGTCGTGTAATACTTAAACATAAACAAAAAATTATTTAAATAACTCTTGACCAAAAATATATAATATTGATAACTCTTAACCATAATTTGGATAGTTCATAATCAAAACTGTGTACTTTAAATAATTTTTTGACCAAAATTTAGATAAAATTTTGTTTCAAAAGTATCCAAATTATTTATTTACTCATATTTAGATATTACATGACAAATTTATAATAAAAAACCGTTAATAATCTGAACGCCATCTTGAGAAATCACATAGAAATATATTCAATACTTCAAAGACTAAAATGATACAATTAAAGTATTGAAGACTAAAACAAGACAAACTTCATACTTTAGAATGCAGGATTGAAATGCACATATGTTGCCCCTTTATAATGGAAGGAGGATGCCACCATGCGCAGAGAGCATGCCAAGTTGCCAGCATTCACAAGAACTGTTATTTCCCCTCATTTTTCATTTTCTTTCTTTATCCTCACATCTGAAAGGCATGAAAATTGTAAAACGTGACAATAGCAAACCAACTATCTGAATCAGCAACCAAGTAATAGAAAGGGCAGCATCTTTCAATAGTCATGCACAGAAGAGAAGCAACCCAACCCAGCAATCTCAGGGATCATATATGAATCAACCAGTATCCAGTTAGTGACTTTTCTTCTATCTAGAACAAAATAGCATTTTGCATATTGGGACTGGTATAGTTGCACCATTCATATCACCATGTCAGGAAAAACTGGACATGACAGTTAGTTAATTTGCATAGCTTCTAAATGATACTTCTCCAATTCAGCATCAAGATCTTCAGCTGATATCTTCTCTTCAGGGCCTCTCCTTTGTCCAAGACCCCTCCCTTGTCCACGACCACGACCACCACCACTACCAAGACGATCCCAACCCCTACCTGCAACTTGTCTTCTGACCAATAAGGTAGCAAAAACAGACTAATCAGTCCACATCTGAGAGGAACCATAAGACAACAAATAGAAGCAACTTTCCTACAAAACCTATCATCAGAATAGGATTTGGTCATGAGCATGGACTGTAAGAATGCAAGTGGGGTGTCTGGGGAGATGGGTTTGGACAAGAAAAGAGCAAAAAAGAGTTTGAAATCCTCATATTGATGGCCTTGATTAAAAGAATATGATTCGCAGATCCGTTGTCATTGACTTAAAAGTTGCACAAATAGAAATCACTTGGAAACCATGTTCTGCATATTCAGAAAGTTCATATTCCTCATTCCATCTCTCTCGAGTCTCAAGAGTTATTTCCGTCATTGATGTGAGAAATCGTAATCTTTAAATCAGGCACCAATAAGCATACAGGTAGGTAGTCCCAAATATGCCAGTTAGTTTGCAGATGAAAACGGAACTCATCAAGAGATTATGCAAGAAACAAAGGAAACGAGACAATTACACAACTAATTCCATTCACAGTTTCATTGTAGTGAACACTGTGTATTGAAACTCCACATCCCATGTTTCAGAACTCAGAAGTACTCTTGTGAGAAAAACATTAACTTAAAGGGAACCCATGTATAACAAGTACCAATAAGAATGCCTCTTAAGTTCGCATGCCAAAATTTTGTGGCCAGAGTTTTCAGATATTAATAGATTTATCTAAAATCATGTTAGAGTGCATACCTTCTAAACTCCACAGGCGGGTTTCCTAGAATGCCATTAGTAGTTGGAGGCACTGAAGGCGGCGTAACAAGATTAATTCCTACCAACTCAATTTTTATTGGTTTTCCATCAAGCTGTAGATTGTTGTACCTCTTGACAGCTGCTAAAGCATCAGACTGGCGAACAAAAACAACTTCCGCAGTTCCCTAAAACGTTCTTCGTAAGCCACGTGTAGATACAAATAATTCTCAAAAGGACCTGATTAACCTCAACCTATCAAGATACCTTGGATCTTCCACTCCTATCATAATGGATTGAATACCGTTTCAGGTCACCGACCTCGGAGAACAGCACCTGCAAAGAGCTACATAAATGTTACTGGCTCATTCTGCAGTAGTTATTTCTTCCTGTCAGATTTGGTTTTGGAAGTGAAGCTAACAAAATCACCAAAATCGTAATAGAAAGCATATGCAACCAATTCTGTTGGATGAGTAGCCATAACAAACTCAGAACACAAAAAGAATGATGATACTCATTCAAGGGCACAGATAATACACACACATACATACAAACACACAAATACATACACACACACACACGCAAACGTACATACATGCATGCAGGTACTTTGCAGTTTCGCGTTGCAATGCAGTAAAGTAATCACAAGTACCTGGCAACAGAAAACCTTGGGTACTAGGAACCTTTGGTGTCAACCATTGGATTCTTCATCCAATGCCTTTCATAAGTTTGTTGAACTGTCAAGAAGAAGGTATGCATCCTATTTGGAACAAAAAAATCCTATAAACTTGACAAATGCCAGAAAATTAAACAGGAAGCTTATACTGTACCTTCAAGAAGGCTACAAATAAGTGGAAATAAATCTGATTTTGATGTAATTTACCCAATTTAATTTCTTTATCAATTTTCATGAGCTCCTTAATGCGACTACCACTTGGGCTGTTACAACCCAGGCCATACCATATTTCCACCACCATAATAATAGCCATAAAGCAGAACCACAGGTCACCATGACCATATGGTGTCAATACCATCATAGACAACTGCCACCAATGGTGTACACATGGGCTAAATTTAAAAATGCTTCAATTAAAGGGAGAAAAACAATATGTAGACGAATTATCAGCTCAAGCATCATCGTCACTCATCAATGCAAACTGTCTGCAACAATGGCTCTCATCAACAAGCAGGCACACAAGGAGATGCACAGGTAAACTTGCAGTGCAAACTTTTACCAAGTTAATCAACACCTAATAAGAAAAAAGAAGCAGCCACGACATGAATCAAATGTGAACCCTGGCACACAATGTACATATACTCTCTCTCTCTCACATGCCAAAGGTAAACAACCCAAGGTACTTTGGAGGACATCTGCTGCACCAGAGCACAAATATCTTCCAACAAGAAAAAGTATATTCTGCAAGTGATGAACAAAAGAAATGCCTTGCACGAGAAGCATCAAAAACCAATCCAACTCACTATACCTCATGCTCAAGTAACCATCATTTTTACCAATCAAATGAATGAAGAGACATATAACTCACTTTTATTTTACATCAAAAATGGAAAGAGGGAACTAACATGCAACGAGATTGAATCTATATCTCATTCCAATTACAAGCAACTGCAACCCCTTCTAGTATCACTTCCACTTCACCGTATTTTAAAAGGAAAAGAAAAAATAAGTGTCCTAATACAGATATTGATATGTCATTTTGTTGTAGAGTTGCTGCAACAAGAGTGTGTCAGCTTGTCAAGCACTCGATGTAATTTAACTTATTGGGGAATATGATTAACATGCAACTCACTAGGAGATAGATGAATAGCAACAAAATGGAAATTAAATTATAATGGTGTAGCTTCAAGGCCATGGGTAAGCCAACAAGAGGCTGTCCTGCTCCTTCCCAAAACCCCAACCCACACCTTGTCCCTGTGAGACTTATGTGTTGCACCGAATTGCAGGAAGGAGCAACACCACTTGAGCTAGGCAGCTCAAAATGCCCACTTCTTGGTTTTGGATATGAGATGAAATGATGAATTGACTATTAGACAAATACCTGCAACCACCATATATAGCCGAGAGTTGAACCCAATTGCCCCATTTAAATTAAAAAAGCTAAGGACTCATCAACTCTGACCAACCCAAATTAGAAAAAAAATTCAGCACTACAACAGAAAGTAACTCGTTCAAAATTTAGGAATAACACAGCCATTTTGGAATCTTCTAGAGACTAGATCTCCAGTTAGCAATCACACATCCATTTTAAAATCTTCTTTCCTTAGAATCCACTTGCATTTCCAACAGGTATCAGTAATGCACCCTCTTTTGACCATAAAGAGCAGTTTTGCACCCTAACTGACCACTAATATATACATATATATATATAGAGAGAGAGAGAGAGAGAGTTTTGATTTAAGATAGATATATAGAAGTAAACAATATAACTACCTTAATATCCTCGTGAGAAACCCCATAATCCAAGTTGGAGATGTAAAGCTTGGTTCCAGTCTCGGAGTTCATCCCTCCACTCATCAATATATCCTGCATTTGAACTACCTGCATTTGATATATAACAGTTACTTACACATATACACACATATATGTTCGTACACCATTTCGCACATATATACGTATGCGCGCGTGCACTACACTAAAATTTACCAAATATCAAGAATCAAAACCTCGCCAAATGCAGAAATATCGGAAAATAAAAACGTTAACACACCGGCGGGGCCAAATAAGGCGTCATTCTAGTTGGAGCACGGTCGGGAAATCGCCGAGCAGGACCAGGACCAGGACCGGAACCAAAACCACGACCACGGCCTCTGCCTCTGAATCCTCCAGATTCCTTGTTTTTTCTGATGATATCATCGAGAGACATGTCCAGACCTTGTGACATTTTGATGACAAACGAAGATACTTGGAATTAGGGTTTTCAGAATTGGGGTTTGTGTTTTTCGTTTTTGAAGAAGAAATGAGAGGGTTTTGCGAGAGCGTTGGGTTCGGGAGGTTTCTGGGTGGGTTATGTGGGTAAATATTGGGTGTCTCTAACCATGACACCGCCTAATCATCGGTACCGATATACAGTATCATCATTCAATAATAAATTATTAATTATTAAATAATATGATAGTATAATCATTATTAAAGCATATCTAATTCTTATTTTTTAAAATTTTATATTTAAATTTGGATAAAAAAATTCTCTAATAATATGAGTTTCTCTTCTTTTAAATTTAAGTTTCATAATTATTTTTACTTTACATCATTTTTTATTAATCATTCTCTCATATATTTAAATATTAATAAATAAATTATTTTTTAATTCAATCTGCTAAATCCGAAATTGACATGATCAACTTGTTTATTTTTATTTAATCGTGTCGAACTTGCACTATCTTCTTGTTTGTATGTTAACATGAATTACACGAAATTGACACAATCAACATATTTAACTAGTATTAGAAAATTAAAGCTATTGAAATAAATTTTATTGCATTCTTTCGAAATCTCTAGAATACAAGTAATCATCTATCAAAACACTAACAATTACCAATCTCATATTGCCTAAATACTACATCTTAAGCATAAACAAGGTTTGCCTAGTATATATTACCTTCATCTAAGTCCGAGAAAATTAATAGTTAAGAAGTTTTTTATTTTTGTTTCTTAAGCTCATTTTTTTTAATACTATAAAAGTAATCAATCAATGCCTAAAGGCTAGTAAGTTTCTATATATTTCAAACATAATCCAAACACGAAAACATGTAGACACAAACTTCCAAGACGAATTTGGACCTGACTTGTCTTCAATTTCCTTCTTATTTCGGCAATAAGTAATCACATATATCTTTGCTTAGGAGCTTTTGGTTTTACTTGTAATTGTCTCTATCTATTGAAACTCAAACCCATCAGAACGAAAGCATGAGGAAAGCAAGAAAAGAAAAATGGAACATGAAATTCATTGAGGGTTTCTCTGGTTGACGATGAGCCAATGCTTTTATTTTCTTTCAATGAAGCGCCACTGTAAAATTCCATAATTGTAACCCAATGAAGAAGAAAAAGAAGAAGTCATTGTTGTGACAATGCAAGAAAAAAGGGCATAAGAAATTTCACGAAATGTTTATGTTTTTATTGGTTTCTCACACATTTTAAAAAAAATGAAACAGAAAAAATGTCCAATACCAGTTAGAAACCTTAAATAATGGTTCATGCTAGCTATAGTTCTACATCATGAACATTCCGACTCTAAACTACAAGGTCTTATCTTTTTTGACATTTTCTTAGAAATCAAACAAGTAGCAAAGTAATGACCCAGAAATATCTCAATAAAATATGCATAAAACTCAATTCGGAAGGTAAATAATTTTATTGATCCAAAAACATAGATATTACAATAAAGCTCAAAACATACAATAGAACATACATAATATATAGTATGTTCACGAAGGTAACTTGCACAAAACGCATAGAACTCATTGAACTAACAACGAATGTAAGGAAAAAAATACAACCAATAGACAAAACCTAATTCATAATATCACACAACCAAATCTAGAATCCCTATATCAACTTCATGTACAAGGTTTTGCTGATAATTACTTGGTATGGTACAGTCCAAGAATCCATGTGAAGAATTATTGACATTTCTTATTGGCTTCTCCAGTAGTTTGAATACCAACCGCCTTTGTGGGAATAAGAAAGGCCTTGGGAGTATATAACATTTGGTAAAATATTATTAGTAGAGTTATTAATAATACCTTAGACCAGGTTTTGTATCAATTTCTGATCCAATGTGAACCTTAATCTACAAGGATTGAAACCTAACGAGCCCGAATTTGACTGGGCTAAGCCCAATGCAAGTAAACCGAGAGGTCCAAGGGAGAAAGCCCAATCAAAGTCCACCAAGTAGGAGAAAGTCCAAATCGAGGCTGGATCGACCCATGGATAAGGAAGGCATCAAGAGGACAACACCCAAGAGCCCAAAGGCCCTTGGGCGCCGCCTAGGCCGGGCCCTTGGGCGCTGGCTTGGGCTGGCTCCCCTTTGGACGTCTCCTCCTCTCCCTTCCTTCGGTCTCCTCACTCTTAACTCCAATACAACTCCAAGCCCTCCCCAGTGCAAGTCCAAGCCCAAGACGACGACGATCGAGTCTAAAGCCAGCCGAGAGTCTACCTCCGACTGAATAGGAGCACGAGGGAGAGAAAAACCGATTGCGTAGATTTCCTACCATAACTATACCTACCAAATTGGGGGAAGACTTCTTCCTCACGTCACCCGCCTCACCATCATAACCCTAGCTGTATAAATGTAAGCCCTCTCAATGCTGAGGGCAAGGATCTTGATCTCTCTCACACACACTGCTCTCTCTTTGTGCATTGTAAACTCTCCGGAGTACTTTGATACATTAATAAAAATCGTCGGCCATCGCTACCATTCAAGAAAGTGGACGTAGGCCACGACCGAACTACTATAAAACCTCCGTGTTGATCCATTATTTATTGTTCTTTCCATTGATTGCCTATTTATTGCTCTTAATTATACATTATCATTCTCTTGACTGTTGATTTTGCACAAAGACGAGTTTGTGCATCATTAAAACCATTTATGGAAAGCACCATACTAACTTATTAACATACCACATGAATTTCAGTAAAATGAGTACATAATATTACCTGGTCTGTTTCAAATAACACCTTAGACCAAGTTTTGTATCAATTTATGATCCAATGTAAACGTTAATCTATAAGGATAGGAACTGGTTATGGAAAGCATCAAATTAACATACCAAATGAATTTCAGCAAAACAAACACATGACTCTGACAAAGAACAAAAATGAAAAATACACTTATCATAAAACACTCTCTCTTTCTCTCTTCCTTCACTTTCTTTGCAACCAAATGGAAGCTAAAATTTATATCTTATAGGAAAATTATTTATATTTTATAGGAAAAAACGAGAAGCCTCATATTCCTAACAACACTGATATTAGAAGCATAAAATATAAAATAATTTAACTTCAACAAAGCCAACTACATTTTACAGAATATTGTATTCCTCATATTAGGGAAAAATACAAATGCATACTGAAATAGGATGACATAAATTAGATTTGAGAATGAATCTCTTTGATTTTTCTTCTTCGGCACTCATCAACTAATTAGATTCCGATGCCAAGCATGCTGGCAAAGTTGTTGTACTTATATTGTTGCTCCACATGTGAATATTGTTCTATTCTGATTAAGAAAAGAAAAAATCATGGCATCAGTTAATCAAATACATTATACGTATGTGTGTATATATATAGAGGGAGAGATCAGGCTTGGAGGAGGAAGAGGTGAGAAAAGGAGATGATCGGAGGAGAAATCGTTTAGGTTTAGTGTGTTATGAGCAAATGGATTCAAACGAACAAATGTGATTATTTAGATTTAGTGTGTTATTAAATTTAAAGGATAAGGATGGTATAATTGAGATGTTTGAGGGTAAAAATGGGAAAAAATATTTTTCACATATGCTAACTTTTTAAAGTAGTATATAGATCACATATAAACTTCCTAAAATTTATACGCGCATAACACTTAGATCCCTGTCATTAAATGTCTGTTAGTATATCTGTTATAAATTACACACAGACCCTTTAAAGTTTGTAGGTATAAAATACTTAGATTCATCAAGTTTAAAATGTTACACTAACAAAAAAATACTCTAATTAAAGATAGAATATCAAATATTTTAAATTTTAAAACCAAAATTTTTGTTCTATTGTATCATTTATTGACATAAATCAAAAATAAAAACTATTTTTTTCTTAAAAAATCGTAATTAGTATTATCTATTATAATAAAACTAAAAAATTAAATAAGGGGTCTAAGTCATTCATAATAAAACATGAATTTTACAAGTAAAATTCATTTTCTATTATGTCATTTAATGAAATAAAATAAAAAATAAAAAATTATTTTTCTTCAAAAATCATAATTAGTATATATATTATCGATTGAAATAAAGCTAAAAAATTAAAAAAAGTGATCAAACTGTAATGGAAATAGTATATTCTATCTTTAATTGAGATAATTTTGGTGTTTAACGACCAAATTAAGTTTTATATATATAGTATAATTGTTTATGAGTCGAGAACGTCTAAGAAAAAATTATAATT
>CM042185.1:7639527-7670834 GCA_023539305.1 Ilex asprella
ATATATAGTATAATTGTATATTAATTATGATTTTTTAAGAAAAAATTATAATTAAAATTAAAATTTTATTTCAATAAATATCATAATAGAAAATAAATTTTGATTGTAAAATTTAAAATATTTAATATTCAATATTTGATTGAAATATTTTTAATCTAAGTATAACATTTTAAACTTGAAGGATCTAAATATTACACGTATATAAATTTTAGGGGGTTTGAATATAATTTACTAATGGATATACTAAGAATATTCATAGTAAGGGTTTAAGTATTGCGTTAAAGGGCTTAGGGAGGTCGGTGCCTCCCAAAAAAATTTAATAGGATAAAAGTACATTTTTGAAAATAATTGAAATAAAAGTACATGTGCTAAAAATAAGTCATGAAAATCATTTTATCCTTATCATAAATAGTGCATACATAATTGAATGTAAGACTTTCAAGATTAAAATGTGAGACTTTCAATTTTTTTTTTTAATATTTGTATATCATTTGAATTAATAATATTAAATAGTAACATGTTCAAAAAAAAATAGTAACATCAAAGATTAAATTTTTAATTGAGTATGTTACTGTTTGATGTTGCTATTTTTTTATTGAGTGTGTTACTGTTTAATGTTACTATTTTTTTATTGAACGTGTTATTATTTGATATTATTATATATGTGTGTGTGTGTATATATATATATATGAAATTTTAAAATTTAAATGATATACAAATATACAAAAAAATCTTAAAAGTCTCACATTTAATGAAATATGCATTATTTATGGTAGGAGTAATTATGAAATATATTTTAAAAATAATTTAAAAATATTTTAAACTGTGTATTTATTGACAATTATTTGATAAAAAAAAAATAAAAGAGGATAAGTTTAAAAATAATACTTAAAACTAAATAAATTTTTTTAAAAATATTCATATCTCATTATCTCTACTTTAAACGTCAATAAGTATGAATGATTATCTGATAAACTTCGTGGCGCAGAAGTGTAGTTCTCCCTTTGATTTTTTATCACTCTATAAATTATCAAGGTTATTTCCGTACTTTCAAAATCACAGAAAAGTCACCATAAGAATCCAATCCGCATTTTCATTGCATTCCGACGGGTCCCCCATTTAACCGCCATTTGTACGTACAGAGGAGGAGAGAGAAAGCAGAGTGAAAATGGAGGAGAGCGATGAGCTGAAAACGAAAACTAGAGCAGCGTCAATGGTTACCGTAGAAAATTCTAAGTCTGACGTAGCTGCGACCAATAATTCATCCAAAGCCAGAGAAGAAGGCGAGCTCTCTTCGTCTGACGAGGACGTATGACTTTCTCAAACCCTAATTCAATTAGTATAGTTCTGCACTATGTGTTTATGTTCCTTAATTCACTCGATTTTTCTTCGCTTCGCTGAAGTTTATGTTATGATCCGGTAATATCGATCACCCAATATGTTTGTGCCTGTGCGAGCTATTTTTGTATCTTTTTGGTAAATGGGCCACGTTTGTATATTTCTTCTGTTAGAAGCGATTATTATTTGGCTTGTTGGGGGCTTTTTATGCTTTTTATTTTTTTTTTCTCCATATGGAATGGTGGATTTCAATGCATTTGAAGCTATTTCCGTGAATAGAATAGTTGTTCATCACAAAATTCCACGTTTGAAAAGTTTATTTTCTTATTCTTTGTTTGGTACTGTAGAAAATGAAAGGATAGAAAGTTAGAGAGACGGACAAAATATCATATTTGGTAAGAAAAATAAGAGGGATGAAAACTTAGTTATTTGTTTCGAAATGGATGATGTTTACCTATATATTATTTAATATATGTATATATCCTATTTATCAATAATTCCGTATCTGAAGACACTTTGTAATATACAAAATTGAATATTGATCGTATAACATTTAAAATTTATTTTTTCTATTTATTCACACAATTTAAAACTTAATGAACAAAAATAAAAAAATAAGAAAGAGGTGGAGTTGTCTAGCATTGAGGGTCATGCAATAAAATGATACTTTTGAGTGGAAAAAGAAATTTTAGGATGAATTTTGTACCATTAAATTAAAGTAGTTGAAAATTATATAAATCTTGATCATTATTTTGCTTTTATATGTTGAGAATTCAACTTCTTAGATGTAATATTAGATAGATTACATATTATGCATACATTAATTTCAATATAAATATAATAAAAAAATATGTATCTATTCTTTCCCTTTTTCATCCTACCAAATATAAAAAAATTAATCATTCTTACTTTTCATCCCTCTTATCAAACACAAAGGAGGGAATGAATGATTCCTCTCTTGAAGAATAGAAAATATATAACTTTCACTTTTCATCCACCCTACCAAACACACCATATTAGTTTAGTTGTGTTTGTAGCTACCTGATAATAGAACTGATTTCACTCCAACTGCATGACAATCAGGTTTGGAAGCAGCAAACCATAGGGGCTTTCAGATACTTGCCCAAAATCAAAGATGTGCTTGATACACATGGCAATTGTTTTTTGTTTCTTTTATAGTGGATTTAATTGGTCTTAATAGCTGTTTTCACTTTGTTTACTCGTTGTTTACTCTATAGGTTCTGGTTTATTGGTATTTCTATAGAACTGAAAGCATCCATACGCTAATCAGATTGAATTTGTGTTCTTGTATGGAATTTGTTGTGGGTTTGATCTTAGTTTTTCCTCATTTTGATGAAAGGGTTATTGTTAATCCTTAATACCCATGATACTAAAAATTTTATACCACAGGAACTTCCGGCTGGTTCCACTTCCCAGTTAGTTGGAGGTACTACTGCTCCAGCGGAGCCGGTTCGGGTTGCTCCAGTAAACAATAATGCTCAAAGTGTGAACGGTGGTAGGCATTTCTATCTGTTAGACTCAATTTTTTTTATTCACTTGTTTACTTAAATTTTGTGCCCCTATTGTTCTTGGACTCCAAATAGAGCACTGGCTGGGTACAATGTTTGCTTCAAGACACATCAAGGACGTACGTTGCTTGTTGCCTCAGCATTTCTTGATTCGGAGTTATTATGAATTTACAACATAACTAGTGATGGATTCATTTGCACTGCTCTTTAGTTGATTTTTGCCTCAGCATTTCTTGAATTCGATTGGCTGATGTTAATGAGTGGTTCATAAATATAGTTTCTCTTATGTGCAGTGAAAAGTCAACAGCCCCATGTTGCTTAGCGAGGGCTGTCCTTGCTTTGATTTACCATCCCTTAGGCATGGGAGACAAGCAGAACTCAATAATGTGTTAAGCAAAAAGCAAGACAATCAATCCTTGAACTTAAGGAAAAGTTAATGTATTGAAAGTCATATCGTTTTGACTTTTTCGGGAAAACTGGTCTTTGGGTATCTAGGCATGGTTTATGCCATGTTCAGTATAGGTGAGGTGTTCCTGGATCTCTTGTTTGGGCTCATCATATGTTTAATTCGTGCCTACTTCACCGCAGCTACCATGATCATAGCTGTCCCCACTGGAATCAAAATCTTTAGTTGGATCGCAACCATTTGTTGATTTTTGGATTATATTTGTTCCCATCTCTAGAAAATCAAAGAGTGTTTCTTCATTTGCGAACATGTAGTAATACCCCTTCTGGGATGTATGTTCTCTCTACTGTTGTAAAATGTGACACTGCAATTCCCTATTGTGTGTTTTGTTATACAGTGTGGTCACCTAGATTTCTGGTTGGGTGATCAGTGGATATGGGTACATTTGAGACCATAGCGTGCTCATATTTTTCTGCTATTGAATCAGTTTAATGTTACCTTTATATAGCGAGTTAGCGATGCATTTTTATTTGTTATCTTAGCTGTGGTTTATTTGATTCTACAGCAATTTTTATGTGACCAAACTTGTCTTTTAATGATCCCTGTTACTCTGCAGGTAAGTCTTTTTTGACCAACAATCCTTCAAGCTTTGCTGATATACCTTCCAGCACCTATCTACAGCCAAA
Source organism: Ilex asprella (assembly GCA_023539305.1). NCBI lineage: Eukaryota > Viridiplantae > Streptophyta > Magnoliopsida > Aquifoliales > Aquifoliaceae > Ilex > Ilex asprella. Next base: position 7,643,487 of record CM042185.1, read on the forward strand.
CCATCGTAAGAGTTTTGAGAAGAATCGGGGGCCATTTGTGCCATTTTTGATAAGCTTTTCAGACGATGACAGTGGCAGCGATTCTGAAGATAGTAGACACGGGAAAACTTCAGAGACTGGAGGCAACACACTACAAGTGGATGGAAGTAGAAGACCACCTGCTGCTTCTTTCACAAAGTCACAAACATTGCAAAAGGCTTCTAGAAACCAAACAAAAGCGTTGCCCCGAAAAGTGTCTTTGAATCGCACTTTTGTCTCATCGATGGCCAGAATTACTGGGGCCAATTCTAGGAATGGTGGGCCTCCGTTAGTTGAGCAAAGGTCTCATGTTAGAAATTCTAATAGCCTCAACAATAAATTACCGGGTCAGGAACAGGGATGTAAGCAAAATGTGCATGTGAACACCACTAAACTTCAAGACCTACGACAGCAGATTATAATTAGGGAAAATGAATTGAAGCTTAAGTCTGCCCGGCAGAACAAGGAAAGAAATTCTGGTTCATGTAGAAATTATGATGCTACAAATTTAATCAACGAGGAAGCTGGGATATGCAGAATAACTTCTGCTGGCAATTCACAGTGTGAACCAATAGAGCCGCTCAAGAAGCGCCTAAAAGTCAGTGAACCTTGTTCAAGTCAGCTGATTTCTAATGGATGGCAAGGTTTGCCTGCTGTACAGTCAAATTTAACATCAGGGAAGTCAATGTTGGAGAACTGTGGACCGCAGAGTATAGATGATCTTAGACATTGTGGGAATGATATTCTCTTGAGAACAACACACTCAAGCATTACTCAGTGGCAGAAGCAAGATGATCATCTGCACCCTGTTTCTTCAGCAAATCCTCCGCCTGGTGGGACAGGGGGTGAGAAAGTTGCTTGTAATTTTCTACTGAACATGGCCTTTATTTTTATAACACAAATGCATGCCGAGTAATTGTGGTGAGTATCACTGACAGGTACTGACGTCATTGCTGCTAGCACTGAATGCGGCAGGAATACTAGAATGGCAGATCCTTTTATTTTGTCAGGACAAAATCCACGAGTTCTGAATAGTTTTGTCAAAGGTCATCCAATTAATTCAGTAAGTTGTGAACACAACCCGTTCTCCAAAAGAGCTACAAAATATATTATACACACTTTAAGCTCACAGATGAACTATGGCTGTAGTAGAAGGTGTAAATACTGAGAAATGCACTTTCTATGTAAGAAAGCTCTTGTCGGTTTTTACAAATTCTATACTAAACTGCCAGTCCTTAATATTGTTCGTGACATGATATAGTCATTTGTTCTGATGGTGTTTGGTCTCTGGTGATTTGGCCAGTAGATGTGTTGTGCAGACCTTGTTTGTAGGGGCGTAAAGCTGTAATTGTTGGTTGAGACATACATTTATTATATACTTTATTGTCTGTACTCATTAGAGTAGCTTCCGTTTACTACTGCTCCTTGAAGAAAATGTCTAGCTTTTAATATCCATAAATGATGTGTAATTGGAAACACGTGTTGTGTTGTGTTTCTATAAATGATCCGTGGCGTCTATTTAGTTCAAATTGCAAAATCTCCCTCTCTCAATCACATAGCCATTGGAAACAGCATGTCTTGCTTTTGTGATCAATTTTCTTCTTTTCTTCAAGGCCAAAGCTTGATCTAAGCAGGTTTGTGCAGGTGTTTATGTTAATTTTCACATTTGGATATGTTAGGGGCTTGGACTGAGCATACAAGTTGAGATATGTGTTTGCTTTGCAAAAGCCAAGCATTAAACTAATCCATCTATCTGTCTGTCTTTGACTTGCTGTAACAATTTACTTTCTATTTCATGGTGATGCCTTCATGCTCATGCTAATCTTCAAAACTGTCACAGATCTGTGTCAAAATGAGAATCTATTGGCTGATTGACGCAGATCTAATCTTAAGTTAGGTATTATGATATCTTGTCTTGTTGATTCTACACTCTGATTTAGTTGTGCCAGGGCTACCATTGCATGAAGTTTAAGGTGTTGTTGCTGAGCATGTGGGGATTATGGTATCGGTTGATGTTAGTCAGAAGTATGAAAGGAATATTGATTGATCTATGTTGTACTACTATGATATGGTTACGTGCTTTTGCATTCATGTTGCCACCAGTCATGTTTTGTACTTTAAGAGAACTAGGCATGCAATAGAACAATTAGATTGTTCCTGTTTTTCCAACCCAGAAAATTTTACATGCATTCAAATGCAACCTCATTTGTAAAATATTTCGTCAGTTCATAAAATTTGGTGTTGGCAATGGTATTTGTTTGGTATATTTATGACAATAAGCCAGTATTGCAGAGGGCATCTTCTCATAGTTAGTAATCTAGAATGTGGGCGGAGTGTTTCTCTACTATCAGCTTATTAAAATGTGCTCCCATGCACTGCGTTGTGGTGAAGTCCCCTGCAAGCTTAATAGGACTGATAATTTTAGTATTTTGAAATTGGCCTGCTGAAAGGTCCTTATGACATAAATGTCTGTAAAACTGGGTCAGATTTTAGGTTGACTTTGGGGTGACCCACATTTGAAATTATTTATGTTTTTCAATACTAGTCGGTGCTGATGCTCATTCACTTTATATTCTACTCTACAGAGTACATTGAAGCACTATACTGAGAATAGTTGCCAGGATATGCCAACTTCTGAGCCCATAAAAGCAGCACATGGACCTAATTTGTTGATGAGCAGTGATTTTCATGAAATCAGATCTAGTAGCAAGGCACTTAAGCCCACATCGGATGATACATATCAGTCCCGCTCTTTCCATGTTCCAGATAACAACCTAGAGACCTCAAATGTATAAGACAGATCTCAATTGTAGTATCATCACAGTGTTGAGTTCATGCATTTTGCTTCTGATGTCACTAATTTTTTTTGGTTTCCTTTGTGGAAGGCATCACTAAAGAATGCAAGCAGGGGGAATTGTTTGGGTAAGATAAACATGTCAGGTAATCACAGCATGGATATACAAGCAATATTGGACATTGAGGAAATGCAAGACAAGGAGCTGGAGGAAGCACAAGAGCACCGACGCAAGTGCGAAGTTGAGGAAAGAAACGCTTTTAAAGCTTATCGAAAGGCCCAGAGGGCTTTGATGGAGGCTGATGCTAAATGCTCTTATCTCTATCGTAGACGAGAACTATATTCAGCCCATTTTCGAACATGTATGATGGAGGATTCAAGTTTGTTCTGGTCACTGAGGCCGCAGAATCATGTTGGAGGTGGGCTAAATTCGTTAAATAGCAGGTCGGAAGTTAATACACATTCTGTACCCACATCAAGTCATCAAATGCAGGCTGAATTTGATGCTTATGATCAACGCCGACATGATTTAAATATCCAATCTGCGACCGGTGCCCTTCAAAGTTTGTCTGATCGGTATGTGGAAGGTCAAAATATGGCTCTTGATCCATGCAGTGAGCCTGATGCTAGTACATCTGATCCTCTTAAAGACAATAATGTCGCCGATGTTTTTTGCTCTCCCTCCGATGATGTAGACATATTGGCAGATGAGGATGAGGAGACAGTTTCATTTGACCATAAATCAGGTCAATTCAATATAGACCGTCAGAAAGAAGAAGAAATTTATGAAGAAATGATAAAGGACACAAATGACAGACCAAAAAGAAGTTTTTCTATTGATAGCTGCCAGGATTCTTTTCTTCTTGAAGCCGCCTTGAGGTCTCAACTAGTCTCAAAACTAGGAAAGAAATCGTTGTCGGAAAAGAGGGGCCCAAATGGGAGCATGGAACCTGCAGTTGAAGGAAGGCCTGAAAATGATGATGTCAGGGGGAAAATGGAGAAGAACTTAGGGGACATATCATTCTCTGAGACAGAGAAAGATCGATGTTCTGATCTTGAAGGTAACACCGTCTTTTAAAGAAGTTTTTTAAGAGTCAGTTTTTCGGTATCTTCCTCTTAAGATTTATTCAGCTAGTGCTTTAAAAAGATATAGAGTTCAGAGATCTACTGAGATGTTGGAATGAAATCTATCAATCATATGATCCTTTGATTTGTTTATATTTTTCTTGATATAAATTCGACAGTCTCTGCTGGGTCAACATAAAAATAAGTTGTTATTTGGTCTTGTCTGCTCCTCGCAATGTCTGGATGAAAGAGATTAGAGCACTTCACATGCCTTTTTTTGTGTTGTCTTCCTCTGTAGCATTAATTTCCTTTCTGTTAGCTTATAGCAATTTTTTTTTTGGTCCGAGACCCCTGTCTTGAACAACAGAGGCTTCTGCATTGAGAAATCTTGCTTTATTATGCATCTCTTTATATTACTAATCCCTGAGACGGTTGTTTTCCGTGCAAGGTCACCAATCAGCTAGATTTTTGTCCCTCATTCTGAGGAGTGCTTTCGATCACATGAAGGTAGCAGACTCCAGTCATTTCGTTCAGTCACAAACTGGAAGGGAGGAAATTCATTCTTCTGATATAAATGGTAAAAAGGGAAATAGTGTTGGCTGTAATGAATACGAACCAAGAATTTTGAACTCCAATTCAATCAAGGAGACCTCTATTAATATAAGCGTTGGAGAAGTTGGTTCTTACACCTGCAATCTTGACGTTGACCCATTTTGGCCACTTTGCATGTATGAACTCCGAGGAAAATGCAATAATGATGATTGTTGTTGGCAACATGTTAGAGACTACTCTAACAGAAATATGAACCATGATAAGTCTGACAACTCTGGTATGAATCCTCTTTTACGAATTTTGTAAACCTTAGTTGTAGTATTGCAGTGTTTTTGATTGTCATTTTCTTGTGCAGATTGTCATGTTGGATCATTGCTGCACAAAGTGGAATTTGGTGGTGCAACAAATCTTTCTAAGTGTCTTGATTTTCTTGTGGCTCCCCCAACTTACCTGGTTTGTCTGGATACTCTGAAAGCTGATTTGCATTCATATAAATCTGTTCTAGTTGAAGGTGTTGGACGGTGCTGGAAGAAGTGTTTTAGTGCTTCCTTTGTTCTTTCAAGTTTGCTTCCAACAGATTTGCCTTCAGATGAGCCATTTTTGCATGGGACTGAAACTCGTGTTGAGGTCCATGGTGATTGGAGTAGGCGATCATTGTATTATCAGTGTAGAAATGGCACAGTGGTTTGTCGAAGCATCTCTCTTTTCTTGTTTTATGTTCCTTTTATGCTGTATTTTTCTCATCGTAGTTTGCCTTTTATTATTTTCCCTTTCTTTTTCTTTTCTAATACTTTCTTTTTTGAATTAAAATGTTATATTATAACAGTTGAAAGATCCCATGGTAAGTCTCCCTGAATTTCCCATGGGAGAACAATTGCAATTTGAGTTCATGTCTCCCTCCAAACTGTTTTTTTTATTCCGTACTAATTGTTTGGATTACATTTCGCCTACTCTGATAGGTCTTTTAATCATGGAAGTTTCATTTGTCATAGTAAATTCGAATAACTGTTAAGGACTTGTATATAAAAAAAGGGTAAATTGCACACTCACATCCCCCGACATTTGGTTTAATTACATGGAAACCCCCTCACATTTCAGAAATTGCACTGACACCCAATTTTTAAACGGCGTTGACAGAGTTAGTAAAAAGACAATTTTATTCTTTATTTAACGGGTAAAATTAATTGATTTTTTTATAAAAAAATATCCCCTCTATCTCCCCCTCTCTGTGCTCTCCCTCACCGACACCATTAACCTTCCATCTCTACTTCCCATCTAGGCCCTTCCACCTTCTCCCCCACCCCTCCTCGTAGTCGCTTCTCCCCACCTTCTGCAAACCGTAGGTATAGATTTGAAACCCTAGGTGGCTCTCTCTCTCTTTTTCCCTTTGGTGGCTGGTTTTGGATGTTGGAGATGGTGCATTGGTGGTGGGTTTTGGATGGTGGAGGTTTTGGTGTTGGTGGGTTTTCAATTGGTGGAGGCGGTAATGGTTTGTGGATGGTAGAGGCGGTGATGTTGATGGGTGGAATCGCAGTTGCCATCTCTCTCTATCTCTCGGGTGGTGGCGGTTCTTGAGGCCCACAGTGGTTAGGTGGTGATGCCACAATTGCCTTAGTTAATGGTGTCTTAACGGGGAAAAAATTTACTAATTTAGTAATAATAGATTATATTTGATTTCAATGTGGTAGGTATGCTTAATTAATGCAATCTATTATGTTGTGTAAGTTGATTATTTTTTCTATTGTTATTACTATGGAAATTCTATGAAAATGAATTGATTAGATTTAGTAAATTAATTTAAAATTTGTGGGAATTGATCAAATTTAATTTAATTATGATAAAATTTAATGAATCGATTAGATTTAATAAATTAATTTAAATTTTTTGGGAATTGATCAAATTTCAATTTAATTATGATAAACACATGCACTTAGTATTGGAATAGATTAGATATGATCATATATTGGCAATAAATTAACTTAATTAATGCACCATATTTTTTAAAATAAATTTAGATTTGTTGTTATTTATATAATGAAGTGAATTAGATTAGTACAATAAACCGAAATGAGTGTTTATATCACTATTTGTCAAAATTTTAAGTGATGTGGGAGGGTATACTTGACATTTTACTGGGTTGATTATAGTCTCTCACATTGCCTAAGGGTGTTTTTGGTATTATAATGTATTTTGTTGATGATGTCATCATTTCTTGTTATTTGTTCCCATGTCTGTCAGAAGAAAAAGTTGTCTGTGTCATACGTTTCCAAATGTCAAGGGATCTTGGTACAATTTTTGAAATGTGAGGGGGTCTGTGTATAATTAAACTAAATGTCAGGTGGTGTGAGTATGATTTACCCAAAAGAAAAAAATAACTCTTATAGACTGCACATTCATGATTTTATCCTAACTTTTCTACTTTTCTTCTTGTGTACTCAGAGTCAACTTGACAAACATTTGGCTGATGGCGAATTATCCTTGGAAATGGCTCTCCTTAACCTGAATCAGGAGATTAATAAGCAAAAGGGTCGCATTGAGGTAATGTTGTTACTTGCATATGGAAATCAACTTACAGCATTATAGTTACATTCATATATTCCTGTTTATGCCATGTTCTCATCATAATGAAAAATGCAGGCTCTTAAAGTGCTTGCTGGAGCTCTTGAGGCCGATCCAACATCTGTGGTTCTCTGGGTTGCTTACTTGCAAATTTTCTATAGCAATCAGACGTCAGTTGGGAAGGATGACATGTTCCGCTGGGCGGTATGTAGCTACGTTTCTTACTGTTGTTGAATGAAACTGCAGAAATTTTCTGCAATAGTGTAGCTCTTCCCTATTGCTGCTGCTTTTAGTGCTATGTGGACACCAGCAATACCTTAGGAACACTTTGCTGGCTTGCCCCATTTTGAAATTTCATCATTTTTCTTTTCAACTTGTTTCTGATGTCAAAACCTGCTCATTTGCATTGTTTCCCAATAAGTCAATTGGGAAGGATGACATGTTCCGTCATGCAGTCTGTTATGATATGTTTTACTGTATTTGTATTAGGCATGCAGATTTTCTGCAAATGTAGATATCTCCCTATTAGTGCTTTGTTTGGATGTTAAGTAGACTCTGATTACACCTGAGACCCCTGGTTGTGTTATGGTTTCTGTATGGTTGACCCTGATAACAGACCTGGTAATGACCACTGAGGTCTCTGAGTGGCTGTTTTACTTTGGGATTTGTTATGTTTGGCTCCAGTCCAATAAAGGTATTGAGGAATGGACAAGATCTGGTATTCCTAGTGAGCCCTGTTGGAAGTAATCACCTGTATATATGTACCTCTGGGCCTAGGCTCTGTTTTCAGCTTGTTTCTTGGGACCAGCAAATTTGTACCAACTGTGTAGCTTGGTTGAGCGTGGTGCTTGAAACAAGCATACTGAGTAATGATAGTATCTTGTACCTGAATCGGTGGGTCACTTTTTCTAAGTAATGGGGAAGAGGACTGAAACATGCCACTGAAAGACTCTACTGAGACAAAGATGGGCTGTCAAGAACGTAGAGGAGGTAGGATGGGCAGTTGGTCAGAGCTTTTTGAAAAATTTACTCACATGATATAAGGTCTACCGAGCTGATTTCTCAGTATCTGCAGCTTGAATGTATGACAGACAAGCCGTGAAATGAAGTTAGATTTCTGTTTGATGACTTCTCAAATGAGCTTGAATATAGGGCATACAAGCTGCTCATGAGCATGTAGGCTTACATGCATGCTTGCAGTCCTATGTGTCAAACTTGGGTTACCTGCCTTGCTTTCTGACAATGGTGTGGTGTATGGTTATGTCTATGAAGACTTCTGGTGGCCCTATACTTGTTTGATGCCAGTTAGAGTCTAATTAAAATTGGTGGTATCAACTTTTTTAACATTAATACACTTGTACCGAAGTGTGAAATTTGTCATTTTCCATATTGGCTTCATTTTCATTGCTTTGATTGCTCGATTCAGATGACAATGGGATACAAACTAGGCATTCATTAACACAAAGAAATTGCGATATTATATTCTCTCTTGTTACACAACTGTTACATCCCTCATTCATGTTTTTGCAAGGACATTGAGCACCTGTGGGTGATTGTTTCTTATTTTTGATAGATGATACTTTCCTTTTCTTAACCTCTTGGCATTACTTAATGAATTTCAACTATGTCACATCTAGAATTTGGGTTTTCTCCTTTTATAAGAGAGAGAGAGAGAGAGAGAGGGGGGGGGGGTTTTCTAAACTGCAGTGATCATAATTTTCAGATTTGATTGGACTTGGTGTACGGAGTTTGTTAATATTCAAATTTCCGATTCATGAGTTGTTGATAGCTGTTTATCTGGAAAGTAATTATTGAAATGATTGAGCTCCTGAAACATGCTTAAAAAATGGACCAGATGATCATGAATGCGAGTAATTTTTTTCTGAAAAAAGAGAGGTTTTTGTTGTTTTGGTCATCATCCAGGAAGGATCTTTTGGCCTTAGTAGGCCTATATTTTACCTCAATCTATTACTTGTAATTAAAGCTGCTGTGTCGCAATAAAGCTACCATTGCTCTTGAAAGTATGCCAAAAGGGGGTTTTAGAGTTCTGAACTCTCGAGTATGTCATACTGTTTCCTCTTGTTTACTGCCCTTTTTGCTGCTTTTTCCCCAACACCTCAAAAAACTGTAAACTTGTGCTACTAGTGAAGTTTGGTTCTCTTTAGTAGCTCATCAGTTTTACTTGGTAAGGAAGGGCATTAGGAGTTAATGATTTATGGATAAGATGGTACTTCTTGGGAAATTGAGCACTAAAGAGGGTTGATTTGCGGGTTCAAGTCTGCATCCTTGGTTGCAAATAAGCCAGATTATTAATTTCTGTATGCTTTGATTGTATGAATTTATTTGATTCGGTCTGATTTGAATTTGAATGGGAAAGAAATGTGGTAGCTCATGGCCCTCTCTCTTGTTATAAGTGGGCTACCAAATGATGACATTAATAACAAATGAAGTAGCAAAAGTAGGCAACCACTTTTATTTTGAACTTCGCTGCTACTTCACTTTTTTCCTGTGGTTAGATTCTTGATGTATTTTTGTTTTTCCTTGATGGAAGTTCTTGATTCTTATTAAAAAAAAGAAAAAGAAATAATAGGCAACTAATTGATGAAGCTACATTGTCCTGAGAGGACTCAGATCCTCTCCAGTACCCCATTGCACTAATTCCCTTCAATGCTATTATAGATAACTGACATGTGGCAAACAATGCAATTAAAGGGCCAGATCTTGCCACCTGAACTGAAAACTTAACCACGGCTAGTTAAACAAGTTCTACATCCATCTCGTCACTCTTGCGACAGGTGATTCATCGGAGAATTTTTCCAGTAAGCAACTTGAAACAACTAATTTTTCAAAATGTCTTTGTCTTGCCCAGTCAAGAGAATTGACACCTGTAAAACTCTTCCATCAACATTTTTGAAGGACCCTCTTAGAAAATCCCCCAATTTGGAATCACTCTCAATTTTATTTTTGTAGTTTCATCCAATAGTTCCAATCTATAATTTCTGCAATTCACCCCTCAAATGAAGCATGAACAACCTGTAACTCACCTTTTGAAAATCTTAACCACAAAGACTTCTTAAGGTGCTACACTGCTCAGTGGGACGCACTCAAACCTTTTTAAAATCAGTGCCGTCTTCTATTGCAGCTGCGACTAGCGGATTGAGGCTGTACAAGGTGAACATGGAACTTCTTGAGGAATAATTTACTGATTCATACTTGATTGAGACTGATCTTTTATGCCTAGACCAATGAATGAGAGTCGAAGTATTTCGTTGAGGACCATTTTAAGCAATTCATGAAGGGTCTAGTTATTTCATTCGGAGTTTTGTTTGTCTCTATCTTTCTCTCCACATTGTAGTGCTGTGGGAAAGTGGCTTCAAAGTGACGGGTGGGATGGACCAAGATTGTTCCATCAACTTGTTTAACCATGGTTAGGGTTTTGATGGAAGTGGCAAGATCCTGTCTGTCAATTGTGTTATTTGCCACGTGTCAGTTATCTATAACGGCATTGAAGGGAATTGGTGGAATGGGGTACTGGAGAGGATCTGAGTCCGTCCTGAGAGTGCTTGACGGCTGCCATGCATGTTCATTACTCATAAGGGTTAACAATGGTTTTCCACTATTTTTTATGCTACCTAATTTAATTTCCCTCCTTTATTTGGGCTTGGGACGGGCTGCATAAAGTATGAAGGCGACTAACCACGACGTAGGAAGCTTTTGTACTTTTTCAGGCTTCTCTTCATGTTTGAGGCTTTATTCATGAGAACCTTCTTATTGCTAGAATGTGATTTAGGAAATATTTGAATTGCTTATAAAGTTCAATGAATATTTATTTAGAGTGTTGCCTCTCTTGATAGTGCCAAGCTTCTGCTTGTTTGAATTTTTGTTTGAGAGTTGTCGTACATCTTGGGCTTGGTTTTTGGGTTATTTGAGCAACGAACAAGCTCAAAGGCTCTAAGGATATTGATATGCATGTGGTGACATGAGAAAGCAATGGAGTCAATTCATTTTATTTGCACGTGAAAAATATTCGTGCTTGATGTTGACTGTGCTGATACTCTTGAAATTTTTATGATTGAAACATTGGTTTGGTTTAGGCTACCAGTTACTTTGTTTTTGTGTTATTCTCTACAGTAGAAATTATTGTTTTCAATTACTTTATCCTCCAGGTCGAACACAATGGTGGATCCTATGAACTCTGGCTCATGTACATTCACAGTAGAGTGCAAATTGACAATAGGTTGATTGCATATGATACTGCACTCTCTGCACTTTCTCGCCACTCATCTGCCTCTGACAGGGATGCTATGCATGCAAGCGAGTGCGTCTTGGACCTTTTTTTGCAGATGATGAATTGTTTATGCATTTCTGGGAAGGTTGGGAAGGCATTTGAGAAAATACATGGACTATTCTCATCTAAGAAATCTGATGAGCCTTATTCTCTGTTTCTTTCTGATATCCTTGCGTCTTTAACCATTCGTGACAAATGTGTCTTCTGGATAAATTGTGTATATTTGGTTGTGTATGAAAAACTGCCTGATGCTGTAGTACAGCAATTTGAATGTCAGAAAGAACTCTCTGCAATCGAGTGGCCTCTTGCTGACTTAACAGATGACAGGAAGCAGCTAGCAGTTAGACTCATGGAAAGGGCAGTGGATTTCCTTGCTTTGTATATTGATTGTGACTCACTTGAAAATGAACTGACTCTAGGAGCAGCAAAATGGTTTGCTGTCAACCACATCAGGTGTATAGCGGTGCTTAAAGGCTTAGAATGTAGTAGAGACTTGTTGGAAAAATACAACAAACTGTACCCATCTTGCTTAGAACTTGTTTTGATGTTAGCACGCGCACAAGAACATGGTTCGTTGGATCCTAGTTTTATAGGATTTGAAGAGGCTATTGGTAACTGGCTGGAAGGAGTTCCTGGAGTGCAGTGCATTTGGAACCAGTATGCTGAATGTGCACTCCAGAATGGCATATTTGATTTTGTACAAAAACTAATGGATCGATGGCATCACTCAGTTTGGGAAGTTCAGTGTGCTCAGTGTGGTGTTTCAGATACCATGGATGCTCAAAACTCCAACAGCTCACCAAAATCGTTTCCAGCAGGAGACCCTGATGCTTGGATTTCTGTCTCTAGCAAAGTTGATGTTGTGTTTGGGCTACTTAATCTCTCTCTACATAAGCTTTTGCATAATGATCACTTTGAAGCACGTCTAGCCATTGACAGAGCATTGGAGGAGGCTGCCTCTGAGGATTATAGACATTGTGTGAGAGAGCATGCCATGTTTTTGGTGAGGGATGGTTCACAATTTAAGAAGGATGATCCTATCAGTAAGATAATAACCATCTTGAATGGTTATGTAGTCGATGAGCGGGCTTTCCGTGCCTCCAAACCATTGTCCAGAAAGTACATTCAGAGCATAAAGAAACCGAGAGTCCAGCAGCTAGTCTGCAGCCTATTGAGTCCGTTGTCAGCTGATTTTTCTTTGGTGAACTTGGTTCTTGAAGTATGGTATGGCCAATCTCTCTTACCTGAAACATTGAGTAGAGTAACGGATCTGGTGGATTTCATTGAGGCCGTCATGGAGATTCTGCCGTCCAACTATGAGCTAGCAATTTCTGTCTGCAAGCTGCAAAGCAGCAGCTCTAACTATGGCGATGTCGCCGCCAGTGTTTCTTTCTGGGCAAGCTCACTCTTGGTAAATGCACTCTTTCAGGCTGTTCCAGTAGCACCGGAGTTTGTATGGGTAGAAGCAGCAGATGTTTTGCATAATCTGGCACATATCCATTCTATCTCTGAGAGTTTTCATAGGAGAGCTTTAGACGTATATCCATTCTCCATCAAACTGTGGAAATCCTATCTCAACATATCAAGGACTACGGAAAATGTGAGTTCTGTTATAGAAGGAGCGAGAAAAAGGGGGATCACACTGGATTAATGATGATAGTACCTTCCAACAAAAAAATATGAAGGTAGATGGGTTGGTTGAAGCAAATTTTGGGGCAATTTTTGCTTGGTAGTGTTTGGGGGAGGCCGGCCTTGGGTTCTCTTTGTTAATGATACCCATTGTTTGTACCAGAATATGGAATTTCGAAGGCATAGAAGACAGTAACTTCCAAGGTATACCGGATAATCAAAGGTTTTCTTACTCACAATTTTGGAGTATAGGTTTGTAGTTCACACATAGTGCTGTTGTTTGTCCTACCCTTTCACCCCCCCCCCAACCCACCCAAAACACACGTGCACATGCTAAAAAATTTTGTTTGCATATTAGTCTCTTGCTACGGTTTTTTTACACCGAGTTTTGACAAACTATAGTACAGATCAATACACATGTATTTGGAAAACAAACAGAAGGGTTTTATTTTTCAATGTTTATTATGATTGATGTCACTTGGGTGGTTTATGTATTACATATCACCAGTAGGGTAGCTGGCTCATTGATCTGCCAAGACATGGGTAACAGTAGTTCCCGAAATGGAGGCTCTTCATCCATGAGAACAAGGGGTATGAAGGAGTCCATAATGAGCATGACGTATTTCCAGGGGCTGTCATCCTCTATTTAATCTGGGGCTGGTTTTGATACTCATTACTATCTGAGTTTGCTGACAGGAAAAGGACTCTGCTTTGCTCATCAACAATTGATGGCCAACAGAGGATGGCACGAGTGGTGATGGATTATGCTTCTGATGACGGCACAATCTTCCCCAAGGATCAAGCCTTGGAGTTCTAACTGGATCTAATGGACAAGTACGGCTCAATTGCTCCATGCCAGTCAGTTGCAAAATAACAGAACCTGCCATGTTACGCGTTTGGTCATTGATATCCAATTTGGACGGATTACTAGTGTCCTTTCAAATGCTGTGCCTGATTGGAAATAATTCAATTTTGTTTGGTACCCTGCAGCCCATGGAAAATTTGTTTAGCTCTTTAGTTCAGCATAGATGCTTCCATTTTCTGATGTGGAAGCACATAATCATCTCTCATTTTGTTTGTTTGAACATTTGGAATGCTTGCTGTTATCAGTTTAGGTAAACTTGGTGGAATCAAATGCTTTGCTTCGGACTTTGGAACTTCGATTCTCCAAGGGGCTTGTTCATGATAGTGCAGCTAGGTGAGGGCCGCCAGGAAGGTGTGGCGGTGGTGGGGTTGGTCGGCTGGTTGGGGAGAGAGAAGTAGCATTTCCTTTCTCGGCCTCTGGCCATCCACGGGTGCAGGACTATTGAGTCTTACGACCGCTGCAATTATTTTCCATACAATGACGTTTTAATATTTGTACATATTGGCATCATTTTGGTCAGAATGAGAACTTCACATCCAAAATTCACATAAAAAGTTATTCTAATGTAGGAAATTTAGCCATATATATGAATTTGCATTAGCGAAATGGTATTAATTAATTTATTAAGTAGATCAAATTAAGTAACTAATTTAGTTATAATTCAAATCTATTTAAATTAATCTCTTATTGAATCGACGAATGCTCTTAGCCCTATGCGCACTATAACACAAATCGTAAAGGGCAAATGCCTGTTTGAAACCCGAAAGATTGAAAAAAATTCAATTTATGCCTTTAAAGATTAATTATTTAAAATCATACCCTTAATTAAATTAATTGATGATAATAAGAACCAACCAAATTATAACACTTCTTGCAATTTTTATCAAATTGATAGCTACGTGCGATGTATGTGAAAAGAGCAAGGGTTATAATTTAATAAAAGTCATCACATGCATCTAATGTAGCTGAAAATTTGATAAAAATTGCAACGAACATTATAGTTTGGGCATATTACTACGAATTTATTTAATTAGGGGTGTAATTTAAAATAATTAATTTTTAAGAGCGTAAATTGAGAATTTTTTAATATTTTGCGGTATCAACTGCTATTTTCCCAAACGTGAAATATTTCCCCTTGCGGGCGCTTGGTTAACGCCGCTCCGCCGCTTGCCACGAGGCCTTAAACCCACAAAACCCTCTGACCGGTATCTAGGGCACCATTACCTTCAATTTACAACTCTCTCTCTCTCTCTCATATTGTCACTCTGCTGGTTTCTAACTCCTGCACGAAAAAAGAAAGAAACTTAGCTAGTTCTCTGCTTAGTTGGAGATGAAAAATCTGAAGCTATGTTCGGAGCTCCCATTGAAGCTCCACTTACAATCAGTAGACGAAGTCCTCCGGTTCGCTGCATTCGATATCGAGCGGAATCGATTGTTCTTCGCTTCATCCGCCAACTTGTTACACACGACTCAGCTTCCTTCTTCGCCGGTAAGCTCTTTATTCTATACTTTTGATTTTGATACTCAATTTTTTGAGTGATTGGAGAACTTAATTACACTAAGAATTAGGTTTTAATTTATCCAGAATTAAGCTCAATTTGCGGCGTCTTTATTTGGTGCCTTACTGATCTGGGATTTATCCGAGAATATGTGATTAAATAATTGAGTGCAAATCAAGTTCTGAAAAGCACATGTTACTTTTGTGAAATCGTCTTGAGTGATCTGTGTAGTTTTTAAGTGACTAGTTTTGGGGTGTTGCTCGAGTTTGCCACCTTAACTCTTGAGGGCACTACAGTTAAAGATCGGGTTCCGCTTATTTTGCTTGAATCGTGCTATAAAATAAGAGGTAATGTTTATTGATGATAGTTTAAATGTTCACCTAGCTCCCAACGTTGTAGTGAGTTTTGTGCGCCTTCCAGCGTACCTGCAAAGGCAAGTCGGAGATCGGAGGGAGCTCTGGGGGTCGACCCTACGATGACAAAGCCAAAAAGGAAGAATTGAAGAATGAGAGGAAGCTTGTATCCACATTAGATTCACCTACCTCAATTACCTCCATGGACTCCCCTCTTATAGACCATTTGGTTAGGTTGTTAGCGAATCTTACTCTACCTATTTGAACTATGTCAGTTGTGCTCCATTTGCTTGACCATCTAAGTGGAAGTGGTAGTTCTGTTGAATTAGTTAAAGTTCTTATAGGCCAGGACTCTACCAAGCTTCAAGGACTAGGGGGATGGCGAGTTGGAGGTTGTCCGAGCTATTGAGCTCAACATTCCGAGCACGTGCCTTTTTCCCTATTATCATTTATGATGTTGCAATTTGTGTTGTAAGACCTATATGTGATGGTTTATAGTATCACCATGTGCACATATGAGAAAGCATTTCATAGTTGAGCTTATTTTAAGATGTTCTTATTATGAATTTGTCTTGTAATACTTATGGAATGGCATTTGGTGAATCCATGTCTTAGCTTTAACTATAAAAGGTTATGTAATTGAGGTGATTTACCTAATTTAAGAAAAGGAAAAAGTTTGGGATTAAGTGAAAATTGTATACTTGATGAGAACCTTGGTATACTTTGAGATTATGAAAAAAGCTTTTGAAGTTTCTTAGGAGTGGTAATTGTTAGAAATATGGTTATTTCATTCATGAACAAATGCTTTCTTATTTTCATCTTGCATGTGGAATTTCACTAAAACAAGTTGGTGCATGTGCCAGAATGTAGGATCAGCGAGTAGAATGTCTTCAGTGGTCGAGTCTATGGATTTGGAACCTGGAGACTTCATTACTTCCATGGATTATCTCATGGAGAAAGAATCACTGATAGTGGGGACTTCTTATGGACTTCTATTGCTTTATGCTGTTGATGATAATGAAACAGAGATTGTTGGTAGAGTGGAGGGTGGTGTTAAGTGCATCTCACCTAGTCCAGATGGAGATCTTCTTTGTATAAGTACCGGCTTTGGCCAAATACTCGTAATGACTCATGATTGGGATTTGTTGTATGAGACAGCCCTGGAGGACCAGCCTAATGATGTTGACGTAAGTAAGGACTTCATTCCATTATTTTTTACTCTCCTTTCCTTCACATTAAGCGTAAATTGTTGTTGGATTCTTTTAGTGATTCTTGAAATGATCTTTTGGCTAGTTGTACCTCAAATATTGGGTTTCCATGTGGAGCATTGAGAACAATATGCAGAAAAATCAACACAGATCTAGGGGCAATCGACAAGGATAGCGAAATATTGTAAAAAAGCTCTTTTCCTTTGAGAGGAATGTTTTAGAATATGGACCTAAAGGAAGGAAAAAATAATGAAACTGAGAAGTAGAAAATGTTGGTGTTCTCATGTTATTTCAATTGCTAAAAGGGATCAAATGTAATGAAGTCTTTGAAGCAATAAAAATACCCACCGGTGCGCATGCTGGCCCGAACTGATGAAAGTTTTCTTCCATTCTAATAAGTTAAGAGAGATTAATTAAATTCATTATAAATGTCAATCCAATTGTGCGAAAGTGGTGGAGAATGTTGATCGAGATTATACCAAATCCATCTACTTTAAGGTTGATTATTGTAGAGAATTTTTTAAATATTTAAACTCTGTTTTTAGATTAATCCTAAGGTACTTACACACCAAACCAAAAAAAAAATCCTTTTTCACAAAGTACTACATGTTGAAACTATCTTCTATAGCCTCCCACAGTCTTCTTGTGGGATTGAAATAAGTAGGCGATAATACTTCTGCATTCTTGACATATTCAAGTTATTGCTACTTCAATTTGAGCTCCTAACGTTTGTTCTTGATTAGTGAAAATATCTTTGACAATTTTTTTTTGCAATTGTTCGTCTTTCATAAGTCCAAGAATTTCACTTCAGACTATGAAATACAAATGCCCCGGACTATCCCTGATAATTATATCTCCGATTGCGAATGTCCACACAGTAAATTGAAATCCGGTAAAGGTATCCCATGCTAATGTACCTAGAGCATATGCTTGTTATACTTCATGTGTTGATGATGGTGAATATGTTGAATGGTTAACAACCAATACATACTCTTGTGGGTGCAATTTTTTTGTTTGTTGAACAAGCATGCACTATAATGATCTGGTTGATGTCACTGAAAACCATGGATAAATGAAAAATGACATTTCCTTTTGAAAATTGAGTTACCATTTTCAATAATGGCAGCACGTTTGACGCCATCCATTGTGTGGCTTGTTAGTATTATATGGTATAATGTGTACTATGTACAGTTAGTATATGTTTTGATTATGGGTTGGATGACTTGTCCAACGTATCTCTTGGATCATGTACCACCTTGGTAACTTTATTAATAAATATTTTGTTCCTTAAAAAAAAAAATTAGGGGTAACCCCTGCCTGAAGGTACGGTGCAATGTGAATGGTTTTGAAAGGGATGTAGCTGGCTGTTGGATGAATCTATTTGAGACCGTCGGATGGGCTTAGTGAAACCTGTCCTGTTTTAATGTTTTATATTATAGATATAGATATTCTTAGAAATTTGCTTCACAAATTTAAAGTAACGATGGTAGGCTATGGTGTCAGGGTTTTATTTGCACTCCTCAATATGAAGATATCTTTTTGGATTCTCGTGTACATTGATGTTCTACATGGGGAAATGTGTCGGTCTCCTATTTAGTTAAGTAATTTTATTAAATGGGTGAACTGTGATTGCAGATGAACCATCCTACTCTTCCAATTATTCATTTCAGAGTCCCATTTCTTGGCGAGGTGATGGAAAATTCTTTGCGGCTTTAAGCAAGGTGCAGGACTCATCTTCCTTGCATAAGAGGCTTAAAGTTTGGGAAAGGGATTCTGGGGTACTCCATGCTGTTTCCGAATCAAGGGCTTTTATGGGAGCAGTTGTAGATTGGATGCCTAGTGGAGCAAAAATTGCTGCTGTTTATGACCAAAAAGAAGAAACAAAGAGTGCATCAATAGTTTTCTTCGAGAGGAATGGATTGGAAAGAAGCTCATTTAGTGTCAATGAGGGAATTGATGCAAGTATAGAGACTTTGAAGTGGAACTGCAATTCTGACCTTCTTGCAGCTATTGTTAGATGTGAAAAACATGAATCCCTCAAGATCTGGTTTTTCAGCAACAACCACTGGTACTTAAAGCAAGAAATTAGATATTTGAGGCAGGATGGTGTTCGATTTATGTGGGATCCTACAGATCCGCTCCAGTTGATTTGCTGGACTCTTGGTGGCATGATCATAATCTACAACTTTGTTTGGATTACAGCTGTTATGGAGGACTCAACAGCACTTGTCATTGATGGCTCCAAGATACTAGTAACCCCACTTTCACTATCCCTGATCCCACCTCCTATGTTTTCATTCAACCTAAAGTTTTCCACTGCTGTTCGGGATATGGCTTTCAGTTCGATGAGTTCTAAGAACCACTTGGCTGCATCTTTGTCGGATGGCAAGTTGTGTGTTGTAGAGCTTCCTGCTCTAGATACGTGGGAGGAAATGGAAGGAAAAGAATTCTATATAGAAGCTTCGTCTTTTGAAACAGGATTTGGATCTCCTGCACACCTTGTGTGGGTGGATTCGCATATGCTTCTCAGCGTTTCTCAGTTTAATATCGGACATACTAGTAATTCTCTGGAGACCTCATCCAGCAAGGATGGGCTTCCAGGATATTACTTGCAGGAAATGGAGCTCGCATGTTCTGAGGATCATATCCCTGGTTTAGTTACGTGCTCAGGCTGGCATGGAAAAATTTCTAATCAAATCTCTCTTGACAGGCTAGTAATTGGGATTGTTTCTAATCCTGCTAAAAGATGCTCTGCATATGTTCAGTTTGACGGTGGAAAAGTGTTTGAGTATACTTCAAAGTTGGGCATCACAGGAGGAGTTCCTCTTCAGGAACATGATGATATGAGATTCTCATCATCTTGCCCTTGGATGGGTGTTGTTCCTGTTGAAGACCATGGGATATCAAAGATTTTAGTTTTTGGACTTGATGACAATAATAAGCTGCATGCTAATGGGAGAATATTATGCAACAATTGCAGCAGCTTCTCATTTTACTTGAATTCTGCTGACCAAGTAATCACACATTTGATTATTGCGACTACACAGGATTTGGTGTATGTTATTGACATTAATGATATTTTGCATGAAAATCTAGAATCAAAATATGGTAAATTCCATCCTGTTCTCAGGAATAGAAATGGAGAAGATGACGGAGTCTATATAACTATGTGGGAAAGAGGTGCCAAAATTGTAGGTGTCTTGCATGGAGATGAATCTGCTGTTATATTGCAGACAACTCGTGGAAATCTAGAATGCATCTATCCAAGAAAATTGGTTCTGGCCTCAATTGTCAATGCTTTGGTCCATGGGCGTTTCAAAGATGCACTGCTTTTGGTAAGGCGGCACAGGATAGATTTCAATGTTATTGTCGATCACTGTGGTTGGAAAACCTTTGTTCATTTGGCAGCAGAATTTGTCAGCCAGGTAAATAACCTGAGCTATATAACTGAGTTTGTTTGTTCCATGAAGAATGAAAACATCATGGAAACGCTGTACAAGAACTATATATCCCTACCATGCATAAAGGATGATAAGGTTCTGGAATCTGGAGGCTTAATGGGTTATGATGGTAATAGCAAGGTCAATTCTGTCCTGTTGGCCATAAGGAAGGCTCTTGCGGAGCAAATAGTGGAAAATCCTGCCAGAGAGCTTTGCATATTGACCACCCTAGCTCGAAGTGAGCCCCCAGCTCTTGAAGAAGCTTTGAAGAGGATAAAAGACATTCGAGAAATGGAACTGTCAGGTTCTGATGACCCAAGGAAAATAACATATCCATCTGCTGAGGAATCTCTGAAGCATCTTTTGTGGTTGTCCGAGTCTGAGGCTGTTTATGAAGCTGCTTTAGGTCTTTATGATTTGAACCTCGCAGCTATTGTTGCATTAAATTCACAGCGGGATCCAAAGGAGTTTCTTCCGTTCCTCCAAGAGCTGGAATGTATGCCAACTCTGTTAATGAAATATAATATTGACCTTAAACTGCAAAGGTATGAGAATGCTCTCAGGAACATTGTTTCGGCAGGAGATGGTTATTACGAAGAATGTATGAACCTCATGAAAAGTAATCCCCAACTATATCTCCTAGGACTTCAACTAATCACTGACCCTGCTAAGAGGAGGCGAGTTCTGGAATCCTGGGGGGATCATCTCAGTGAAATAAAATGCTTTGAGGATGCTGCAACAACGTATTTATGTTGTTCATGTTGGGAAAAAGCGGTGAAGGCCTATCGTGCTGGTGGAAACTGGGGCGGTGTGCTGACAGTTGCTGGTCTTATTAAACTTGGAAAAGAGGAGATTATGCAATTGGCACATGAGCTCTGTGAAGAACTCCAAGCCCTTGGTAAACCAGGGGAAGCAGCCAAAATTGCCTTGGACTACTGTGGAGATGTCAACAGTGGGATTAGGCTTTTGGTCAGTGCAAGGGATTGGGAGGAGGCTCTGAGGATTGCTTTTCTGCACAGGAGGGATGATTTAATCTCAGAAGTAAAGAATGCATCTCTTGAGTGTGCCAGCATGCTGATTGGTGAATATGAGGAAGGGTTGGAGAAAATAGGTAAGTATGTGGCACGCTACTTAGCAGTCCGACAGCGAAGATTATTACTTGCAGCAAAGCTTCAGGCAGATGAGCAGTCATTAAATGAACTTGATGATGAAACTGCTTCTGAAGCTAGCAGTAGCTTTAGTGGGATGAGTGCATACACCATAGGGTATGTCTTTTAGACTTGCAATTCATTTAAATTTTTCGTTTAGTTCATTGAACTTCACTAGAGTGGTAGAGCCACTTTTTTTGACATGCATTTCTGATTTTCTTTCTAGTTGAATTTGTGCTGATGTTATTTCTCTCTCTGCTAATGCTGTTTTTGACATCCTTCATTTATTTTTTACTGTACAACTGTACATAATCTTTGTGCATGTACA
The DNA here is from genome assembly GCA_023539305.1 of Ilex asprella. Lineage (NCBI taxonomy): Eukaryota > Viridiplantae > Streptophyta > Magnoliopsida > Aquifoliales > Aquifoliaceae > Ilex > Ilex asprella. The sequence goes on from CM042185.1 coordinate 7,665,233, forward strand.
ATTCTTTGTGGCAGTTGGCCCTACAGCCTCATAGTATAATTGTATAAAGGATCTATCACTCATTGGGCTGATTGCATTTTGTTGTCGGCATGCATATATTCTCACTCTAGTTCCATTTCTTGTGCGTTGGTTTTGCTGGGAGAATTTGCTGTACATTAGTCCCTTAAAAGCATGTAGATGGTAATTGTTGAATGATAAATGACTACATCTTTCGTCCCAGGGTTTTTTTTTTATGCAGCAGGACTGTAGTGATGCAGTAGATGAGGAAGGAGCTATTTGTTACACGGTTTTTTATCACCTTGTATTTGACTTGTCGTTCACAGACATTGTTTTCCTTGCTATTGCACTTCTTTCTGACTCTACTCGTTAAAGTGGTGTGATAACTTGCCAATGCAAAGTTGATGCAGACTATGTCATGTGGGTTGCTTCTCAGTACTCATTAAAATGACACATAATGAGCTTGTTTCATGTTTACCCTTTTTTTTTTGTGGCATCAAGATTTAAAAAATAATCTTTGACTTTCTTTTCAGTGGTTTTGGATCTTTTTTGATCTTCTTCACCTTACAATTGAATATTTCTAACTTGTATTGCTTATCGTTTAATCCAAATGTTCATTTATTGAATCCAGTCACGAGCAATATTTTTGTGAACCATCATTGGTGCCTTTTTTTTTTGTTTCTACCCGTTCCTCATGCACAGCCTAAAGTATGCACCATCAGTCATCCCTTCTTTTGCAGAAAATCTGCGTTTTCTATGCACATCGCTATAAACTTTTCTCTGTTTGAGCATCTTGAATTGACTATCGACCTCTGCGTATCTGAGGTGCTATAGAATACTTCCTTCTCCTATATAATTTTACTCCTTCGGTCAGTACGAATATTTAAGACAATTATAGTTCCATTGGCTGCTATAAGTTGTTCAATTAGGGCTTGCACAAGAGGAGGTAGAGGTGTGCTCTATGTTCCCTGGACTTAACATATTTCATGAAAGTTCTTCGGTTGACATGATGTGAAATGGGATAGTGTTGTGGAGATAGGACATGGCTGCCTGTAGGAGAAGAAGATGAAGAACATAAGTTTTTCCTTGAGATTTTGGATTGCACTTCTGGAATAATTTGGCAGAAGTGGTCCTTAAGTTGGATACGAAGACTGGGTTTTCTGTCTCTCCCTTTTTTGGTAATAGGATGATGGTTTTGACTGATCTGAAGCTAGATCTCACGTATACATATCTATCTGTCTGCCTATTTAAATATCTGTTCATCTATGTACCTACCTATCTATCTGTCTATTTACATGCCTTTCTGTCTGTACTTGTGCGTTTGAGTGTGTTTGTATGCTAATTTTTTGAGCTAAACCTTTTTTATGTTTTTGGAATTTTCGGATGATCACAATTAATGTTTTATACTTTTTTGGCTGTACGACAAAAGAAAACCCTTCATGATTTTTTTTTTTAAATTGCTCCACATCCTTTAAATTTGTTTCACCCTCACCCTTTCTCTTGAATTATCTTTTTGAAGAAGTAGTTGTTGCTCTATTTCAGAAGTTTAGTTGCTTCATCTTGTCCATTTTGTCGAATCAGAAGGATGTAACCTAGGCATGCAGCACTCTGCATGTGTTCTCAATTCCATCTATCATAAGTAGTGGGTCGTTACATAGCAAGGTTTTCTTGCGAGAGATGAGGATTCGTGAACAACAATTTTGTGTGATGACTTGTCAAAGAATAGCATTTATTCCAAACGTGCAGGGTATCCAATGTGAGAATGATGGTGGATAGTTGGCAAAGAAAGATTAATGGAAAAATGCATTTGTCAAAGGCTAAATGTGGCACAGGTTGTGTGAAAGACTCCAAGAATTTTATGTACAAGTGACGACAAGTAATTCAGGCATTAGTAAGAACACAATTAAGTTTGTAGGTGCTACAGGGACAAGAAAAAACGAAAAATTGTGGGTTGGCGTTAGTGAAATGGATATTTGATTGCTTCTGGATCTTTGAGTAAAACTTTAGTGGGGTTTCCGAAGGGGGGCCACAATCCATACACATGAGAGGTACACAAAACCTAAAACCCTAACCACTAACTCATAAAATTACTCCCAAAAAACTTCAAAAGAGACCAAGGATGCTGGAAAAACTTCAGTAAAGCAAAATAAAAGAAAATGTAACATAAAAATTGAGTTTCTGAACAGAAAGTTTCCCTGCCTCTAAAGTAGTTCTATTACTCTCTCCAAATATTCCACATCAAGCAAACAGGCAACACATCACATTTCTTCGAAAGCCATTTCTTGATCTTGTACTCCCCCCCAATTACTCATGAGGCCTTCCAAGATCCGACAACCTCGGCATTACCATATCACACCAAACAAAGCACATAAAAAAGTCCACAATGCCCGAGCCACTTCAAAATGCAGAAGCAAATGATCAACAGACTCCCCTACCTTTTTGCTCATACACCACTAACTCACAAGGGACTTCTCTCTCTGTGTCTCTCTCCCCCCCTCAAGTTGTCAATTGAAATGGCTTCTAAGACCGCAGCCCATGTAGAGAGGGCCACCTTTAAGGAAGCCTTGGCCTTTCAAAACACCTTTCCAATGGAAGCCCCATTAGCCACTCACATGAGCCAAATAACAGGGCTTCTCTGAGACACGCACACATCTGTCAGCTAAAACCAACACATATTGTGGTCCTTTGGATTCCTTGTTTTTAGAAATCTGAAACAGAGCAGAAACTCTACCTAAGGGGTTGATGCTCAGACCAAGAGTCCAGGAAAATTTGCTTCCTCCTATGACCCACCACAAAAGATATATGCTCAGTGAACTTATTATATTCACATGAAATCAATTTCCACCAAACACCATGAGGAGTTCCCTCCTTTTTGGTACACCATCCATCATGGTACTTCAATACCTTCCATCCATCAGCATTCTCCGCTAGTTTTCCTTCTCTCAAGAATATGTTTCCACAAGCATTTTCCCAGCAGAGCCTGACCAAAGACTCCCAAGTCCTCAATCAAAGGAAAGAAACACCTGCATACAAACACAAATATGCTAGGAGAAATACTATCGCATTTCTCTTCTTGTTGATACCTAAGATTTGCTTGTCTTCTTTGTTTTACATGTGTTTGAAGATTCGTTTGTGACAGCAATATTGGTTACTTCAAGTGCTTGACTGTCCATCATTAATGAGCAGATCAAGAAAGGGTTCAACTGCTTCTATAAGCTCAGGTACCTCTAGCAAGGCAAGAGACATGAGGCGTCAGAGGAATAAAGGAAAAATTCGTGCTGGCAGGTATTTTTTTTTTCAATTCATTACAAAACATTTTTCTTTTGTTTTTCACTGCTATCTGCTACATTCTCATGGGTGGTTAAATAAACTGTCATCTAGCCCTGGTGAGGAGATGGCCTTGGTAGAGCATTTGAAGGGGATGTCTCTTGTCGCTGGAGCAAAACGTGAGCTCAAGTCTTTGTTGCTCTCCCTCTTGATGCTTGGCAAGGAAGATATTGCAAGGAAGTTACAAAGGATTGGAGAAAACTATCAACTGTCTCAAATATCAGCAGTAAAACTTGCTGAAGATGCAATGTCCAGTGACAGGGTAGATGAGCATACATATTCTTTTGAGCATTATATTCAGAAAGTCAAAAAAGAATTGCCACTTTCAGAGGTTTTCACTTGGCAATCTAAAGTATTGCTTTCACCGTAACAGGTACCAGCTGCTAAAACCTGTATCTCACTGCACAATACATTATTAAGGGGTGATTATCTTGTGTGTGATAAAAGTATTAGGCTTACAACCCTTGGGGTTGTGAGTTCAAATCAAAGGCCAGGCAGCTATTTAGTGCGGATAATGCAACAAATTGGGTCAATAAAGATGACCATCTCGTTGAGTGTTTTTTCTGCAGTTGTTGAAGTCATCACTTTGTGGGATATATTTATTTTTCAATGTTGTTTAATTTGGATCTGTGTGAACATCTGCATGATGTTTCCTTATGCATATAGTCATTTCTCCTGTCCTCTTTGATTGTCCTCGCCAAATCAGAAGGCTGTAAATTGGAAGAAGGCTATGGCATTTAGGGAGTCTATTGTGCTTGGGCTGAGTCAGCCTGAATGGTTGTCCTGTTGAATTACTTACCCGAGTTTAATGATTGCAAGTATTGATTGCATTCTTAGTCATCCGTAATCAGGTGATGTTCTCAGTCACCTTGGTTTCTTATCTCTCATGCTGAGGCAACTCTCCCTCTGTGTGTCTGTGTTTGTAATGCTATTTTTGGCGATTCTTCCTATTTCTACCTCTTTTTTTTTTATCCTAATTGTCATGATGACACATTTCTCTCTCTTTTTTATAAACATCTGGGGCTTTTGAGGACTTGGTATTGTTGTATATTTGTAGCTGTCCATAATGAATCATCAATAATCAATTGTTGGGACAAGGGGGTTACCCTAGCTTGCTGGATTGAAGGCAGAGGTGATAGGTTCTAAACAAATGTGCATGGCTTATTAGTGGTTTGGGTGCAGCTCATTAGGACTAGTTGAGCTATCTCCCAAGCGTAACTGAGTTGAGCTTGATAAAATTGGTCAATGAGAATAGAGAAGAGAAAGAGAGAATATATTATTCATCAAACAAGTCTGTAATACACAACTTAAAACTAGAAATGCTCAAAGTAAGTCTTATATAGTAGGACAACACAACATAAAGAAAATGCCTAAACTACCCTTAGCATTAATACTCTAACACTCCCTCTCAAACTCATGATGTGATAGAAAATATAAAGAGTTTGCCAAGAAGAAATCTAAAATGTGCGTGGTGTGAGACTTCGTAAAAAAATATGCTATCTGTATTGTAGAAGGAAGAAAGAGGAGAGTGATGGTGCCCTGCTGTAGATGATGGCGCACAAAGTGACAATCAATCTCAATGTGCTTTATGCGCTCATGGAAGACAGAGTTATGAGCAATTTGAATAGCACTGGTGTTGTCGCAGAATCTATAATCTATAATATAAAATAGAGCGGCTCAAATCCCAAGACTTCAACATCCAACGGTCACAAATCAATTAAGGCTTCAACATCCAACGGTCTCAAATCAATTAAGGCTTCAACATCCAACGGTCACAAATCATTTCATCTAATCCAACGGTCATTAATATATCTTACGGTCTTAAATTCATTCATCCAACGGTCAAGAAATTATCATTTTTTCCTTAATATTTCTCACTCCAAAAAGTCAACGATTACGACTAATCTTGTAACACATCCTACGGTCTCAAATTCATTCATTCAACGGTCAAAAAATTATAATTTGTTTCCTTCATATTTTTCTCTTTTAAAAAGTCAACGATTACGGTTGATCTTGGAACACATCCTACGGTCTCAAATTCATTCATTCAACGGTCAAGAAATTATAATTTTTTTTCAAAATATTTTTTCTCCCAACAGATCAACAATTACTACTGATCTTGGAATACATGATTTTCTTTGACATAATAATTAAATTGATCAAATTTGCCATTAATATCATCTGTATAGTGTAATATTTTGAATTTGTATAAGACACAATGATATTAAAAAAAGTTCATCAATTTAAGATGAAAAAAAATAAGGACGCTATTTAAAAC
>CM042185.1:7671234-7687229 GCA_023539305.1 Ilex asprella
GATTTTAATTACATGTATATAAATTAATATGTTTTTAAGTCAGTTTGTAATATAAAACAATGCGGCTTTAATAAATCAATTTTACGGTTTCAATTAATTATATCAAACTAACATGTCTTACACATATCTTGAATCAAATGTTCAAGATTAATTTTTTTTATCTCTTAAGAAAACTCAACACTAATATATTCTTATAAATTAATAATTTTGTAATAGCTTGTACTAATTACAAAATAAAAAAAATTATAAATGATATTTGTAAATAATTTGGTGATATAAAATATTTTGGTGATATGCTCTTTGATAAATTAAATTTTAGTTTCTATTAGATTTAAATGGATTTTAATTACATGTATATAAATTAATATGTTTTTAAGTTAGTTTGTAATATAAAACAAGGCGGCTTCAATAAATCAATTCTACGGTTTCAAATTCATTCATTCATCGGTCAAGAAATTATAATTTTTGTCCTTAATATTTTTTCCTAAAAAATCAACGATTATGACTTATCTTGGAACACATCTTGCAGTTTTAAATTCATTTATCCAATGATCAAGAAATTATAATTTTTTTCCTTAATATTTTCCCTTCCAATAGGTCAACGATTACGACTAATCTTGAAATACAAGATTTTTTCTGACATAATAATTAAATTGGTCAAATTTATCATTAATATCATATGTATAGTATAACATTTTAAATTCTATAAGACACAATGATAGTATTTTAATTAAAAAAATCTCATAACTTTAAGATTTAAATTTTTTTTTTTTTATCTATTATACTTAAAAAACAGATTCTAACACTATCAATCTAATTGTCACAATACATTAAATCTCTAAATTATATATCAATAACATTGGTGAAAAGAAAATTAATTGAGTCGAACAAGTTGAGTATTAGAACAAAAAAAATAAAATCAAAAAGTCCATACCAAATCTCTTAAAATTAGAAAATTAAACTTGATTCCTTAAAATATTAGTATGATTTGTTGAAATCTCATTTGGTTAAAAAATTATGGAATATATAGCAAAAAATGACTAAAATGTGAAATTTGTAAGAAGATTAAAAATGATAGAATATTACTTTTATTTGTGTCAAATAAATTATAGAATTTGATTCTTAATGTATAGATATTATCATATTAGTTTTTTTCAAATAAACCCTTTTTATGTTTAATAAATTTTTAAGTATCAAATTCGATATAAAATATATTATATTATTTTTATCTATTATACTTAAAGTGTGTCCACCCTATATCATATTTTTACTCCGCCACTGTTATAAGAGATCTTCACTCCTCACTTCTCTAAATTAATCGGTTGGTTTACGTTGTACTGTGCCTTCAGGCACGGGTTATCCCTAGTATAGGAATATGAGAAAATATTGAAATGCCAAGATCAACAAGGAGCCATCGTAACCAGACTATCTCAGATGTAGTAGATGCCATAGCACGATACTCAGCTTCAGCAAAAGAACGAGCAACAACAGTTTGTTTCTTGCTTTTCCAGAAAATAAGAGAATCTTCAAGAAACAGGCAGAAACCAGTGGTGGATTTGCGATCTATAGAGTTACCAGCCCAGTTAGCATCAGAGTAAGCCTTGAGTTCCATAGATGAAGAGTGAGGAAATGGTAAACTCTGATATAGAGTACCACAGAGATACTGAAGAATGCGAAGAGCAGTAGCCCAGTGAACGGTGGTGGGTGAGACAACAAATTGACTCACAATGTGAACACCATAAGAGATATCCGAACGAGTGATTGTAAGATATACTAAACTCCCAACAATAGTGAGATAGAGGGTTGGGTCAGACAAGGAAGTACCATCAGACGAAAAGTAACGAACATTGAGCTTTAAAAGTGTTTCAACTATCCGATTATCTGATAAATGAGCTCGTTGAATAACATCTAAAACATACTTGGACTGAGAGAGAATATATCCTTTAGGAGAGGAAGCAATCTTAATACCCAAGAAATATCTAAGCTGTTTCAAATCTTTCATCTTAAAATAGTCGTGCAACTTAGTTTTTTATAAACATATGCTAGTAGTATTATCACCCATAAGAATCATATCATCAGCATATAGTAAGAGAATAATAGAACTTGAGAAAGTAGATTGTAAAAAGAGAGCAGAATCATGGTCACTGGCGCGAAAACTCAAGTCACAGATAACCGAAGAAAATGTGACAAACCATGCTCTAGAAGCCTGTTTAAGACCATATAAGGCACGATGAAGTCGACATACTTGACCAAAACTATAAGATAATCCAGGGAGAGGTGTCATAAAAACCTCTTCAATTAAATCTCCATGTAGAACTGCATTTTTCACATCCATTTGAGACAAACTCCATTGTCGAATGGCAACACCTGCAATCACAGTGCGAACAGTAGTTATCTTGGCAATAAGAGCAAAAGTCTCATCATAATCTAGATCATATTCTTGAGAAAACCCTTGGCTACTAATTGAGCTTTATATCATTCTACAGAACCATCCAACTTGATTTTTATCTTATAAATTTACTTAGAACCAATGGTGCGTTTACTGGGCGATAAAGACACTAGCTCCCAAGTTCTGGTCTTATGTAAAACAGACAACTCCTCATCCATAGTCTGTTTTCAAAGTGGATCAAGTAAAACCTCCTTGTAAGAGGTGGGTTCAGATCGAGAATGAATAGAAGTAAGAAAAAAATAAAAATCAGAAGAATAACAAGTATTACTCCAACCAAACCTGTCTGGATATTTGCAAGAGCGCTAAGGATAGCGTGGGGTATGATCTACAATGTCTGAACCTGATTGGGTGGCTGGAGGAGAAAGGGGAGACATTGCATCCGGAGAGGAGATAATTGGACTCCTGCAAACATATGTATGCACAATAGGAGGACGAGTAGTAATAGTCGACTCAGAAGATGAAGGATCTGACACAGGTAAATCACCAACATATGTGTCATGAGGAACATATGTAAGAAAGAGATCAATGTATAGTAGGTCAGACTTATTCAATGAAGAAGAACTAGATGGAATTGAAAAGAAGGGAAAATGCTCCATAAAGACAATATGACGAGAGACAAAAAGTTTGTGGGTGATGGGATCATAGCAACGATACCCTTTTTGATCATAACCATAACCTAGAAATATACATAAAGCTGAACGGACAGAAAATTTTGTACAAAGAACACTAGGGATCAAAACAAAGCAAGTACAACCAAACACACGTAAAAAAAAATAGTTAGGTGGTTTATCACATAACTTTTCAAATGGAGAGATTCCAGAGGTGGGAATAGTAGGAATGGTGTTAATCAAATGAACTGCTGTCAAAACTGCTTCCCTCCAAAATAAGTTGGGAACATGCGCTGATAATAGAAGAGAACGTGATGTCTCTAGAATATGATGGTGTTTTCATTCGGCAACACCATTCTGTTCAGGTTTGTCAGTGCAAGAGGATTGATAAAGCGTGCCTATCAGATTTCAACAAATCATGGAAAAAAGTAAGAGTATATTCACCTTCTTGATCACATCGAAAATATTTAACGATTGTGGAATATTGAGTGCGTACCATGTTACAAAAGGTAGTAAAAATGGAGAAGAATTCAGACTGACGTAATCAAGAATACCCAACAGCACCTCGTGCAATCATCAATAAATGAAACATAATATTTGAACCCTCCTTGTGTAGAAATAAGAGTCGGTTCTCATATATCAGAGTGAACAAGATCAAATGATGTAAGAGAACAAGTAACACTTTTATTAAATGACAATGTACTAAATTTAACCAACTTGCATCCACTACAATCAGAAATGTCATGGCTTTTTAAACTATCCAAACTACTAGTCGAAACTAAAAATTTTGAACAAGAATAAGAAACATGACCAAGAAGAGACTGTTATAAATAAAAACTAGATGACTCTAGACTCAAATGAAAAGAAAATAAATTAATAGTAGAAGCAGCAACATCAATATCTGGGACATGAAGCTCTTCCAACACATATAACCCGTCCTTTCTACGGCATGTCCGAATCAGTTTCTTGGACCATGGATCCTGCACAACACAACCAGAGGAAGAGAAATGAACAAAAAATCCAAAATCAAATAGTTGACTGACTGACAATAAATTCAAAGTAAATTGATGAATATAATAGACATCTAAAAATGTAAGGTTGGAAGAAATAATTGTCCCAACACTAGCTACTGACATTTGAGAACCATTGACCGCAAGTACAAATAAAGATGGAGGAGAAATGATAGATGCAAATAAAGAAGAGTCACTGGTCATATGGTGTGTGGCACCTGAGTCAAAGACCCAGACAGTTTGAGATATACCTGAAGGACCAGAGCTGAACGAACCTATAGTAGGAGAAACTGTGAGAGCACCAGACTGATGAAGAGAGAGAAACTTCAATAGCTGATCTGCAAGCATAGTCAGGTTGGGAGCTGATGAGGCTGACTCATCCATTGGTGGTGTTACGGCCGCTGTATGACGATCCCTAGACTTAAATAACTGATGTTGAGACCCTCGCGCATTCTTGTTCATCAACTTTGGACATTGGGCTTTCTGGTGATCCTTTTCACGACAGACCAAAAAATGCTGCAATAGCTTCATGTCTCTCAAGAGGGGACTATGGAAGCTCAATCGTACCTCTTAGAATAAATTTGAACAAAAAATTGCACCAAAGAACTCAAGTTTTGACAGATTGAAAAAATTTGAGAATTTGGGCCAAAAATATTCAAAAAATAGAAACACTAACGAGATGAGCTCAAAATAAAAAATGAACCATACCAGCAAAAAGCCCATAAAATTTTGAGTCCAACCGTGGTCTTCACGGTCGGAAAAGAATGACGTCACCATGATGTCATCGCCGGTGATGCTGACGTCATGCTCCCGCAGTCTAGAAAAAAGTCGTTCATCTTTTTACTTTCTATAAACATGGGTTTTGAAAATTGTCTATAATCTTAGTTTTGTTATGGCTCTAATACCATGATAAAATTGATTAATGAGAATAGAGAAGAGAAAGAGAGAATATATTATTCATCAAGCAAATCTGTAATACACAACTGAAAATTAGAAATACTCAAAGTAAGTCTTGTATAGTAGGACAACACAACATAAAGAAAATGGCTAAACTACCCTTAGTATTAATACTCTAACAGAGCTCAATCCACACTGCAGCATGAGGTGGCAGGCGAGTCGAGCATGGGCAAAAATATCATTGGCTTGCTTGGCTTTTGACTGATGTGTATCTTTTGATGGCTTTTGGAAAGTTTATGACATACATGATTCATGGTGTTGAACATTCTTGGCTTTTAGGGGAACAGTAATTTTTCCAATCTTCAATGCCTAACCTGACACTAGCTAAGATAAAATTGTTTTAATTGGTACTTGAAGCTGGTTTCATACTTGATCTCAAACTTTAGTTATGTTTTGTATCCCTATCAGGGCTTTAGTAATGAAAATTTAAAAAGTGGTTAAAAAGACATCTATAGCTAAATGAATCTGTGTGAATGCCATATAGCGAACTCTTATTACTTCAGATAATTTCTGCTTCCATGAGAAATGCAACTTGTAGATTCATTAACTTGGGCGGCTGCTCACAAGTACGTTTCCTCAGTGCTGTGAGATGTTTTGATGGATCAAATCGATTATCATGTTTTACATATCATTTGAAGGGCAAATTTGAAATCATTTTTCTTGGCTGGGCCAAGTGTCCAGTTGAATGGAATTGCTTCTCAGGTCTTACATATTTTATTGACATATTTGTTTACATGAATGGGGGGTTCATGAAAATAAAAAATGTTGGCCTTGTAAGAGTCATCTCAGGAAACTCAAGTTTGTATCCCATGTTGCTTGTTATTGTTCAGCAACCATTGCATTTAGTTGTGGTTTGTCACACAACAAAGCTGTTCAGTTTCCTTGAGACATATATATATTTGCTGCTTGATGTCTGCAGCCGTATTTATGGTACTGTGCATGTCTTTCTGGATATTGTGCTTAGTAATAGTGTAGCAATGATTTTTGCTTGTTGGGGCTAAGTCACTGGTTTTAGCTTCTACCGCCTGTCCTAACTTCTCTTGCATTCCCTGTTTTTAAAGGTACCATTTTCTGCTTGCTTTGTGGTTGCGCGTGCTGAGACCTGTAGCTGATATGTAAACTAACTAAGGAAATATTGGTGATGGCGATGAAAGAGTGGGGGCAGCAAGAGAGGTGAATTGCAAGCTGTACTGAAATCTTTCCTTTCTATCTCAGTTTGGAGTCTGTTTTATCTGCTTGAATTATGTATTGCTTCGCCACATTTGAATTTTTTTGCTTTCATTGCCTTTGTTTTATTTAAATACTAGTTATTGTCTGTCTCTGAAGGCGCAAAGTAATAAAAAATGGTAAATAATAAACATGTTTGTATTCATATCCAAAATCAAATCACAAACATAAAAAAAAGATAAAAGAATTTACGCATCGGTTTATTAGCGGGGGTAAGAGGTGGTGGTAGGAGACGGAGACGGTGACGGTTATGGTGGATGACAATAACTGTGGTGGCGGCGAGGGTGGTGGTGGTGGTGGTGGTGGCTGCAGTAAAGGTAGTGGTAGTGGTAGGGCGGTGTCAAATACTATTATTTTTTTTTAAAGTATTTAAGAAAAATAATTTCTAGAATTATTTTTAAAAAATTACTTCAAACACACTTTAGGGGGCTTATTTTTCTTCTTAAATTTAGGATGTTAATATTAGTTGTTAGATTAACTTTAAAATAAAATTTAAAACGATCTCAACCATAAATAATAAAAGTCATTTTGTTTATCTTGAGATTTGAATTGTAAGTTATTTTATTATATAGATGTCAGAGCTAGAGTGACAATTTTCCATATAGTATGGTGTTCATTGGATGCTTTATGGGTTGGTTGCAGTTTTTGTTGGATGGATCGGACAAGTGAGAAAATATAATGGGAAAGGTAGAAACCACACAGAATCCAGTTTAGAAGGCAGTGTTGAAATAGTTCCTTTTCTTCTTAGAAAGAACTTTATATTAGTATAAAACTGAACGATACCTCTTGGAGTTAAGAGACAGAAGACTATATAGTTATACAGATTATTGGACTTGGTAGAAGTCAAGTCAGCAAAATGTACGACGATAATCAGGTGAGATGGAGCCTGAGTTCCCAGTATCGATAGTTAGCCGTGCTGCTGACCCTCTTCCTCTCTGCTTATTCGATTTGATTGCAGGAATTCATCGAAGAGAATGCAGATAGGGCAACGACTCGTTCCTCTTCCAAGTTCAACTACCACGCTGGCGAGGGGAAGCTCTCTGGATGCTCTGTTTAATACATGTGTTAATTCCTTCCCTTTTGCATTGACTGAAGAGGCATAGCGCTGTTGAAAAAAAAAAGAGGCATAGCGCTTGAGGCAAGTTTTCTACAGCATAGACTCTTTCAGTATGTTTAGCCCTTCAGGCACTAAGCAACCCCTGCCAAGGAGTGAAAACATCCCAAATTATTATTCTTTGCAACAACTCAGAGATCGAGTCACATCAATATTTTGGTTGTTTTTTTAGACACTAGATTGAGCTAGGGTTGATAATTGAGTTGAGTCTTTAGAACTTGTTTTTTTAAACGAGCTTAAAAAATTATACGAGCTGAACCTGAAGCAAGCCTAAAATGAGCAAAATTTGAGTTGTTTAAAAATTATTCAAGTTCGGTTCGTTTAAAACCGAGTTTAAAACAAGTCGAACTTGAGTAAATTGACTTGATTATCGGGCTTTTTGAGGCGATGATTAGAAGATTGACTAGGATATATGTGCTTAAGTACTTAAGCCAGCATCAGAACTTACTGGTTCTATCGTGGGAACCTTCTCATCCTTGAACAAACCCCTACTAAACCTGCAAACACAAAATGACCCAAGATAATTAAAAATACAACCAACAGTTTGAAAAGAACACCACGTCAACAGAAAACGTTTATCAAGAACCATGAGCTTCCTTCAAGTTTAATACCTTCCATTGATTTCTTAAGCTTAAATAAAGACAGCAACACCAAATTCATTAATCGGCCTTCAAGGATACAATTCAGCCATTCATGCAGTAACATTGAGTACACGAGCAGTGTTCTTACACACACACACACACACACACACATATATATATATATATATATATTTAAGATCTTTCATGTAAACTTCCGACGGGATTTACCATACGCCAATGTTTTTCCTCATTTATTGTCTCGCGTTCCTCCAAGGGACCCACCATCAATCACAAATACCACGATTCCAAACTGCAATGCCTCCAAACCACACGGTCATGTCCATGGCTTGGCATGGATGCCATATTTAATAACGGCACGAACTCTCCCAATAGGGCAAGTCAATGAGTTGTCATTTGGAGTCATCGTTCCTATATATATATCCAAGATCTCCCATGTAAACTTCTGATATGAAATTCAACATACTCCAATGCAGATTGCACATTCTTCCCTCCTTTATTCTCTCATGTCCGCGCAAGGGACTCACAATCAAACACAAATACCATGACCCCTGCACTGCAGTGTCCTCAAACCCACACCATCGTGTCAATGGGTCGGTTTGGATAGCATCTTTAAAAACCACAGGAACTCTCCCAAAAGGACAAGTGAAGAAGTAGTCATTTGGAGTCATTGTTCCCACATATATACTAAAGATCTCCAATGTGGGATTTAACACACGCCAATAAGTGTCATCACAACTCTTGCATGAGCTGATGCCATTGCCAAAGGGATGAAATCGAGTGGCATCCCTCAAAACTATCTTGTGGATTGTGATCTTTGAAATGCATTGCTGTGATTTTGCAGTTCACACGTGTAGATTCTTCATCTCACCCGGATTTGAATTGAGAAGACCAAAAGTTATAGCCAATCTTTCCTTGTGACTGTAAAGAAACAATATTGCATTCTCATCTATGCAACACAGCTCTGATCTTGAACATAATCCATTTTCTCTGTTTTCTCAAGTAAAGAGTTCCACAATAAATCCCTGTGCTCTAATTGTGTCTTATCACCTACTTGAAACGCCTGGACCCTGTTTTTGACCTCAACCCAGCTACATCCAGGAGCTTTCATCAATCCACTATCATTTATTTTTAATCTCGTGTGTCCTGCGTCGCCCCACCTACCAGATTGAGAATAGATGCTCGATAAGACCACATAATGAGCTGGATTCCCAGGCTCGAGTTTAGCAAGATGATTTAATGCCACCTCTCCTAACTTGACATTAGAATGCATTCTACATGCACCCAATAGGGCTCCCCAAATTCCAGCATCAGGTTCCATTGACATTGTCTCAATTAAACCCCAAGTTTCATCAAACAACCCTGCACGACCTAATAGATCCACCATGCAAGCATAATGTTCAACATCTGGTTCAAGGTGGTGTTTTTCGCGCATAGAGTAAAATATTTTCCTCCCTTCATCAATCAAACCCGCATGTCTGCAAGCAGACAAGACACTGATGAAGGACACAGGATCAACCTCAACATAACTCTCTTGCATAAGTGAGAAAAATGAAAGAGCTTGATCTCCATGCCCATGCACTGCATACCCAGCAAGCATAGCATTCCATGAAACCGTGTCCTTATTTTCCATCTCATTAAAAATTTGTTCCGAGTAATCAAGGTGCCCACATTTGGCATACATGTCAATGAGACTATTTCCAACAAGTGTATGAGACTGAAATCCCATTTGGATTATGCAAACATGAATAGCCATGCCTTCTTTCAAGGCTGTCACATATGCTGCTGCAGGAAGGACGCTTACAAATGTGACTAAGTTAGGCTGCAGAGACTCCAATTTCATCTGGCAGAAAGAAGAAATGGCTTCCTTGGCACGTCCATGCTGCATGTACCCTGCAATCATTGTGTTCCAGGATATCTCATCTTTAATGAATTCAGCTTTTCTGAACAAAAATTCTGCGGAGCAAAGGCTTCCACATTTTGCGTACATGTCAATGAGTGCATTATTCACATGACAGTCTGACTCAAACCCACCCTTAATAGTTTGCCCATGAATACAGGCCCCTCGGTCTAAGTCACCTAAGAGTGTGCAGGCTGGAACAACACCCACCATTGTTCCTGCGTCCGGGAGTATCTCAGATAACTGTAATTGGTGATACATTTCCATTGCATGGTAGGGGTCGCCAATCTGAGCATACCCATTTATCAAAGCATTCCATGTCACCACCTCTTTATGTGGCAGCCTATTGAATATAATCACGGCTGAAGTTAAGTGGTCAATTTTAGCATACATGGAAACTAGTGCTGTTCCTGTTAAACTATCAGAATCAATACCAACCCTGATAGCATAGCAGTGTAAGCTCTTCCCTAGTTTCAAAGACAATAATTCTGCACAGGCTGGAAGAACACTAACTAGAGTTACCCTATTTGGCTTCCAATTCTCATTATGCATTTCTCGAAATAGAGAGAGTGCTTCTTCAGCACACCCAGATTGTGCAAAAGCAGCTATAATTGCAGACCAAGCAATTAAATCTCTCCCCTCAAGTCTCCTTAACAACTCTTTAGCCATCTCAAACTCTCCACACTTGGCGTACATTGTCATTATAGGAGTAGCCACCACAATATCTGAATCAAGCCTCTGTTGCATAACACAATCATGAATCTCCATCCCCTTCTCTAAGTTCCTCATTTCAGCAGCTGCCAACAAAGCACTCACAGCTGATACCTTATTCATTTTCAAATTCTCCAGTCTCATCTGATCAAATAACTCTAAAACCTTGCAAAAACTTCCATTATGTGCATACCCTGCCATCATCGTACCCCAAGAAACATCATCTCGGCCCCACATCTGACAAAAAATCACCCTAGCAATATCTGCATATCCACATTTAGAGTACATATCAATTAACCCATTCAAAACAGCAGTTGGGAAAACCCTTCTAACCACATATCCATGGATAGACTTGCAAGATTTGATATCCATTAATTTTGATATCGCAGGCAACAAATTCAGTAAGCTCACTGAATTAAGCTCCATACCACCACCACCCACTTGCATTTGCCTAAAGAACCCCACTGCCTCTTTAGGATTCGAGCTTTGGGACAAACCTGAAAGCATTGCATTATAGGCCACTATATCCTTGTTTGACATTTTATCAAACACCCTTCTTGCACTTTCCAAATCACCCGTTTTACAGTACATATCCACAAGCCCAGTCCCAATGAACACATCACATTCCAGACCCTTATCAACTATTTCTCGATGAATGGAAACACCCTCTTCTAAATCCAATAATTCAGTACAAGCTTTGAGTAGAAAAGTGAACGTGTACTTGTCTGGTTGTAACTGTTTTTCCAACATGTAACCGTACATTTTAAGAGCTTCTTCTTGCTGGTTTGACCTTATATAAGCTCTGATCATTGAGTTCCATAAAATCACAGCTGAGTTCGGTGTGGAATTGAATACAAAGCGAGCATAATCGAGTTTTTTGAAGGACGAGTACAAATTAATGAGATGGGTACATGTCGAATTGTTAGGATTGAAACCTGAGATAATGAAATGGGCATGGGTTTGCAGGAGAGAGTTCAAGTCTTTGCAAGAAGAGAGGAGGGCCAGGGAGTCGAGAGGGTAATTCCTTGGATTTGTCAAGGATAGAAATGGCGCCTCAGAAGATGTTCTAGTGAGGGAATGGAAGAACCTACGTTGTGCGTGTGTTCGGATCATCTTTCAGAGATGATTCATTCATTGTTTCATTGCCTGAAAGACTAACTATCGAGGAGAGTAAAAGCGGGCCAACGAGTTTTCGAACGCTTTCCGACCTCAAAAAATGATATGCTGTGTTTGCTCACTTCTGTTTTGAGGCTTAAAAGTAGCCGTTTCAATCATCTAGGTGGGGGCGGATTTGTTAAGTTTGTATCAAAAAAAAATATTCACCAATTGTTATAAATCCTATCGTATATAAATTCTTATAATCAATATATAAAAAAATTATATCATAAATTTTTTTGATTCATTTTACTCGTACTCTATTTATTTATTAATCATTTCGTTGATTACACTTAGGCTCTTACAATTTGTCGCTTGATTACTTAGTCTTGATATTTGACATGTTATACACAAATTCTCTGAAAATTTGTACATACGTAACACTTAGACCTTGTCGTTAATGCTAGTTAGTCTATCCGTTAATAAATTATACTTAAACCTTCTGAAATTTATAAATTTATAATATTTAGACTCCTCAGATTTAAAATATTATACTTAAACCTCCTATTAGTTATAAAACTTATAGAATCTATTAAATAACCAATTTACCACAATTAAAGATAGAAAATTTTGTATCCATTGTAATTTGACATCTTGTTTGATTTTTTTTTTTTAGTTTTATTCTAATAGATAGTATAATTGTATGTAAATGAGTGTTGAATTGAATTCTTTGATATATTTATACTAATTATTATATGTAGTTCATATTTTTGAGTCACTTACTGACTTAGGCATTGGAAAGAAGACCTCCGGAGCTCCCCCATGGTCTCCAACTTCTTTTTAAGTGATTGAAACCCAACAAACTAACGTGTTGATCGTTTACATTTTTTACATCAACAGTACTAGTTATAATTTTTTTAAGAAAAAATTTAAATTTTATTTTATTTTATATCAATAAATGACATAATAGAACTTGAATTTTTGACTAATGGTACACAAACATATATTACATTTTGACTTAGATGATTGAGAATCGTATTTGTGATTTTTACTGTTTTACTGGTTTTCTGATTTTCAATAACTAATTCTCATCGATTGCATCCTATAGGAATTATCGAATCAAAAACAGTTAGCCCCGTCTGCAGAGAGGCACAAGAAACAAGATACGCATTTGGTCCAATATAAATAATCATTATATGTTCTTCCACCGTGAGAGGGGTTAATTAGAATTGTTTGAGCAATATACAATAGAGTTTTACATCTTTCTATATTTTCTGAGAATTTCATTTTGAGTAAAAATCCAAAATTTTGATTCATCATTTTTTTTCAAAGATTTCATAATCGGGCGTTAGTCGTCTATCTTGTTGTCGACGATCTATGCTCGTTCCCATGCCCCCTTTTTTTAAGTGAATGGAATGGTTTCATACATAGAGAACTATGCAACATGATCTAGATCTACTTATGTTTTCCATTATTTTCCTTCCATAGAGACTTATGAATAGAGACTTATGCTTGATAGAAAGAAGGGAAAACAAGAACAGGTTCCCAAAATAGCAATCCACAACACTTGGGAAAGCAAAATTCAACAATTTAAAAGGCAGGCATTAGAAAAAGAAAAGAAATTTTGCCTGTTTTGGACAACATTCAAGCATGGAAAAGGAAAAGCATCCACCAAATATGCAAAAACAAACACAGCATACAAGTCTCCACCCACCAATCTATATATTAGTTTGACAAAATAACTCCACATCATACTTAAAATCATCGCGGTTCTGGATGAAGGCATGATGTACGGGTACAAACAAACAACAGGCCGATATCATATCTAAGCAAGTTTTATGTTTTCCACAAACTATAAACAACTAAGATTATTGAAACAGGGTGTATGGACAATTCACCATTGAGTGAATGGCAAATTAAGGTCCACCAGCTCGGCTTCTAATAACATCAAGGCCCATCTCAGTAGGGTCGGTTGCTTGCAACTCTATCTGGATACCATCAAGCTCCCTCTTGAAACTGTCCTTGGAGCTGGCATAAATCATCTTGCTTCTCACGCTTGATGTATCAGGAGACCTTTTAACAATCAAATTCAAAAAATATCACAGAGCTGACCTTCTTTTTTTCTTGGATAGCAAATAGATATGAAAGAAACATCATAAAAAAATAAACTATGCACAAAAGAACTTACCAAGCAATGAAGATAATCCTGCTCTTTTGGCAATTTTCCTCAGTTACGAAATCAAAGTCATAGACAGCATATCGGCACTCGTTAGCAGGGAGGCTTGCAGTAAAATCCTCGTAACTTTCAGTCGGTTCGCCAACCTTTTCCACAACCACCTGCTTTTGCTCCTCTTCAATCTTGTAGACAATAAAGCGGTAGGTTCTTTTTGCCTTCAAGTCTAAAAACTTCAGCTTGCAGTCATCATGAACAGCCATTCCTGATGCTGAGTTGGCCTACATATTGGGTGAAATACTAGCAGATATCATGTAACAAACAGTACTCCAAACTAAAGATGGTAAATTTGAACAGATTACCAAATATACCCCAACAGATTTTTCTTGCATCAATAACCAAAACTATTTCAGATCACTCCACTCTGACAACATCTGCTACTCAAGCCCCCCCCCCCCCCACCCCCAACAACAACAACAACAAAAAAAAAACCCCACAAAAATGTACTAGTTACATTTTTTGTTTTCCTTCTCTCAATTGCACTAGTTGCTCAAGTTAATTCGAAATCATTTTCGAATCAAGCTTAATTGTTTTGCTTAACCCTCAATAACCAATCACTGGAATCTCTAATCTGTTAAACTGAAGGTTTACCAAAAGATAGAAGGCAACAGAGGAAAAGATGGAAAAATAGAAACTGATCAAAAGTTCATTCTATTGCATTATGGATGTAGAACAGGTTTGGTGCATTGTGTAAGCTGGGTGCCTCACTTCTTCAACTGCTGCCACTTGTGACAATGAGGAAGTGTGTGGAAAAAGGAAAAATTAAAATTGTAGAATGATGAAAGAATAAATAAAAAGAGGAGCAACAGATACAAGAGTGAGGCTACCTGAGGACCCAATGGCATGGCCCTACCTTAAGTTTCAAACTTACAATTTAGCCATTCAATCTTGGTATCATTTTTTTGTTTCCCCCCTTAAATTTGTGTTTTTCACAAAGTGTTCCCTCTGAAATGAAATAAGTTATTGCTTAACTCTTGATAGACCCCCTACTTTTGAATTTCCAGCTTCGCCGCATTCAAAGTTACCATTCTCTGAAGAGGAAGAGCGTCAAGCTTGCCCCTTTTAGTGTGCCACAATGCTTGTTATACACAAAGAAGCAAAATACTTTTCCCCCCTTCTGGAAAGTAACAAGCAAAAATTCTTTATTTTTAATTTTTAACTAGCAATTCCCAAGAGACCAAGTTAGTAAGGGCTAATTCTATTGTTAACTGCAGTATACTTCAATAGGGCTAACAACTAATGTTGCTTAAGACCAAGAAGAACTGCTCTTGGTATAGAACTCCCCTATAAAAATTTGAATATGGTGCTTCATCAGTGGAATACGTTTTGTGAATATCGGTTCCTTGAAAATAGAATTCAATTCCCAATGTAAATCAACCAAAAGATCAAACAAATGGACTAATTTTTTTTTTTGTTGTAAAAAAAATAATACATTTTGCTCTCTTAATTCCATTTCTGATGGCGTACTTTCGCTAAATCATGCACATCCGCAGCCAACAATCCCATTATCGGACTATACTCAATGAATCCAATTCCATAAAATACTTGACTCATCCAATAATCATACAATCAGTCACGTCTAATCAAACCGACAACAATATGATCCAACAAAATCGAATCGCATCGGCGGACCACACAGACCCAATCCCAGGCAAAAAACACAGTCACTTCAAATTCATCACATAAATATGAACAAATTCCAATCGATTCACACTCGATAACCATATCCATGGCATATAATAATTACATAGATCAAAAAAGAAAAAGAAAATACAGAAAGAAAAAGGAATTCACAGAAAAATAGAGAGGTATACGCGTGTGGAATACGCATATAAAGCCCTAGATAGAGAGAGAGAGAGAGAACTGACCATGTTTGCCGGAGGGGCACAGTAGCGAAAGAGACTCTGAGAGGGACTGGAGGAGAGCGATCCAGAAAATTTAGGCCTCCGATTGAGAATAAAGTTGGGGCTTAAGATTACAGATGCAGCATAGGAAATGAAAGATATTTTGGCTCTTTTTTCGAAATATAACAAACATAAATAAATAATTTAAAATTTATTTTTTAAAAAACATTAATCAAAATATATAAAAT
>CM042185.1:7687629-7697629 GCA_023539305.1 Ilex asprella
ATTTAAAATTTATTTTTTAAAAAACATTAATCAAAATATATAAAATTATATTAAAATATTTTCAAAATATTTCGAAATAATTGCTTAAATATCTAAAAATATTATGAAATATATCGAAATATTAGAATTTTCAAGAAACTTTTCGACTGTTCAAATCATTTTAAAATAAAATTTTAATCATTGGCAAAAAGGTGTGGTAGTTTTTTTATATTTTTCTATCTCCTTTTGCCTTCAAAATGAAAACCATTGCACATTTTAAGATTGTAATTTATATTTTAAAAAATTTTAAATTTTAATACGATATCGTTTTTGATATTGGAGTATTTTTCCCTCACGCTCTCTCCCCCTCTCTCTATATTTCTATTTTTGCGGGCAAAGAAAATATGCAACAAAAAAACTTATTAAATATACTTCATCATATCGAATTACTTAAGAATAGTTGACATTTCATATATCAAAATCACTAGCAAAAAATAAATAAAATTAAAAATAACCCAAATAATATTAAAATTATATAATACCAAAACAAAAAAGAGACAAAATATAGTGTGTAATCAATCAATTATGAATAACCAAGTAGGACTAATGAATCCTATCAAATTATATAATCATGTAGGACTAGTGAATCATATCGAAAATTTAACACTCTTCGAATCTAAATTATTGGATCCATCCTCGTACAACGTCCTACCTCTCAATAAAAATATGCATGCATACGTATTAAGGTCATACAAAAGATGTCAAACTTATAATAAAATGTCAAGACGGCTATAAAAGATGCAACATTTTGTGTATACAGAAATTTGGTGTCTTAGTATATTTAACCAAGTTGCAGACTTGCAGCCTGCAGTTCCTCTTCCATTGTTCTCCCCCATAGTTCTCCATTCCCTGGAGTGAGATCTGCTCCAATATAATTTCTCTTTGATTCTCTTCTTTGTGAATCACCAGTCATGCATTTAAGGGAAATTCACCGTATACAAGTAGGTCTCTTACGCATTAATGGTAGTTTAGGCGTGAATATTTTTTTTTTACTGGATCGGAGATAGAATTAGTCAAGGTGCACATAAACTTGTTTGGATAATTTTGACTGTTGAACCGAAAGAAGAAAAAAAAATTAATGTGTAGCTAATTAATACCTTAATTTTTCTTCTTTCCTTATCATGCATCATATTTGGCTAGGTTAACATAGAATTGTAGATCATAAGCAAATAAATAAACGAAAACAAACACAAACACAAGACAAGAACACTGCACTATTCAACATAGAAGAATGGAGAATAGAAAATGGACAAAGGTTACACTTCCTCTATGGAAAGAATGATTAGGAGATGTAAAGGGATCAGCCTTATTAGCCTACATTACAAACTCTTGCTTTAGGCTTCAAAGATATGTGTAGTGACACACTTTGTACCAGAGTGAAGCTAGTTATGGTGGCATTTGCAGTATTAGGCAGTGTGTCGGTTAACATGATCTTCCTTTGCCAATCTGTGAGTGAACGATACTGGAACCAAACAAAGCCCTCTGATGCGCAAATCGGATTGTTTCTCTCCAGTTTCCTGTTAACAAATCCAATTTGTACAAAAAAAAAAAAAAAGAATGAGAGAGAGAGAGAGAGGACAGTGTAAATTAGGCATGAAGTGATCAAAAGACTCTGACAACTGATTCATGTATACCTTTAACTGTGAGTGAAGAGGTCTAGTGCTGATGTATGAGGTACTTAGCAGCTCCAACAAATCCTGTAAACAAATCAACAGAAACATAAATAAGTGAAAATATAGAATGAACTATGCATCATTTGTGAATCAAAAAACCAATGCTCTCAGCTAAGAAGCTTTATGATTACTTTCCATTAAGGTTAAGTCGATGAAATATTTATACCTGAATTTGATCTTGAAGAACCTTGATAGATATGGAAGCCTCTTGAAGAACTGAAGCTGTGTCAGTCTGCAATTGGTCCATAACTGTCAATTTTGTGGGCTTTACGCCGATATAAGAAAATTTCAACTTTAAGAATTAAATCAAGACGAATTGTTGCTAGAGTTCATATTTGTTGCTTTGATGAAATTGAATAAATTGAACCTTAAAAGTAACAAAAATTCAACAAGAATGTTTTGAAAAATGCACTCTAAATTCGAAAAATTCAACAAGAATGTAATATTTTTGAGTTGCTGACCTTGCCATAAGGAGAAACCAGTTTCTGCAGAGCTGTAATTCTGTCACTTAGCTTTTGGCTTCTCCGTGCAGGCACCTGAAACCACAGGCAAAACAAAATAGCTTCAGAACAAGATTACCAAACTTCTGAATAATAATACTTCAATGCTTATAGCTCAGCTGATTGATGGTACATTGAACTTCTAGCTCGGTTCACTAGAGAAAGAGGGGAGTGTTCAAGGAAATTTAAGTAGCCTGCAGGGTCAGTGGGTTAAGGAAGCCAATGGTTTGAGGCTTTTAACTAAGCTATATTGTATACATACTCTTTGGGTTTCCATTCTCTCTTCCTGGATTGTGGTGTGCCACTGCTCTTGAAAGCAAAGTTCCATCTTCTTATTTCTTGTACCCTCATTCAGCACGGATTTGTTGCCCACCAGTTTACTAGAGTTCCTTTTAGATACGAGCTTAGTAATGTCAATTGGACGTTTTCTTGAATTTTGTATGCCCTGAAAGTCCTGCAAAATTGAAGCGGGAGGAGGGGGAGATATAAGTCGGTTGAAGCTATTGTTCTATTGTACTAAAATCATGCAATGAAGGACAATATTTGGCTTCAATTCAAATCAAACATTAAACACAACACAGATTTTGTGGTGTAAGGACTATCCATGAGGTTGACACTACATGATATAATCCCCTGCCGAGTGCTGAGATTAAATAGTCATGTGGGTGATGTCTCTCAGGCAACTCCTTATCGTTTCCATCAATCGAGAAGTATTTGAAATTCAAAGCCTATCTTGAGACACCAGCAAAGAGATTTTCATACTGAATTTGGTAATTCTACTATGCCACTCGTCAAACTTTACTATGGAACGCATCATCTATCGCAGGTAGTAAAGGTCTTAAGCAATGTAGCAGAAAAAAACATTAGAATGAACGTTACTCAAAAAAAGTGTTTAAAACAGTTTTTTTTTTTAAAAGAATAGTTAAGAGATATGATCAGGCAAGAACTTATTTTATTGTGGACTGAGAGGCATAAACATGTAAAATAGATCTAAAACTATAAATTAGTCACTTCTTTCATGTCAGTTTGCATACTTACTGCTGGACATCGAGGAACTGGAAGCTTCTTGTTATGGGACAATGGCTTTTGAGGAATATCATAATCATAGGTACTTAGATAACCATCTCCTAAACAAGGGTAATCTAGTCCTTCCATTGTCATCAGCGAGGACGGCCCTGAAAATTTAAAGGATTGTAAATATGCCTTATATAAATGATCGATTCATCAGCGAGAGTGGTTGAGATACAGACGAAAAAATGGGTGAATTATTAGGCCTGCATGGAAAGAATATGTAATGCAATATAGAATAAGGGACTGATAGGGAGAGGTTCATCGAACCTGGTTGGCAGTTGAGGGAGAATTGAGAATGAGTAGAAAAGCCTTCACTGAGCTGGTTTTGACCACTGTATAATCTTGAATCCATACAGAAGCTGCTAGCATAGACATTTCTGTTGAAAAGTTTATATAAGGAAAGAAACATTAACATTCTTCATCTGTTCAATCAATATTCCGGCTATAGAATACTTGAATAAGTCTCTAAGTCTCAGATGACTTAAGATTTTTTATCATTTACCTCTCTCAAACCGTCTATAAGTGAGAGCGAGACATGAACCTAACAATAGGCTCCCTATATAGTAATATATACTTAAAACTGTCCCGGGCTTAAAGTGTAATTCTTATTATTCTTCTGTCTTTCAACCTTTTTCACCTTGAAAATAGAATTTTTTGTCCTAATTTAGGAGAATTCTATTTCAAACCTAGCTTGGTCATTTTTAAACAAACTATTATAACAAATTAAAAAAATACTTGGGGTGCAAACCAAGTGCTTGATAGGACTTTCTGAACATCATTTTCTTTCTCCTTCCCAGAACCGATTTGAGAATGATCTCTTTCTCAAACAAAGTGCTTGCTTGCAAATGTTTAAATTGTAAAGAGAATAGGATGACATACACTTCGCCATCCATTTGCACAGGGATTTCAGTAATGATCGCATTGTTTCCTGAAATTAAGTATCAAGAACAGAATGCCAAAATCATTACAATATTATACTAAATTTCTATCCATTTAAGTCCAGAGTTTCTTGAATACTACCATAACTGTAAAGCTGTGATGAAACCGACGGTAAGATGGCGTTCTTCATTGCCGGGAACTGAAAATATCTCCAATTCAGGCAGATATATATGAAGCTGCTTATGACCCTAATTATATGTAAGCGTAATGATGATGGGATCAGCAGCCCGCACCCAAAACTTTGGGACAGCTTCTAACAGCACCCTACCAAGAACTTCACAAAAAAAGTATATAACTTCACATTTGAAAGTGAATAGATTAAGTTATAACAAACACCTTTCATAATTAGTGCAGTATGGTTTCTAATTACGGGCCAAGGAGATTCACAGAAAAAGTAGCACAAGTATTTCAAGATGAAAAAACTTGGGTATGAATGAACCACATACCAAAATGCAATATGAGATGTACAACATGCATAGAAATCTTTGAGGGCTCCATTTTCGTATTATTTAGAAACCATCATAATCAAATGATGATACCAGAAAGAAAAAGTCAGTTCAGATCAACAGTTCAAATAGTGGGCATGTCAGGCAGATCACTATGCATCAAACTTACCCAGATAAGTCCAGACCAGCAGAAAATATAATAGCTAGTGTGATCAATATAGTAATTAATAGACACATACCCACATACGAATTGTACTTCAAAGTTCAAACCCTAATATATGCTATTGAGAGAGAAGAGAATAAAAACTCATCAAACCCTAGTCTTTGCTTCCTCACCTCTGATCCGACCCACGGAGAAATCCAATCTTCCTTCAGCTAATCCTTTTGTTTGGTCACCAATGAGAAAAATATAAAGAGAAAGTTGAGTTTAAAACTCACTTGACGATGATATATCTGTATGTATGGGTGTGTGCGAGTGTATTATGATTTGGACTTGAAGGGTTACTTGGAGTATAACAAGGGCAATTTTCCTTTCACATGGGAGTCCTGAAGGTCATAGCTCACCCTATTTAATGCATGGGAGAAGATGAGACGTCTGTGTAGAAGATGACGAGAGGATAGTTTTCTTACACATGAAGGGCGGCTCTACGAGTGTGTTCAAGTTCGCTTTCAATGTGTTTGACTTGTTTATGTTAAGAAAAACCTGACCGTCTGAATAGAGATTCGTGGAAACTCAAAGTTTTCGATTGAGACCTCTTTTGTTTAAGGTTTATGTCGTAAAAAACAATGGTTAAGCCACAACCTCCGCTCAACCGGGTCGAATCTGTTGACTCAGTGGACAATATTTTCAAGTTATGGGGTCAAACTATGATGAATTTATCCTTCATGAATATTTTAATTCCTGTTTGAATGACCTGTTTTTGACAGAATCCGAAAAGAAATTAGTCGAAGTACACGTTAGTTAACTCAAACACCTTTAACCGCTGAACATAGGATTGTTATCATGCGTGGTAGACATGTCAAAGAGTCGGTTTTTTTGTACGAATTGGATCCGGATTTCAATACGATTAAATGTAAATGAATTGATATTTTCTATACTAACTATTTAGATCCAAACTAAAATATTTCACGATTTCAGATTATGCGCCAATATCCAATTCGATTGCAATATGAACATCTCATGTAGTTGAAATCTGGATATTATTTGCTAAAAAAGCAATTCCTAAATTTACATCCCAAATATGCATCCCAAATCAATGGAAACCGTTGGATGAGTGGGTCTCATCAACTATTTTCATTGGGACCCACTCATCCAATGGTTCCCATTGATTTGAGATGGACATTTGGGATATAAATTTGGGATACAAAGCATTACTCTTGCTAAAATTCAGCCTTAATGAAGTCATTTGAATCATAAAGGGTATTTGCATTAGATTAGTTGGTGTACGCGTGTGTTGTACGCCAACTACTTTAACTTTTTTTAAAAAAGAAGATAAATTAGACTAATTTTCTTTATATAAAGATAGTTATTGAATTTTATGGAGCTCACTTGTCCGCTTGTTAGTGGGCGGTTACACAAAGTAGCATTGTTGACGGTTACATGAAGTGACACTTGTTCCCTTATTGAATATATTCAAATATTTATTTTTTAGCGAATTTAGATATGCACTACTTACTTACAAATATATACAAACATATGATATAATTTGATGATTATTTAATAATATTGAGTAAAAATTCATATGTTAAATGTAAAAATCGTTTCTAATAAACTTATTTGGATCAGAAAAAAAAAAATATTTTAGCAAACTCATATATGCATTGTGAAAAATAAAATTCGTTGGACAATTGAATTGCATTCAGTTCATATTGTTCAAATCGAATTTAGATCGAATTTATGTTATTTGGAAAGAAGATAATTAAAAGTCAAACAAACAATGAATTTATTAATTGAATTAATAGAACTAAAAAAAATAAAAAAAATTCTAATAATTAAATAAAATTGACATTATAGAATTTTTGAAGGATAAATAAGAAAATCAAAAGTTTTTCTCTTAAGCCACTTTAAAAATGATAAAGTAGACATTATAAAATTATGTAAGTGTAAATAAGGAAAGCAAAAGTTTTTCACTTAAGCCACTTTTATTAGTAGTATAGATATAGATATAGATTTTTAATTTTTATTAGATTCCGTATGTATTATAAAAATAAACTCTATCCGTTAATCAGATTGAATTTTCTAAATGGAGTTAGCAATTGAATTGGAAGAAATCCTATGCAAATCATATCCTACCCTACATCAACTCAATCTTTTTCAACTTGACTTAGTATTAACGGTAACCACACCGTTGATTTTACGGCAAAGCACTGTGTAAACTTGACTAGTTTTGCTCTATAAACAAGCTAGGACCATTTTGAACAAAAAAAAATGATTGCATACACATCCATCGCGTAGAGAAGTACAACACATTGGCTAGTAACACCGAGTTAAACCCAACTCAGTGGGACTCCTGGTATACCTAACGTATGTGATTTTATATAACCTTGGATATACTCTTCTGCTTGTTTTCCTTGCCTGGTTCTTGTTGCTTGTCTCTGCATTTTGGCATGGCTCTGTTGACCTCCCAGCCATCGATTACACAAACTACCCCGGAGAGAAGATAGGACACATCACCTCATTTTTCAACTTCATTATTAATTCATTCTATTGAAATCTTCTACTGATTGACTCTGTTGTGACATCAAAGTCAACCAACAAGCTTCCTCCTTGTCTTTTAACTCCATACTAACAGTAGTTCTGCATATTTTTTGTAGTATATATGTATAGAATCCATCTCTGATTAACACATGTGATGACCGCAAATGTCGAGATTATGTTATTAATCAGCCTATACCAAATCATGATCCAGAACTGCGGATTTCTTGTAATATTCTCTCTATTAGGTTATGACTTCTTCCCCAGTTGATGCCAAAAGAGTCAGCCTGTCTTGTTTGTGACAACCAAACATTAAGCTTAAGCACTCCATGATGATGACATGTGGAACTGGCAAAATTGTTTGGTATCTGCCATGAAATCACCAGACATAGTTTCACTAAAAGATTTACTGAGTGGATCAGAAGATTAGACTACATGAAACATATATACATGTGTGTGTGTGTGTGTTTGTTTTGCCAGAGAAAGAAGGAACAAAGGACAAGCAAATCAATGCTCATATGGGTTGAGAACAACTGTGTTATGTTGGACCGAGAAAATGAGGAAATTATTTCCAGGTGGTTGTGAACAGGTTAAAAATGTAGTGTGGAAGAAGTATATATGTTCCAATGCATTGCTAATGATCAGAATAAAACATTAGGGTCCAAGAAGTTTTTGTAAGTTAGGTTTTGTATTCTATCTTAAACTTAGTTGTGTTTAGACTTAATCACTCAGACTGTGCAAAGGTAGTATCTGTCTTGTCTATATCTACATGAATCCTCAAATATTAATATAAGGCTGAATAGAATAACTAACCATGCAGGCCAGTTTATACAATTTTTATAACTTATAGTTTCCTTAATATTTCTCTTATTATACTACATGTGAGGGCTGGCATAGGGGCATCGGTGAGATTGCTTCATTGTGATTTAGAGTCTTAGGTTTGAGTTATGGAAATAATCTCTTTGCTTTCAAGGTAAAAATGCGTGTATGTGATCTCATCAAATCTCATATGACGGGGGGTTTCTTTCATTTTTTTTTAGAATACATAAACAACCTCTCTACTTGCTGTGGTAAAATTGCATACTTTTAACCCTCTTCAGACTCGGCAATGACAAGAGTCTCGTGTACTAGGTATGCATTTTCTAGTGGTATAACCCTTGATTAATATTCTCGAAACCTAATTAATTATTACTGTTTGTGATCATTGAACTCCATATAGTTAATTGCCAGAAGATTCTACATATTTAAATGTTCATATTCCCTTCTTAAACTGACAAACACATTCCAACAAGCACCATACCAGCAGCTTTGGTTTTGGATTAGAAAAAAAAGGTTGACAACTGTACTGTGTGAAAGAAAAACAGCAATTGGATGCTTCTTTATTATATATATGTATACAATACAATGCCAAACATTGAAGCATATAAGGACTAAGAATCTAAGACAAATCAAAGTGATTAGCCTTCAACTCAAATCCAAGCATAATCGTATAATATTTTGACCTATGATTTGCTCCTTGTAATAGAAAAATATAAAAAACCAGGCGATTGGTCATTGTTATGGATGGTGCTAGACCCTAGAACTAGGGTGTTAATCAAGTCGTATTTTGTGAGCTTGAGTTCAATCCTGTCAAGCTTTGTTTTTTTAAATGAGCCTATAAAATTTTTCAAACTCAACTTGTTTAGAAAATAAGTTAAGTCTGAGTAACTTGACTATTTTATATATAAATGAGCCAAGTGCAAGCTCGAGCAGAGTTTTTTAGACTCATTTTTTTTGAACGAGTCTAAAACAATGTGCAAACTCAACTATCGAGCTCGAACCAAGTCTTATATGAGCCAAGTCCGAGTCAAGTCCAAGTAACTTGTCTTAATTAACACCCCTACTTACAACCTCCAATAACACAGGAAGCACCATACCAGCAAGATGATGACGAACTCCCAAAGTTGGAACCTAGTTATAATTGCTATGGTAAGTATACTTTTTTTTTTCTCGGAAAATGTACAATCCCGTTTGATAATGTTTTTCTAAGTATTTTCTTAAGCAATTTTATTTTTGTCTTTTTTTTTTTTGAATTTTCTTTATCTAGTTTTGGTCGCTTCCTCTAACCTGAATCGCATGTATAGTAATATGTACATGACACATACTTAAGAATATCATTAAGATCAATTTCATAAAATAATGGCTAAACAGACTTTCACTTTTTTGATGAAATTATTTTTTAATAGGGAATTGGTTGATCAGAAAGTTCAAGAGTAGGACATTCCATACAAATCATTCTAATATGACCCTTATCTCAATTTCCATTTTCTATTGACGAGCAAGGTGGATTTTTAAGATTCCTTATTCCGATTGTAAAGCGGTACCAAGAGATGAAGTGAGTTTGAAGTCTCTTTAAATGCTGCAGATTTGACACATTATACACAACTTACCATTAAAATGTATGTCCATGGCTGTAGTTCTAGAGAATGTCTGTCATAAAAAGATTAATTTTTTTAGCTGTATCAAACCTGTTGCATTGAACTTTATATACAAAGACTCAAAGTAGTCCTCAGGGTTTAGCTCTATCATGCGTTGGAGGTACAGTTGGCAATTCAACCCACCAGTTTTGTAGTTCTATGTCTGGTTTCTTGTCTGTTG
>CM042185.1:7716456-7762108 GCA_023539305.1 Ilex asprella
CAACTGCGTTCCCAAGACTCGAACTCGAGACCTTGGTCAAGCTAAAACAGTTTCCCACCAATTGATCTAACGCTCAATGGTTAAAAAATCATAATTAGTATACAATCATACTATCTATCGGAATAAAACTAAAAATAAAAAAAGGGGTTAAACTATAATGTACATAATATTTTTAACTTTAATTGGGTTAATTTGATAGTTAAACGACCAAATTAAAGTCCAATAGATAGTATAATTGTATACTAATTATAATTTTTAGAAAAAAATAATTTTTTCTTAAAAAATCATAATTTTTTTTTTTGGTCAGACCATCCGGTATCCAAAAGCCATTTTGGGCTCCGACTAATCCGGATTCGAGCCGGGTAGGACCACAAGGGCGACAAAGTTCTCCCTACCGAGTACAACTGCGTTCCCAAGACTCGAACTCGAGACCTTGGTCAAGCTAAAATAGTTTCTCACCAACTGATCTAACGCTCGATGGTTAAAAAATCATAATTAGTATATAATCATACTATCTATCGGAATAAAACTAAAAATAAAAAAAGGGGTTAAACTATAATGTACATAATATTTTTAACTTTAATTGGGTTAATTTGATAGTTAAACGACCAAATTAAAGTCCAATAGATAGTATAATTGTATACTAATTATAATTTTTTAGAAAAAAATTAAATTTTTATTTGTAATTTTATTTTAATTAATGTTATAATAGAACATGAATTTTTGTTATAAAATTTAAAATATTTGATATTTTATCTTTGATTAAAATATTTTTTTATTTAAGTATAATATTTTAAATTTGAGTGATCTAAGTATTATATGTTTATAAATTTTAGGAGGTTTAAATATAATTTATTAACATATATATAATTAAAGGCAGGATTTAAATATTATATATGTATAAATTTTAAGGGGTGTGTGTAATATTTTAATTAAGTGACTGTTTGAGTGTAATTCTCTCGAAAGGGCAAAAACAGAATAGTTTCAGTTTCCAGAAAGATGGGAAGAAAAGAATCTATCCATGAACCATTTAGAGTGAAGTATCAGTTCAAAAAGTCATTGCGTTCAAAGCGATTTGTAATTGTCGGTGATAAAGCAAATTGATGATGCACAAAATAGTATGGTGCGAGATCAACAGTCACAATGGTGATTATTGAGCAATCAATGGCAGTAAAATGGCAAAACCGTAAATAATAATCAACACAAGAGAATTATAGTGGTTCGGTCTCGGATGACCTACGTCCACTCTTCGAACGGCTACTGTGGCCTGGCGATGTTTTATTGATCAACTGTGGTACTCCGAAGAGTTTACAAACTGAGTCGTGTTTACAATCTGAGTCGTGTTTTCAGAATGAGTTGTTGTGGTTTAGAGAGAAAGTCTAGGGGCTTTTTATAGAGTCAAGAGTCACCCTTTGGGTGTCTCAAGGGTTACCCCTTGGGGTCATGTCAAGGATCACCCCTTGGGGTCGTGTCAAGGGTTACCCCTTGGGGTCAAGTCAAGGGTTACTTTGTCCCTTGGGTTTGCCAAGGGTTACTTTGTCAAGGGTCACTTCAGCTTTTTCAGTCACATCAGCTTTTTCAGTCATATCACAAATCTCTCTCACTTTCTCGTAATCTCCGTCTGTTCGTCTAGCAGGTTTTGATTTTTTTTTAATCTTGGCATGCTGTTTTCTTCGTTTGATCTTCGGTTTGTTAATTTTGTTTGCTTTTATTCCGAATTAAGCTCGTTAAATTGTGATCTTGCGGTTAATTTTGTTTGTTAATCTTATATTTTCTTCAATAGTCTGCTAATATAATGTGTAGATCATATAGTTGGCTTGAACTGTTGAGTGAGACAATGTTAGAATTTTAATTTTTTTTTCCAATTTATCTTGGTTTAGTATGATCCTATTACAGTAATGAAGACATAATAGTTGATCTTGTCGGCGATAGAGGTCCTCCTAGTACCTGTCATTTCTCTCAATCTGTTTTCGCCTCGCTGGTAATGATTTTTATGTACTTTGCATGCTATTTGTCTTTTGGTTGATTCATTAGATCTCCGGTTAATTTAGCTTGGTTTTACTCTCAAGTGAGCTCGTTAAATTTTGGTTTTCATTTTTTTTTACTTCAATTATCATTTAGTATGTGTAGATCATGTATTCGTTTGAGCTGTTAAGTGACAATGTTTGGGTTATTCATGTTTTTTCCCCTATTTATCTTGGTTTAATATGATCCTATAATAGCAATGAGACATAACATGGACTGTTTGAATTTTTGTTTTGTGATTTTTTACTTTTATGTGCTTTCTGTGCTCTTGGTTTTTGATCATTTTCTTTCCCTTTTTATTTTTCTGTTTCTGTAGGTTAAGTTTAATAGAAAATGGATTTGCCATTTCTAAGCTTTGAGTTTGTTCGAGGAAGCAATTGGTGAATTTGTGCTTGTTTTGCCTATCAAATAAATTTAAGTTAATTTTGTAGCTTGGGGTTAATAGCAATTGCGTGGTTTAGAGCTGGTTCTAGTGTAGCGAAGCTTGCCATAAGGAGGACTTTGTCACAGGGTGGAATTTATGCAGCCAGAGCACGGGTCATTCCATCTCAAAATCAGTATTTTCATGATTTTATTTTCTTTGCATGCTATTTTCTTTGTTTGATTCCTTTGATCTTTAGTTAATTTCTTTGGTTATATTCCGAAGTAAGCTCATTAAATTTTGGTTTTTTTCATTTTTCATTACTCTATCTTTGCTTTGATTCACAGCTAATGTGTAGATCCTGTATTCGTTTGAACTGTTGCATGGCAATGTTAGGATTTTCATGTTTTATCTATTTATGTTGGTTTAATATGATCCTATTGTGGCAATAGCGATTTTCATATTTTTATTTTTTTGAGCTCTCTCTATGCTCTTGGTTTTTGATCCTTTTCTTTCTTTCTGTTTTTTTTTACCATTCTGTAGGTTAAGCTACGTTTAACAGAAAATGGATGGACCATTTCTAACCTTTGAGTTTGTTCGAGGAAGCAATTGGAGAATTTGGGCTTGCTTTGTGTATCAAATAAATTTAAGTTGATTTTGAAGATTGGGGTTAATGGCAATGGGGTGGTTTAGAGCTAGTTCTAGTGTAGCGAAGCTTGCCATAAGGAGGACTTTGTCACAGGGTGGTAGAACTTATGCAGCAAGAGCACTGGTCATTCCATCTGAAAATCGGTATCTTCATACGAGTGTTGTTAGATCAAAGGCACAATCTGCACCTGTCCCTCGACCTGTTCCACTCTCTAGGTTAACTGATAGTTTCTTGGATGGGACAAGCAGTGTGTACCTAGAGGAGCTTCAGAGGGCTTGGGAGCAAGACCCAACTAGTGTAGACGAATCCTGGGACAATTTCTTTAGGAACTTTGTTGGCCAAGCGGTTACATCACCTGGAATTTCTGGCCAAACTATTCAAGAGAGTATGCGGTTGCTTTTGCTTGTGAGAGCTTACCAGGTCAATGGTCACATGAAAGCCAACTTAGACCCATTGGCTTTGGAACCGAGGGAAATTCCTGAGGATTTAGACCCAGCTCTTTATGGCTTCACAGAAGCAGATCTTGATCGAGAATTTTACCTTGGTGTTTGGCAGATGTCTGGGTTTTTGTCAGAGAATCGTCCTGTGCAAACCCTTAGGTCAGTGTTAACAAGGCTCGAACAGGCTTACTGCGGAAGTATTGGGTATGAGTACATGCACATTCCTGATCGGGACAAATGTAATTGGTTGCGGGAGAGGATTGAGACTCCAACAGCAATGCAATATAACCGGCAGCGGTGTGAAGTTATGCTTGACAGGCTCATCTGGAGCACTCAATTTGAGAACTTTTTGGCCACTAAGTGGGCTGCAGCCAAGCGGTTTGGGCTTGAAGGTGCTGAGACATTGATTCCTGGCATGAAGGAGATGTTTGATAGGGCTGCTGATCTTGGGGTTGAGAGCATAGTTATTGGAATGTCACACAGAGGGAGATTGAATGTTCTGGGAAATGTTGTTCGGAAGCCGCTGCGTCAAATCTTTAGTGAGTTTAGCGGTGGTACAAAGCCGGTGGAGGAGGTTGGGCTTTACACAGGAACAGGCGATGTCAAGTATCACTTGGGAACTTCTTATGATCGGCCAACTAGAGGTGGCAAGAGAATTCACTTGTCTTTGGTTGCAAATCCAAGCCACTTGGAAGCTGTGGATCCGGTTGTGGTTGGCAAAACTAGAGCGAAGCAGTATTACTCTGGTGACCTGGATGGAACGAAGAATATGGGTGTTTTGCTTCATGGGGATGGTAGCTTTGCAGGACAAGGTGTAGTTTATGAGACCCTGCATCTTAGTGCCCTTCCAAATTACACTACTGGTGGGACTATACACATTGTGGTGAATAATCAAGTGGCCTTCACTACTGATCCAAAATCGGGAAGATCTTCACAGTATTGTACTGATGTCGCTAAAGCCTTAAATGCTCCCATTTTACATGTCAATGGTGATGATATTGAGGCAGTGGTTCATGTATGTGAACTTGCAGCAGAGTGGCGTCAGACATTCCACTCAGATGTTGTGGTTGACGTAGTTTGTTATCGTCGATTTGGGCACAATGAAATCGATGAGCCATCTTTTACCCAGCCCAAAATGTATCAGGTTAGCCATATTGTATTCTTTGAGTTCTACACAACTTGTCGTCTTGGTAAAGAGTAAGGCACCAGCTTGCAGAATATTAGTTACCTTTTAGAATTTTCCCCACTAAGCTTTTAGCATTATTCTCCATATTTTGCATTGGTTGATTTGTTTTGGAGTTTTCGATTTCTGTAGGTATTAATTTCTCCCTTTTCTGACCTGGATGGGTGTAACTAGGTGATTCGTAAGCATCCATCAGCACTTGAGATTTACCAGAAGAAACTTTTAGCGTCTGGTCAGGTTACAGAAGAAGACATTGATAGAATACAGAGCAAGGTGACTACAATTCTGAACGAGGAATTCTTGGCTAGCAAAGATTATGTCCCAAAAGAAAGGGACTGGCTTTCAGCTTATTGGTCTGGATTTAAGTCACCTGAACAACTTTCACGTATCAGGAACACTGGGTATGTTGTGAGTGTTTATCTATTCATAACCTATATACTTGTATGTCTATGCTTGAAATCTAACTCTGTTCAACAGGGTAAAACCTGAGATATTGAAGAATGTTGGGAAAGCAATTGCAATGCTTCCAGATAATTTTAAGGCTCATAGAGCAATAAAGAAGATTTTTGCAGATCGTGCAAAGATGATTGAAACTGGGGAAGGCATTGACTGGGCAGTAGCAGAAGCACTTGCTTTTGCTACATTACTTGTAGAAGGAAATCATGTCAGATTGAGTGGTCAGGATGTTGAGAGAGGTACTTTTAGTCATCGGCATGCTGTAGTTCATGATCAGGAAACTGGGACGAAGTACTGTCCTTTGGACCATGTAATGATGAACCAAAATGAGGAGATGTTTACGGTAAGCAACAGGTAAGTTTTGGTGGCATTTCTGCTTTATCATGCATTTGACGTTGAAACATGTCACAAAATTCCCCTTTTATGAATGCTTTTGACTGTGGTTATCCTCTCCTTTGTGTTCGGAGGTTTACTGATCCTGTTTGTTTGAATGCCTAAAGTTTACATTTGGTAACAGTGTGATGTCACTATGTAGTATGTACTGTAATATTTTTACCATTAACACATCATTGCCATATAAGTAATAAAAGCCAGAATTGAAGGGTGCATCCAGATTCTGTGTTGTAACTGAATGAGACGTATCGTATAATTATGTTTAGCTTAACCCTGGGCAGTTTGTTTTACATGTAAATTGCCCCTGAATAATATGAATGTCTTTTAGATTGACGGTACAATCAGGAATGTTATGGACTCTTGATGCCTTTTAGATTGAAGGTCGAACATGCTTAGAGATTCAGGCCATAGATTTGATGACGATGACTTGGCCGACTCGGGGCGGGTGTATAGAGATCTCAGATGACTTGGCCGACTCGTATCAGTATCGGCCAAGTCGTATCGGTATGAGTTGGTACTTTGAATTTGTGATATCTCGCAAATTCATTTGGTTTCCTTGATATAAAAATGTTACCTTAAGAAGATGGGATGCTTTTGTCTTCTTGTTTTTCTTTCCTCTTGCCAGGAAAAGTTTCTAATTCCGCTGAAAACCTTGATTATTGTGGCTTATGTTTGTATGATAATCTAATCTTACAAAAGCGCATGGTAGTCTAATCCTTACAAGTTCTCGGGGCTGGTGTCAGCGAGAAATTGTTGATGGCCAATTGATTTGACTTGAAAAGTGGAACAATGTGTTCTTGTTATGCCCTAATTCTGGAACACTTTGTTCTTGTTATGCCCGAATTTGTGGCAAACTTGCAATAAAAAAAGTGTCTACCTCTTAGTTAAGTTTACATCCAAACTACAATGGTGGTACAAAACTTCTTATGCTGCATTTATCTAGTGAATGTTGCACTTTGTTGTCAAAATTTATCCCTATTCAAGACACCATAACCTCATAATCATTTTTGTTGCTATCCAGCTCTCTTTCAGAGTTTGGTGTTCTGGGGTTTGAACTGGGTTATTCAATGGAAAATCCAAATTCATTAGTGCTGTGGGAAGCTCAATTTGGTGATTTTGCGAATGAGGCTCAAGTGATATTTGATCAGTTTCTGAGTAGTGGAGAGGCCAAGTGGTTGCGCCAAATTGGGTTAGTGGTGTTGCTACCTCATGGTTATGATGGCCAGGGCCCTGAACATTCAAGTGCACGTTTGGAGCGCTTCCTTCAGGTATTATCTTTCCATAGAATTATGTTCTTAGGTTCCTTTGTTAACAATTCACCATAGACTCATGTTCTTATGCTATAAACTTTGATGGCAGATGAGTGATGATAATCCCTACGTTATACCAGAGATGGATCCAACACTTCGGACGCAGATCCAGGAATGTAATTGGCAGGTTGTGAATGTAACCACTCCGGCAAATTACTTTCATGTTCTGAGACGTCAGGTAACTGCACCAACCTGGGGTTTACAACCCTTTTAAGCTTCTAGAGAAATTTATTTATTTATTCTTTGTCTCCACATATGTTGCTTATTCATTTTTCAGATACACCGGGAATTCCGCAAGCCTCTCATTGTGATGTCTCCAAAGAATTTGCTTCGTCACAAGGATTGCAAATCAAATTTGTCTGAGTTTGATGATGTCGAGGGCCACCCAGGTTTTGACAAACAAGGTACCAGATTTAAGCGCCTTATAAAGGACCAGAATTACCACTCAGATCTTGAGGCAGGGATCAGGCGCTTGGTTCTTTGCTCTGGAAAGGCATGTAACATTCTTTCATTGCGTTTGCCCCTATAGTTTTATTTTAGTCCATGTGCATGTCAGCATGCTTGTCCTTACAATGCACACAGAGAGGATTAGAGAGAAAGAACATTATCCATTCTATTGAATTGAGTATCAAGCCATGGTGTGTCCTGTGGTAGGTCTTTCTCTGTAGGTCATATTAACCTTACAAATCCCCGTAGATTAAATTATTTGCAGACCATTTGTTCAGGTTTATTATGAGCTTGATGAAGAAAGAAAGAAAGTCAATGGCAACGACATTGCAATATGTCGAGTGGAACAGCTTTGCCCCTTCCCATACAACCTCATACAGCGTGAACTGAAGCGCTACCCAAGTATGCATCTCAAACTTGCAACTAGAGCAAAGTTCACTGTAACTATCTTGTATTACAGAGAGTGATCTGTTTGCTTTTTGAGTAAAAGTATTGTTCAAAAAATTGATGAAATTCTGTCTTTTTGGGCATAGTAAAGTTCACAATAACAGTGTATGAAAGATCAGTCTCCAACACTCTTTATAGTCACAGGGCAAAGCACCTTAACAGTATCAAAGATCAGTTTCCAAAACTCCTGTTTGTGCCCATGAAAATGGTCTTACGCGTCAATATAAGTTTGCAAACCAACAAAGGGTTGATGATGCATCATTCGGAAGTTTTGTTGGCTTTAAAAAATGTCATACCATCCCCTTGATATATATGTTTATTTACAGTACACCTAGAAGTGCCCATCATGCAAATTTTGTATTTTTTTCCTTTACGGGCACTAGTATGCTGTTATCATATAGCTAACTGTTTATTTCCTTATTGTTTTTTCCAATCTTTCAGATGCAGAGATTGTTTGGTGTCAGGAAGAGCCAATGAACATGGGTGCATACAATTACATTGCACCCCGCCTTTCTACCGCCATGAAAGCCCTGGGCAGAGGTAATATCGATGACATCAAGTATGTGGGCCGTGCTCCATCTGCTGCAACAGCCACTGGTTTCTATCAGGTTCATGTGAAAGAGCAGACTGAACTCGTTCAAACAGCGATACAGCGTGACTCAATTAAGTATCCTTATTGAAGCCTTTGGTAAGCAGTCCTAATAGTTTCTTTAACAGAGGCAATAATATGGTAGAAAATGCTGTTGCTTATTGTTTGTTCTTGTCTGAACTGTGCTTCCAGATTTGTAAAATAGCTTAGATGTGTGTAAATACAGTACAATTTCAAGTGCGATTCATTATTTTTCTGCCCCATGATATTTGGGTAATATCTGTATAAAATGTTGTTTATTCCCAAGAAATAAAAGGGAAGAAACATAAGAAGGTTGATTGTTTGCACTTCTTTGAGCTTTATTTGTTTAGTTTAAAAAATGATTTTTGTGTGTGCGTGCATAAGGTTTCGAGTTTTTTTTTTTTTAAATACATGCCTAATATGAAGAAAAAAATTTGGGGAGGGGGGGGGGGCGTGCCCACCCTAGCCCAAGGGTGGCTCAACCCTTGAGTAATTCCTGGGCGTGACTATGAGAATTTTTTACTGTGGAATGTCTAATTTGAGTCATAGCTACTAATCAAAATTAAATAATAAATTGCGTTATTATCATAAATTAAACTCTATTTAATAACCACATGATAGACAAAACGATCCTGAAAGAAATTCGATTTACTACTAGTCCACCACATGCGATTCACAAAATTGTTGTTGCTATGTACACAGGCAGCAAGGTTCATACAATTTGGTAAAAACAGTTTTAAAGAGAGATTTCTCGAGCATGAGACAAAATCTAAGCGATTGTTGTCGTAAGTCAAATCAATAAAAAGATAACATGAATAGACCTTTTTGGAAGGAGATATCTAGGGAAGAATAATAATACTGGAAACAAGATGGTGTTTGATCTCATGAATTTAGGATTATTCTTGAATTATTCTAAAAGAATTTTTAGTGTTGAGATTTAAATGTGCTTTAAACCTACAGATAAACACATAATAAAAGAATAAATGAAGAACATAATACAATAAGACACAAGAAAGAACAAGACACAAAGATTTTTACGTAGTTCGGTAATTTGCTTTCATCGACGAAACTGGAGGAATTTTACTATTCAGAGGAAGAGTTACAAGAGCGGTTGTACAATGCACACACAAACCCTAATCACCAAAACAACGATTTTTATATGTCTTGCGCACCGGGTCACAAAACAAGCCCAAATACGGTTTGGGTATCGACTCAAGCCTTTGCTCTATGGACTAACTCTTAGAAAATTTTTCATTAAAAAAAAATTACGCAACATTATTTTGGGTCGAGTTAGGTCCCAGAAAAACCCAACATTTAGCTCAAAGATACTTATTCTAGATTTAAGACATAACCTATATATGACACAAAATAAAGTGTCTTGGAACAAAAAAAATAAAAAATTGCGTCGATCACTCTAACAGTGAAAGGATAGTAATAAGACGGCGATTGTTAGAATAAAAGATTATTCTAGACCCCCAGGTGATAGACGGGTTTACGATTACTCTGGCTGTGGTGGGCGGTCATAGAACGGTTATTAATTAATCTCCGCTTCTTTTTTGTTACCATATGTCCATTAATAAAAATGCATCACACCTATATTTTACTATTTTAGCCTTACTTTTGCGTCATGACACACTAACTGTTTTAAGTGTATAACGATTTCAAATAGATTTTCTCTTAATTTTTTAACCACTGGGTGACATGAAAGCTATTCCACAACACAATAATTTGTGTGGTTTATAATTGATGTATCTTGAACTTGTGAAAGTATGAGATGGGTGGCATTTTTGTTGTTGCCCAACTATTAAAGACTATCAAAGGTTGGGTGTGACTCAAATTTTTATTGGCTCGAATTTAATTATAAATATAATGATTTAATTTTATAATTTATATTTAAGGATCAAAATTTTATTTTAATGTACTATTTCGGTCACTTAAAAATAAAATTGTTTCGATGTGTTTCGAAAACGTTTTAATCCGTTTTGGAAACATAATGAAAAAAATAAAAATTTTAAAAATTATTTTTCTAAAATATTGGTCGAATTATATCAAAGCATCTTGAAAGCTGAAATATTTTAAAACATTTCGAAACAATTGTACAAATACATTGAAATATTACTAAATATCTCAAAACGTTATAGAATACTTCAAAATATTAGAATTTCGATTCCATAACTGCTTCGTTTCGATCTCCTCAGAAATGAAAACGTTTCGGACGTTTTTGCTATTTCAAAACAAAATTTTGATCCCTGTTCATATTAAATATGTTAAAACTGAGAAGATTTGTTCGAGAATTTCGATTTTATATGGACAACATAATTAAGTTAAAATATTTTCGAAAAATTTACATATAAGTTCTAACTCAATTTTATCAATAATGACTCGGGATCCATTGTAATTTATATATATGTATATATAATTCAGCTCGGATCATAATTTGATTACACAATATTATAGTATACCCAAATTTAAATTTAGAAAACATTACAGAACAAATTGAAAATTTAAATACTTTTAAAAAAAAAAAATTAATCGATATCAACTAATCGAATTCAAATCAAACAGGTCTATTTCCAACTCCAAATGCTCCCGACTAGATCTATCTGCTGACTCGAACGCTTCTGACCACAACTCTCTTCTTTCATTTCTAGCCACTTGTATTACTTTGCAGCTACGAATGGAACTTCATCTTCTGTTTCCGGAAACTTCTCCACTGGGGAAACTTTAAGAAAAAAATATACGAAAAGTAGTTCAAAACTCACCGTGGGTTCACATCGATTTGCTGGAAAAGAGTGGTTAACAGCGTCCAATAGCATTTCAAACCCATGCATTAATGTAATCTGATTAGGATAATGGTTTAATGTAAATCTTGTCCAGGTAGTGTGAGTTGATATCATAATAAAGTTGATTTTTTTGGATTTATTTGTCCGTAAATCCAAATTTGATTAACCGTATATGAATTGATATTTTTTTTATCGATAATTTAAACTTGAATCTGTTATATTATATCGAACGTGTTTAAATTTAGATATACATATATCCTAGGAATCACATATACAAATACGCGATACGAATATAATACGATACGGATACGATAATACGAAAAAAACCCTAAAAAATATAATATAAGTACCGCTATGATACATCTGTAAAAACGTATATCTTATATTTGTACTATTATGAAATGATTTGATAATTATAATTTTTAGTGCTTTTTTAACAGTAACAAACAACATGAACAATTTTTTATTTTCAAAAAATCATCTATTGTCTCACTATAATAAATATACAAAGTGAACGTGATTAATTAAAGAAATAAAAATTAATATTTAACTAGATTGTTTTCTTGAAGTGTTTTGTTACTAAGATTATAGTATAATGAATTCATTTATACTCTTTGGACATGTAATTAAAACTAAAAATTAAATATATTACAAAGAATTATCCGCGAAATATCCATATATTTTATTTATTTCTAGATACATTTGGTATATATTTGATAGATATCCTCGAGTATCTTATCCGATACGAATAAGTCAACTTTAACGAAGTATCTGTTCTTCATAACATATATCCAATCTAATTATGATCTAACCCAAAATATTTATAGATAAATATTGAAGAAATTTAATTAAAAGTTAGATGAAATTTGTTAAAACCTAGTTAAATTAAGTTAATCAGATGGGATCAAATTTGAGTTTTTACCAGATTAATCAAATTTGAATTCAGATCAATCAAAATTCAATCAGAACTCAATCTATTGACAACCTAGTTGAAACTTTTTCTATTGTTCTTCTAAGCCTGGTCTTTTGATTTCTCGATCTTAAAGTTGGACTGAATTGAAGGTCTAAAAAAATATCATTTTCTATCTAACCCAAACTTATTTATTATTGGATTGGTCAAGATTTAATGGCTATATCCTATCATTTCTAGTGTTTTGATAATACATAAACAAGACCCATGAAAACAGAAGCGGCCCAAGATAAAGTGGGGCCTAGACAAAATTTTCTTATGAGACCTTATTAATATTTTTTCTATTAATATATTTTATTTTTAATTATTATAATTTTTTTATGTTTGAAAAAATATTTTTTATTTTTTAAAAAATTTAAAATATTCTTCAAGTTTTTATACTCAAGTTTTGACAATAATTTTTTTTAATAGATAATATTGTTAATTCATTCACACATAGTTTATTGTAAATAAATTTTATCAATTTAAGTTTCTAACAAGTAATTTAATAATAG
Source organism: Ilex asprella (assembly GCA_023539305.1). Taxonomy (NCBI): domain Eukaryota; kingdom Viridiplantae; phylum Streptophyta; class Magnoliopsida; order Aquifoliales; family Aquifoliaceae; genus Ilex; species Ilex asprella. The sequence continues at coordinate 7,729,025 of CM042185.1, forward strand.
AATATGTGAGCAAAAAATAATTTTAAGATAACAAATAATCATTCTTTATCCATGAATAATGTGCATGCATGAAGTACAAACTTTAATAACATAAACAATTTAAGTAATTGCTATTGAGACCTAATTTATTGACATAATTTGATGACCTAATTCACTGTAGATCCCATCAAACATTAGAATTTGGTGTTGATCCAATGATTCCTATCAAGCCACATTATTATGTTAGCAAATTAGGTCAGATTTTTAGGTTCAAATAGCATTACTCATAAATTATTTGGACTGAAAATTTATATTAAGACAAAAAAGGAACAAATTTTATAAATTTTTACCACCAGAAATAATGAATACAATTTTCTATGTGAGTGAGTGAAATACAACTATCAACACACTCAAAATATTTAGAAAATTTTAAATCAAAGCTCACACGAAAGAGTAATTTTATACCCAAAAAAAATTAGATATTGATTTAAACTATTAAAATTTGAGCCCTAAAAATTTGAATCATATCTAAAATACATAAAATAAAAATAAAAATGACTATTATACTAAAGTGATAAATTTTATGGAGGTCTCTAAAATTTGGGCCCAACCAAGAAGAGAGTAATTTTAGACATAATAAAATTAGATACTAATTTGAAGGGTTTTTTAGGTGTAGGTACGATTTTTTAGACTTATTTAGGCAAAAGTGTATGGATAAGTTGTTTATTCCATTAAGTACAATTTTTATAAAACTTTTTTGTGTTTAAGTACAAAATTCAAATGAATTAATTTTTTTTTTACCTAAATACCATTCCTTAAATTATGCAGTCATCATTGACAATTATTTGAGGAAACAAATATGTAAAGTTTAACAATATTAATGGGAGTTAAAATAGGGGCATTAATGATCAAAATCCTTCTTCTTCGGTAACAAAATTATATGGCAATGAGATTTGATTAGAATGTCACAAATTATATGTGAATAAATACTGAACAAAAAAAAAATTAGCTAAAATGTTTTGTTAGATATTATGTATTGTTCGTTGTTGGGATGTAGAAATTTTTTTTTATTTTTTTTCTAATAAGTATAACTGTTTTTTAATGGGTGTAACTATTTTTTTAACGGGTGTAACTATTTTTTTAATAGGTGTACCTGTTTTTTAATAAGTGTAACTATTTTTTAATGGGTATAACTTGTTTTTAATAGGTGTAACTATTTTTTTAATAGATGTAACTGTTTTTTAATATATATAACTATTTTTTTAATGAGTGTAACTTTTTTTAATGGGTGTAATTAGTGTAATTGTCTTGTTGTAATATTAATATAAATAGAGTAAGAGAGAGGAGAGAGAGAGAGAGAAATATGCTTCTATTTTATCTCTTATTACTTAATTGTAGACAAAATATATGAAAGGAATATAAAGGGTTTCAACCCATCAATTATTTACTGAATGACAATATTGAGATTTTTTACAAATATACACTTAAGTCTAAATAAGATTTTGAGTTGTACTTTTGCCTAAATAAGTTTAAAAAATTATACCAGCTTCTAAATCACCCTAATTTGAACTAATAAAATTTGGACCCTAAAATTTTAATCATATCTAATATAAAAATTTAGGCTTATTATACTAAAGGGATAAATATTATGGGGCCCTCTAAAATTTGGAGTCCTAGGTAAGCAACTTAGTTGGCTAAGGGTCGCAAGGACCTGCATGAAGAAGGGTAATATAATATAATAACATAGACTATTTTGCATATAACCTCTCCAATCCAACATCATATTTGATTTATAAATTAACCTTTGACCAATTCCAAATAAATTTTTCTTATGTGTAATTTCTAAAAATGTTGTAATTTCATATTCTCTAGACGGGTGTTCAAATGTTATGATAACTATTGAAAATTAAATTAAGCTCTGATTAATTAATTATTTTTTTATTAGTTATTAAATAATCTTAGTCCAAATAGGATATTACTTTAGTTAGTTTATTATTTAAATTAGTTTGACATCTTGGTCTTCTTGAGGTATGTCGATAGAGCCTTATTTTGACAAAATAAATTTATTGAAAAAAAAAATAAATCTGTGAAAAAACAGGAGAATACGAAGTAGACAAGAAAGAGAGAGAGGGGGTGAGAGAAGAGAGAAGAGAGAAAATAACAGGGCAATTCGGTCATTTATATTAGTTATCCTGTCTAGCAACGAAAAAATCCCAACTTCCCTTGGGTTCATTTAACCCATGTAAATGAGTTAAAATTGATTTTTTAAATCGGGTTGGGATAAAATCCGAATGAAATTTTCGATGTATATTTTACTTACCAAATTTGGAATATATAGACTCATATTTTTTTATCTCATCCTTCCATAATTATCCCTTTTAACATGCGATCCAAACATACCATAAGAGTGTTTTTGGTTTAGAAATTAGGAAGAACCGGATTGGATAAACCCGTCCATCTCATATCCCTCCATCCGAACCTTAGACTAATACATCTTCATCTCATGTTTAGTTCTAAGTATTAAAAAGTAGTGAATCCCACATTTATCCCATCCAATACTTTATTTAGATGAAGTATTGAATAATGATATAAATATTAAATTAGTAAAAAATCCTCAAAATAATTATATCCTAAAATTCTTGAGGAAAAAATTATTTTTTATCAAAACATACCCCAACCAGACTATTTAGATCCACAAAATATGTGAGTTTATTTAAAAAGTGTATGTAACTTGATTCATCTAAACTTGAATTATTTCAAGGTGATAATACCGGATCCAAACTATATATCCAAATATGGAAGTAAATAGGATAAGGTGAGCCCAAACATATTTTTTTCAATCCTTCTATCTTAATACCTAAATCAAACACACCCTTGATTTTCTACGGGTATCGAAGGTACTGTTTTGAAAAATTGTGACTCTGTCAAATCAATTAGTAATTTTGACATTACGGAATTGAAACTTGACATCGTTGAGTTGTAACTTTTTTTTCGACACCATAGATTATTTGTGCATTTTAAAAAATTGGAGAATCAGAAAACAAAGTAGCACATAATTCTACATTAGTGAATCTATAAACAATTAAGTGGGACAATGTTGTGCATCTATGTATAGCAGGAACTATTATTTTTTACACAATTTTGTCTGTACCTAGTAAAAAAATGTAAACAAACATACGAGAATACAAAACAGTAGGCATGCATTACAGCATAGTTAGCACACCCAGTTTTCCTAATGCAATGACTCTATGATCCCTTCCCAGACAGCAGCAGCAAAAGGATTTTGATATTAAATGAAGAAAGTGCTACTGGTTTTAATGGGAAGTTTCTATTTAGTCACACATAGTGGTGTCCCTAGACTTGATCCGGAGACGTGTTGAGACAATTGTTATCCGTCAGACACCCTATTTATATAAGCAAGTCATGCCTGCTAATTACATGCATACAAGCTTCTTGCAGTAACACTCACACACACAAAAGCAGAGAAAAGCTAGAGATAAAATGGTCAAGAACCAGATGTTTAACCGAGCAAAGCCATATTTAGCTGTAATTTTCTTGCAGTTTGGCTATGCTGGTACAGTTATAATAGCAAAGTTTGCTCTAAACCAAGGAATGAGCCATTATACTTTTGCTGTCTATCGGAATGTCATAGCTTCTGTTGTCTTTGCTCCTTTTGCTATGGTCTTAGAAAGGTCTCAATGAATTCTAATGTGTGTGTGTGTGTATATATATATATATGCGTGTGTGTGTGTGTTCATGTGTGTATGCGTGTTAAGACTTGAAGTAATGGGGATTCTTCTACTTAACAGGAAGGTAAGGCCCCGAATGACCACCTCCATCTTCTTGAAGATTATGTTGCTCGGCTTGTTGGAGTATGTGTCTTAACCTCCAAGCCTATCTTTACCATCTAGACCTCAGTATATATACTATTATGTTCCTCTGACTAAAACCCTGTGCAGGCCAGTTATCGACCAGAACCTGTACTATACAGGGATCAAGTATACTACAGCAACTTTTGCAGCAGCAATGTCCAACATTCTTCCTGCCATAACTTTTTTAATGGCTTGGATCCTCAGGTAACTAACTATATGTTTACCTACATTAATACATTAATATCATGTATTCAAAGAAGTAACTGGAAGAAGGGGGGGTGTTTCAGGCTCGAGCAGATGAAAATCAAGACATTACACAGCCAGGCAAAAATAGTAGGGACACTGGTGACTGTCGGAGGAGCAATGATTATGACAGTAATTCAAGGACCTACAATTGGATTGCCATGGACCAAACCGAAAAGCCATGATCAATCTACAACCACTGCAAATCAGCAAGATCCAATCATCGGCGCTCTCATGATTGCATCAGGGTGTTTCTGCTGGGCCTGTTTTTATATCCTTCAAGTGAGAGATTCCCACCGCATCCACCCCTCTTTTACACCTTTATTGTAGTATTTTTGGTCTGGCCACATGAAGTCTAATAAAATTGGTAACTCGATAATTCTTATTTTCCACTGATCACTTCCTATATCATCTCAGCCAGAAGAAGATAACTGTCTGTTTGTAGGCAATTACACTGAAGTCCTACCCTGCTGAACTCTCCCTCACATCTCTGATATGTTTGACGGGCGCAATGCAAGGCACTATACTGACCCTTGTTATTGAAAGGGGCAACGCAGCAATCTGGTCCATAAAGTGGGATTCTACATTCTTAGCTGCTCTTTACAGTGTAAGAAACTCTCAACCCATCAGAGGTAACTCCACTGATGAATAACAGTTCCCGTATATAAGCATGCTGAAAATAATCTATCTGATAATTCTTTTATAGTCGTCCTAAAGAGCTAGGATCAAATCCTACCTTCGTCCAGGTTTTTGTCCAGTTTTAAGGTGGAGCCCCAGGACCAAGAAAATATTCGAACAACAAATGATAGCCTTTATATGAACTAGCATAATTTTCCACAGGATCTTATATCTTTTTTGTATGAAACTAATGGTATGTTTCCTATAATCCAAAAGGCACTAATATCACACACTAAAACTGATAGATATATTTCACAAAGATTATATTTGGATGCAGGGAATTATTGCTTCAGGAGTTGGTTATTATTTGTCGGGACTAATAATGAAGGTGAAGGGACCAGTTTTTGTCACAGTGTTTAATCCTCTAGGCATGGTTTTTGTAGCAGTTATGGGCTCCTTCATTTTAGCTGAGCAAATGGACTTGGGAAGGTATGTAGAATTCGATATCCTCCAAATCATAGATGTAATTCCAGAATTTTAATACAGCAGGCTGACAGAGATCACCGAATTGTAACCTCTAGGGTTCTTGGAGCAGTCATCATAGTCGTTGGTCTATACACTGTCATATGGGGAAAGAGCAAGGATCAAAGTATATCCAAGTCACATGATGATCAGATAAAACCTATTGACATACAAATCAATACAATAAATGGTGGCGCGAAGACTGCAAATCATGAAATTCTTGATGTTTCAGGAGCAATACATCCCCATGAAGCTGTATGAGTAAATGGTCTTTAACAAGCTAAGAACTAGTCTTTCTGAAGGGAAATAAGTTGGCATGTAACCTGATCCAGGTTTATAACTTCCCCATTTGTTATTTTTCTTTGTAGTGAATCACAAAGAGCCACAAAGCTTTCCCTGAAAGCAGACATAGGGATCATCTTGCGCGAGCTCTACTTTGTTATTTCTCGATGTAAATGTCCATTACTACATATTGAATAGACCACAAAGATGTTTTTGCCTACATACGATGCTATCCTACCCCCCCCCCCCAAATAAATAAATAATAATAATAATAAATAAACAAGAATGATGCTAGTGGTATGTTTCCCTAAAAATAAATAATACCCACTTTAGTCCTCATTAGTGGATGATAGACTGGATAAAGCTTTGCATATACTTATTATTTGCACACAATCAGTTCCCTATTCAGCAATACCTGCCTGCTTAAAAAGCCTTAATAGTGGTAATAAATAATTATTATTCGCCACCAAAATCAAAATAATGAGTGGTTTTTTATATTAATTTCACATCACAGTGGTGTAGAGTAAATCTAGTGCTTCCTGACAGGGCATCCAACTCCATTCCTGGCCTCAAATCCACCTTGTTTTCCCAGAGTGGAAATGTCATTGATATCGCATTATGTTAAGTGGAAGCAAATAATTAAATCAAGCATCAAATCCATTTGTTTCACTGCTGTGGTATGATATGCTTGAATGACAATATTACCCTTCCTGATTTAATCAAGCTATACTAAATGATACTAAGCCAAAATCTGCTTCACCAGAGGAAACCCCTGCAGATCTATTGTACTGTCTTTTGAACTTGAAAAACAAAGAAAATCCTTATCCCACACACTGGTGATGAGCTGTACTAAAAGCTCATGCAACCAATGGGACATGACGCATAAGATTCCCATTTGTAGCAGGGTTTGAGAGAAGTGACAACCAGCCTAACTTGAATCTCTGACAAATTGTTTGGGCAGATAAACAACTGCCATCACTCTAGGTCTGACTACTGTGTGAAATTATTTATTGGGAAAATTTCATTCACACATTTTCTAGTTTATCTTATCTTCAAGGACACCCTTTTTTATTTTATGAATCTTCACTAACACCCCATCTCAGATTAAAGGTGTTAATTAGAATACAATTTTACTAAATTGTCCATGATATATTTTAGAAAAAACTTCATTCACACCCCCTCTAGATAGGCATACATATACTTTCAATGAGACCCTCTCTATTTTCTAAATTTTTTCATGTAGTAAAATTCGGATTGATTAAAATTTTGTTCGATATTCAAATTAAATTTTAATCGTCTTGATATAAAAAAATATATATTTTAATTGACTCAAATTTTAATACATAAATAAAAATTTAATTATCTTGAATCTAATTTTAATAAATAAAAAAATATAAATTTTAATCGAGTTGAGGGGAATTTTATTTTAATTGTAATAGCTCAAATAGAGAAAAAATTGACTTGAATTTTAACACATAAAAAAAGACTTTTAATAGGCTTAAATTTTAATACGCAAAAAAATTTTTTTAATCAGCTTGAATTTTAATATATAAAAAAATAAATTTTAATTAGTTCGAATTTTAATCAGTAAAAAAATTGTTTAGAGTTTATGAAGGGACAATTTTTGTATTGTAGATAATTTATTTTTGTTATAAATGGTGGTTTAATGATAGGGGGTGTCAGTGATGTTTAAATATAAACTAGAATGTATGTCAGTGATGTTTTTGATAATAGAGAGGATAATCTTAAAGATATGATAAACTAGAAAGAGTGACTGCAATTTTCCCTTATTTATTTAATGGGGGTTAAAATCTCACAGGACTGCAGCTTCCTATCCCTGTGTAACTTTTTTTTTGCGGTGGGTGGACGATGACTAGCTACTTATAAAGGTTGAATTATGAACAGGCACAGCCCAGGAGACTCTATCAGATCTATAATAAAATTTACAAGCCAAACTATCCATTTCTGCACAAGGAAGAGATGAGACATTATTGAGGCCACACTTCTGCTATGCTTATCAACAAACTATTTCCTAAAGTTGCAAGATCGGAATTTACCAGTAGTTCTGAATGGTCATGAATTAACACTCATTAGATTGGTATCGAAAAAGTAGGTAGAAAAAAATCTGGATTCGCAGCTGTATGAAAGCATTCAGCCTGCACAATGGAAACAGTTCCTCCAGCACAACACTTAATTCTATAGGCCCAATCCCCGCACTTAACTGTGAGCTCAATCGGACTAGCCTTGCCTAAATATGCAATGCTGGGGCCTCAAAGGACAACCTCATTTGCTCATCAAAAATTCAAAACGCGTGATACAGCAAGTGATGTGGCGGACCAAAAATTATGCCAAGCTTTCTTGGTCAGATATGATCAGAGAATATGAGAAGAAAAGGATACGTCTGGAGACACTCAAGGCTTGTGGAACACACCTCATTTTTCAGTCAACTTCTAGGACCTTCTCAGTTTTGTTTACATGGCAAGGTTCGTGATTAGACTATACGGAAAGACTCCCCTTAAATTCTTCCAATCTGATACTGTTTGAAGGGCCGTAGAACTGATCCCACAGATTTGAGACAGAAAGTAAAAGCATATGATGCTTCTGTGGTTACAGAAAATAAAGGAAAACAAACTGGAACATTTTCCAGAGCAACCAACATGTATGAAGCAAGAGCGTATCATATTTTCGTTGGACACATGATCAAGAGAGTTTTTATGTATGGGCCACAGAGATGGGTGTGATTAGCTTGAGCTATTTTCTGCCACTAGCAAACAGGGAAGTGCATGATGAAGGCTCAATGGATGAGCATGTATTGTCTATCAAAAAAGAAAAAACAAAGGAGAGAAGTGAAAATTTGTCTCAAGCATTTTGCTAGGCCTGGAGTCGTGCAAACCTACAGCATTTAGCACTTAATGTAAGCCAAAACAAACTTGGGACTTAAATTCTCCCATCCCCTTCGTTTGTCTTAATGGATCATACTGAATAAGCCAAAGAATGATCACAAAGGATAACACCACCTGAATTTCTCCTTAAGAACCCATAAAATGAAGAGAGGATTGTAACTAAACCAAATTTGGCATTTGTCCAATCAATTGCCTAGCTTCCTGCTGCCACCAATTAGTGCCTTTGTCCCCAGCGCAAGCTACCCTAATCCAACCAATTCACAGCCAAGTCTGTGCGTTACAATATTAAACACAAATCCTTGCGATAAGATTTGCAACTCGGATGTGGAGAGATCACCTGACCAAGATTGCCATCTATAATACTTCAGTTAGGCAGTGCAATGCTAACTGAGGAATTGTTCTTGATTATGATGGAACAGCAGTAACGATAAAAAATCTCATGACACTCTAAAGCCACTACTACAATCACCATGAACACAAAATGTTCTGAATCCCCAGCTCCTACCCCACCATTCAATAGATCACAACAAGGAAAATGACTTAATTGCTTCATCCAAGCATTGATATCTAATCCATGTAAAGTTGATGAAACCTACTTTCAAAGCATAATGCTTGCTTCCAAAATTCAGATCCCAGAATAATAATTTCAGGTATCAAGAAAAAATCCAAGTAAAATCAGAAGCAGCATTCACATGCTTAACCATCTAAAAATCCAATAAGTTTGCTACGATTCAGTTTATGCACAGATTGGGTATTAACCAACCTTTTAAATATGGAAGCAGCAGAATACTCATATCAAGATGGCATGATCACTTCATCCTTTCCATAGATACGCTGAAGTTCACGGGTTGCAGCTTGAAATGATGCTGAGAAGAGAGAGAAAAGGAAATTTATGTGAGAGAATAGAAAATTGTTTATTATTCAATCACATCACATTGAAAAAGGTGAATAAAACAGACTTTCCATGCTTGCTTGAAAAACTTGTAGCCAATACACTTGAAGAAAAAGTGAATCACCTTTCCAAATTTGGAAATTCTTCTGGTTGATTGGAGATCCAGTTACATTTTGAATGGCTTCGAACAACATTTCCTGAGGAGTACTCTTCAGCTCTTGGACTACTGAATAAATGGTCTTTCCATTCTCGAAGTAAATGTGATTATTTGGGTGCTTCGTCTTGCAACCAGTATGACGCTCAAACTCATAAGCATTGAGAGCCTGCATAAAACAAGATGAATAATCATTACACTATAAGAATCAGATAAAGCATTTTATGGTGGAATCTCACTTCAAGAAAATAATGTCGTAAAATGAAAAGTGAAATTGCTTACTTTGGAGAACTTGCAGTCCTTGCATCCACACAAATAATTAGTCCCTTTTATAAGCCCTCGAAGGTTCTTCTGCATGAATAAAAATTTAGCCAAGCTCAGGAAAATAAAAGCATGAACTCATTCAACCAAGAGGAATATAGTGTTATTTAGAACTCACATCCCGCGACCAGGAAACATACTTCACAGGAACTCCATCAAGTATACCAGTAGATAACAAGCTTTTGACATTTGATGGAAAGCTATTTGGAGGAGACTTCTTAGGTGTCTTCGGCTCCTTATTCCTGGTAATGGTATCAGTGATAGGAGTAACCGCGGGATCAGCAATTACAATGGAACCAGAATAATACTCCACCAAATCTTTCTGTCCTGGACCTTGTGGCTCTTTTGGAGCTTCAACTGAGGGTTGATTAATTGAAAAGTCACAGTTCCTAATGATACTGCCAGAGGCATAATTTGCCTCATGATTATCCTGAAAGCTTCCAAAAGATATGTTCAAACCCTCACCCTTGTTGAAGTTCTGACCCATTGAAAAGTTGCTAAAATCTTCCTTGCCATGCTCGGTACTAATTAATGCAGCACTGGTACCAGCCTTATCATGGGTTGAACTCATTGAGATGGTATTCCCATCCCCTTTATCATAAGCGGGATCCACTGAAACAAAATTTTTACTGGCCCTGATGTAGGTGGGGCCAATTGATATCAACTCCTCATGCCCCATATTATAGACAGCACCTGTTGATATGATTTTGCCATATGCCTTTTCACTGTGCGGATCCATTGATGTGAAATTGCCATTCAACTTGTCAAAGGGCCGTCCCATCAGTAAGATACTGTTGTCTCGATTGTTATAATTATGACACATCAACATGGAAGTGTTGTCTCCCTTACTAAAAGTGCAACCCATTGAGATGAGATTTTCACCGGCTTTATTGAAGATGGGGTTGATTGGAATTGTTTTCCCCTCTCCACTGCTATAAGTAGGTCCCAATGCTATGGTGTTGTCACTCTTACTATATGTGTTGCCCACTGAAATTGCATTATTATCTTCTCTACCAGGAAAGTGCCCCATCAATATTGACATACTATTATCAGAATCTCGGACTTGATTGACTTTAACATTTTTACTACCATGACTGAGACATGAGGGATCTTCCATTGCATGAGAAGCAGATAAACTGTCCAAGCAATCATTTCCAAATTGATTCTCAAAATTCCTTCTCTCCATATGCAAATTTCCAGACCCAACAGATGATAAGTTCTTCTCAGGAAGGTTGAAAGTCCGAAGGGGTTCATATCCACATAGGCGGTTGCCATACTGCTCTGAAACTGGTTGGAAACAACAAGTGTTGTCCCTTAGGGAAATATTCACATTCGAAGTCCCTGGAAAGGATCTGCAGTTAATGGTTTCTGTTGCTTGCTTCTTGTTGCTAAATAGTTCTTGCTCAGAAACATCCAAAGACCGGTGATGAGCACGCTTTGGTTCAATTCTGGAGAGAGTATCATAACCCATCTCTCCATCAGTTAGACACCCAACATCTCTTGGCATCCAAAAGCTTTTGTTCTGGAATGACAGCGAAAAACATAAGGCTATTCAATTGAGTTACAAAAGTTACAGGATCATAAAATAGTAGATCCACAGCAGTTTGAAAAAAAAGAAAAGAAAAACCTTGGACAGAAAAAATAAGCTTGTCAAGCCACAATACTCATTGGCAAAGCAATTAACAAATTCACAAAATAACATCTACACCACGGTGAAAAAGATAGATAAACTAATCAACACGTAAAGAAGCCCAAATGCATCTAAAGAGCAGCATAAAATATTTCAGGATGCCCTTAAAACAAACTTTTGGGGCTCGCCAGAGCCGCATATTGATTAGAAATTTGAAATATCCGGGCAACAAGAAAGGTACAACGTAATGCCACAGGATTTAGATTAACTAGAAGTCTCACAGATTTCTACCAGAGATGCCCTTTCACAGTGAAAGTCATAGACAATCTGCACAATAATATGATCAGAAAGATGCCTGAAAGTGCTTTGGGTTAGGAGAGGACTGCAAGTCTTTATATTGGCAGAACTCATTCTTTGCCTTGGCCTCATAGTAATGATAGGATAATGCAAACTTCCCCAAAAGCCCGCAACTCTGTCCGAATCATCCTATAAAATAGATTCCCATAATAGTTTATGCCCATATGTGCACATACAAAGATGCACATACTTGGTAAGCAGATTTTGCATTTCCCGATATTTGTGCACCTGACATTAAAGGGGAACCATCATGTTTAAGATGTGATGAATACCCGTCAGACAGTAGACATTTCAAAACCCTCATGATCCCTCTTACAAAATTGTTAGAGAGCCTTCTAAAGTTCCAAATATCACAAGTTGTTAGTGAATTAATTCACTAAATATAGGCCACAGGACATTAAAAAATTCCCTATGTGGCATATTGACATGTACTCTATTAGTTATTCTTGAAGAAATAGTTTGGGATCTTGCAACTTAATGCCCCAATCATACCAAAAGAGCATTTGCATGCATTTTCTTCATTATGAATAATACGATTCCCCACCAACCTTGACCATCCCTTGTGGATTCAGGTCCTTACAGCATATTGAGGATCTAGCCTAAAATATTTCCAGTTATTTGAACCATAGAATCCAGCCGCATTAATTGCATCCCAAGAGCAGCACACAGCAAGATGACGCTGAAAGGCAAAAATTGATCTTTCTATAATTTTCACCATCCCTTAATTATCACTGTCAACAGTTGGTGATCAATAACAATAATAATTATAGGAGAATAGAAAGTCAGTTTCCTCTGCTCTACAAAGTTTTGATCGTCATACAATCTAAGTATTATCCCTTGGGCGCTTGTCAATACTTGGCTTAAGGACTTCTGCCTCTCACTGCACTTCAACTAATGACGGCAATCACTCAAAATGTATATGCCTCATTAAGATTAGCACAACTGATATAAGAGAACCTAGAAGTTTCTCTCTAGAATTGTACAAGTTCCAAGTCATAAAGATCATTCCCAAGTTTGGTCCTGTTAACTGATGGTCTTGTGTGGGTGGACTGGTATGGAACTAATTTTTTGGCATTATATGCAGAGTTGTTGCCCTCAAATTTGAACTTACAACATTATGGTTGCATGCCCAAGCACGTTCCCACTGCACTATCCTACGTCTTGGAAAATTTTCACATTCTCCACCACATCTTCGCTATAAATTCAATACTTTAATAGTTGTGTACTCACTATTCACGCTTACCAACTACATTAAATATTAGAGTTTTTCCGTAATTATGAATGGAATAACTAACAACTATTTTCAATTTGGAAAAAAATCTGAAGTATCAACCCTGTATAAAAGTTGACTGAAATGTCTAGTCAGCAATCATACAAAGGGAAGATGAGTTCTAAAACTGCCCTTTTTTGCATTCCATGCTGAATATAACTCCGTTTCTTTAGCTACAGAAAGAACTTAATGTAAAAAGGGCAAAATGGAAAAAAGTTTATCTATTCAACCAACTAAGAACATTGCTTACAACTTCCTCTACAACTAATAAAATGGAAGCAGCTAATAGTTGAAATTCAATTCAAAATTTGACACTCATTATATCATTTACACTTGTTCCAAAATTTGATAGGACCATCATGTGGGCCATGACAATTTGTTGTCACAATGTTGAAAAGCAATCCATGTGCAACAAAGGAAAAGTTCAAGTTAAATACCAGAATATGACAAACATTTGCATCCTCATTTTTGTAAGTAATAAAAGCACCACTGTCTTTTTTGTATGCATAATTAGTAAATATAGTAATAATGTTCCATGGAAATATCGATTAAAAGTAGAAAAATGACCGGTATGAGGATGATTCTAAATAATTTATCGTCACAACAACTCTTTATGCAATACACCTTGGTACTAAAAAAATCTTGGAAACCATATTTCTTTATCGTAATAGAAGTATGATCGAATTTAGACCAATGACAACTGTCCATGCGATGGCTTAGACAAATATGCCTCCTTTGTATGATATTGTTTATCTATTTATTTGTTTATTATTTTTTGAGATTTTCAAACAAGTTTCTGAAGTTAGCATTCTTTGTAGTATAACAAACTAGGGAATATTTTGAAGAGAGTTCAGGAAATTCCTCAAATTTCCCTTTAAGATTCGAAATCAGAATTTGGGATTTCCTTTTACCAAGTGTCTCTTCAGAATCTAGCTGTATAAGCAGTTCTTCAAGTGGAGATATTCTAGTGGTGACTATATCAAATATTCCATGCACATGTTGAATGTATTAAGAGAAATTAAACAACCGGTAGCTCTCCCATTGTTACTCCAAAATCCAAATTTACCTATATTGTAAAAACAAGCTAACTAGTCACACCATCCACCGCATATGCTTAAAACTGATCTAAAAAGCTCATGCCATTCCAAATTAAGCAATGCTAATAACTCTCCATGGCACTTCAGTATCAGGCTATAACTTGTATAAATGAGAACAAATTCCACCTAATATCACACTACTGCCAAGTTCTATACTGCATAAACTCTTAAGTTCACTGACCATATCTAAAAGATGTGGACACCATCCATCTAAGAACTGAAACAAGGTGACTTGCAGAGAAACCTTTATGAGGGAAGGACTTTGTGGGCAAACCCCCATAATTTTGGGCCTTCTTGAAATGACTATATAAAGTAGAAGAATCACGGCATCCAGAGAGCCATGTAAAAGCTAATTTTAGTGATACTGAATATTTCCGCGATTAAATAAGAAAATCCGGCAAAGTAGAGGTTGGAACTACTATCCAAATAATTTTGCCCATCTTTCTTACTATTATCTGGATTGGGTTTTACGCGTCGGGTTGGGGGGGCAAGGGGGGTATCCAAGTTGCGAAATGCGTGGGTGATGTAAATCAGGGTGGGCTAGAAATCACAGAATAGAAAGAGAAGAAGAAATAAGAGGGGTGGAAAGGGATTACCTCATCCTCGCAAGGAATCGGTGAAGAAACACATAAATCTCCGCAGAGAATTCTCAATTTTTATTCATAATCACTCTAATTAAAATAGTTGGAATTACACCATTATTTATAGGCAAAGTCCCCTACTAAAATAAAAACTATTTTCCTACTCATCCAATCCCTTTTCGTTCTCTATCAATTCTCCTCAGCTGAAAAAAATTCTTCTCTGAAGAGTTGTTGTAGTAAGAATACTCCAAGAGAATTCACATCAGACGGTGAAACAAATCTTCAAACCCGATAGCATAGAAATAAGATTTTCCTTTAGTGACATAATATAAAATATCACAATGGGAGGAGTCTATATCTCGAATCTTCATAACCTTTACACTTTGTTCCAGATAAAAGGATAGTAAGGATGTTGACGAAAAAGTAGCAACCCCATCTAAAAAAATCACATTTGAAACTTGCGTAACTTCATCTGTAGGAAGATCCTTTGAGATCGATTCATCAAAAGCAATTGATATATGATGAGGAGAATTTTTAGGCTCACCAGTTACATTAAATTTAAGTTCATCATTCAATTGAACTAGTACTTGCAGTTGTGGAGGAATTTGTCGGGGTAAAACTTGTTCAACTATTTGTGGATGATCAACGGATGAAGAAGATGAATCAAAATTTACCTTGTTCGCAAGATCCTGGTTTGGGAGCTTAACTCCAAACATGACAGCCAACTTGTGTATACCTTCATGTATATATTCTATTGATGCTTGGAGCGAATCTACTGATCCTTGGAGCAAATCTAATCGCGAATCATGTGCTTCAATTCTAGCATTTAACTCGGCATTAGTCACCATCTTGATTGGCATAGAATTTAGAGAATTTTTTTTTTTTAACAGTACTCCGTGATGAACAGTATTTTTTTTTCACAAATCGAAATTGGGCTCTGATACCAATTGATGTAAATCAGGATGGGCTAGAAATCACAGAATAAAAAGAGAAGAAGAAATAAGAGGGGTAAAAAGGGATTACCTCATCCTCGCAAGGAATCGGTAAAAAAACACATAAATCTCCGCAAAGAATTCTCAATTTTTATTCATAATCACTCTAATTAAAATAGTTGGGATTACACCATTATTTATAGGCAAAATCCCCTACTAAAATAAAAACTACTTTCCTACTAAAATACTAAAAAAGTTTCATAATCAAACTCTCAAATTCCTATCCTACTAAAACTCTATAATAATTTCCTAATCAAACTCTAATTAATACTCCTAGTCAAACAAATATTTCCTAACTAATAAAATAATACTAAAACAAATAATAAAATTCAATTATTCAATTGAAGCTCATCCAATCCCTTTTCGTTCTCTATCAGTGGGCCTCGGGAAACTAGATCTTAACTTGAGCCTCGGGCCACCTGGAGCTGGCATAGAGGCTGTTAATGTCCCCCACCCAGAGCAGGGGCCTGCCGAACTTCAATACCTATACAAGGGTTCAAGTTTCAATCGATATTTGCAAAGTTGATCATCCTTCTCGAAAACGAAGATTTGAAGTGGTCTATAATTTACTGAGTACTCGGTATAACTCACGCATTCGTGTACAAACCAGTACAGACGAAGTAACACGAATATCTCCGGTAGTTAGTCTATTTCCATCAGCCGCTTGAGTCCAGTTCCTTAAATGTTGAAGAAAAACAGTATTTTGCCACCATGGTTAACCTAGAAACATCTCACACTTATATGTGAATCCATTTTTAAAGACATGAAGGTAGACAATCTGATGAGACAGGCTGCAAACCTTCCCCAGAAGGAACTTCATGTGATGCTTCAAACACTTTTCAAATTAATATGGTATGAATAACATAAGCAACTAATAAGGGGAGAGCACATGAAACTAGAAAAAACTCAAACAATACACAATCAGGAAGTATCATCCAATACCATGAAAATTTGCTGAAGACAAACGTTTTCAACTTTATCCATAACTCAACTACAACATGAGTTTTGGGATTATGTATGAATTGGACTATATAATACACAGTTCCACTGATCTCATTGAAAAAAAAATAGAAGATACCTCTAAAACCATAAATGTGTTAGACATTGCTACTTATAAAGTACTAAGACCCTGTTTGGTTTGCATTTCAAAAATTATTTTTTGTTTTCGAAAACAGTTTCTAGAGAAAAGTTGTTTGGCCAATAGTCTTTTATTTTTGTTTGGTTTTAGAACAAAAACTGGGTAGATTTGGAGAACAAGTTAGAATTGTTTTGTGTATTTTTAGAAACAAACTTTTCATAATTTAGAAAACACCACATCCATCACACTTCCACCACTTCGACAACCATCACACTTCCACCACCACCAACACTACATTTCCGTTTTCATTGTTTTCATAGTTACTGTCCAAACAAGTTTTATTGTATTCTATTCTGAAGAATTATTTTTGGAATTATGTAATTAAACAAGTTCTACAACACAAAAAACACCAAAAATAGGCTTTCTAAAACTCTTCTAAAAAATAATTTTCGGATACTGTTTTTTGAAACGCAAACCAAATATGGCCTAAGATTTTCACTGCCTAAGAGATTGTCCCTTCACAACTCATAAGACATTGTTAAAGGTGTGCACATCATATTATGTCTCACCTAATGGATCGCAAACTGCGTAAAATGATTAAATTGGAAATTCGATATCACACAGATTAAATATTTCTTAGGCTTCCTTTATTACGCAGTAATGGGCTAAGATACAAAATGCCCATTTCAAAGCCCATTCATTCTGCATTTGTTGCACTGGTGTGGACCGGAGTGGCCATCATTAGGCATAGTTAATGACACCGGCGCTGGAAAATAATTCCTTTCATAAACAAGTCCAACCACCTCCATCAATGATGTAAGTTCAACCACACTCCACCACTAACTATGGAACTCCAATCACCTACAACAACAATTATTACGTCCACCCCCAACACCCCCTCCCTTTTTTCCTAAAAAAAAAGAAATTAAAAAACCCCACTACCACAATTGATCTTGAGATAGACTCTTGTAAACGCCTTGACTGAGATCCCCAAGCCATCCAGCATTTCATCATTAGGTGGTGTGTAGACAGAAGTACATACAAGTAGACATGTTTTACCCATTACCCATTACGTTATAACTTTTTAGTTTTTTTATTTATATATTGCCTTTTTTGTTGTATGAATTCCAAAAGCATGCACGTTATCACCAAATCTAGCATTAAAACACTTTCAAAGCACCTAAAAAAAATTAACTTAATGCCTCATAATCAACACATATATAAGCGTATAAGGCCAACTCCACTCCTTACCCAAAAGCTAACTCAAATTTAACTTAAGATAAAAAAAGCTTAAAAACTCTCACTAACCTTTGACTCAAACTCGTATCAGAATAAAGGAAACCCTTTGCTTGACCCAAATTGAGGGAACACCAAACGTTTTACTCAAAAAAATTTGAGCCAAAAACAAAATCCCTCTTCTTCTCTATGTTGCTAGTAAAGAATGGTTCCCCAGTCAAAACCATAGCCTCTTACATCTCATGGAAAAACTATTCCTTCCATTCGTCTGTCAGCACCATGGAAGCTACAAAAGTTAGGTTTTTATTTAGTTTCAGAAGCTACACATTTCTGTCACCGCCATGGAAGCTACACATTTCCGTCCGTATGTCACCACCATGGAAGGTGATTTTTGTTTGGTTTCAAAAGAAATAACTTCGGTTGCCACTGTGTTTTAGAAAAGAATGACAAATGTTTTAGATGAAAAAATTTAAAGAAAAATGAGTTTTTGGGACAATATGAGAATTTTTTAAAAAAATTTGAGTACAAATTTGATTTTACCCATTGGAGAGGTCCGTACGAAATCAAGCTTTTTACTCATTTTTTTCCTCAAATTTGAGTTTGAGTCAACATTGGAGATGCCCTAAGAGGAGTGCAAAACATAATCTTTGTCTATGACATGGCTTATAAGTTATAACTAATGCTTGAGGTGACCAAAGTATAGAAAACTGGCAAAGTGTGTATATACTAAGCACCAAATGGCTTGTTGGTCCATTTCTAAGCCACCATAGCACATGCCCACACAATGCATTTCCCAATGCAATTAGCATGTCCAGAAAGACAAGACTAGTTTACTCAAAGCCTTAAGAAACAAAACACAATCAAAGTTCATTGCCTACTTATGCTCAACTTGAAACTAACTTGTAAACTTTTGCACTAAATTTTAATTTGCATGATTCAACTTTAACTCAATTGGCTCAATCATGAACTCAAACCCATACCAAGATTTTCCAAATATTGATCACCTACGTGTATTTCTTTGTTGGTGCACAACCAACCATTTCTAAACTGAAAAATAATAGTCGAGAGTTACTAATAGATCATATAAGAGTCAGATTTGTCACTAAAAATCTATGAAGCACGGACAGTCTTGAGAAAGTGATGTATCTCTGTCGATCACCGACACTCTTCGGACACTCTCGGACATATGTCTGATACTCTTTTATCTGTGTCTATAATTAAATTATAAAATTTTAATTTCAGACACGTGTCCAACACTTCTTTGATGACGTGTCCGACATTTTTGTAGAATGTGTCTACTACAAAACAATAAACATGTGTTGAAATATGATTAACAAAGTTTAAAATTTTGAGAACATATAATTACAAACACTAGACATGTTAAGTTGTACTTCAAATATAATAATAAAAACAAAAGATGCATAAAAGTTTTAAAAAAGAGGAATTGAGAAAATAACAGCAATAATTTAAATTATATATTAGGTACACATTGTCTACAAAAAAAAATTGATGATTATTGACTATTATGAGGATGCTTTAATCTAAAAATTCATACAGACATTAGACATAAGATTTATTTATCATAAAAAATTGAATCTTTTATGAACTGTATATCATTATCACTATATTTGCAATAAAATATATAATATTATACATAAAATATATTTTTTGTAGCGTGTTCCCAACATATCCGTGTCCTACTTTTTTTAGAAATGTCATGTCGGCATATCCGTGTCGTATTGTGTCCGTGTCCGTGTCCCTGCCCCTGCCCATGCTTCTTAGCTAAAAACATAGCTATTAAGACAATTCTATATAGTAGGTAGAGGCTAGTTGGGGACACATACAGTTTTGAAAAGAGATAGAAAGGTTATGGGAGCTATTGCGAGGCTGTTCCACTGCTGTGAAATGCTGAGCTAGCACGACTTCATTTTTGCAGCTTCAAAAAGGTTGGAAGATCAATATGGCACCATATAGAAATAACCGTTTTGTCACTTAAGTTGATCATATTAGTTCTATTATTAAATGAACCATACAATTACTTTTACTAAGACATCAACAAGACAACAAAAAAGGGGGGCATATGAGCATGTTATATTTCTCTTGCTCTGTCCCATATGGGAAGACCAGGTGAAAACCACAATTTTTTGTCCCCACCATTACCACCAAATCTACAGCCTATCACCATTTAACAGCATCCCACCGCCTTGCAAGAAACCCCCAGAGAAGAACACTGCCACATGTAGACAGTATCCACAACATTATTTAAACTACATCACCATAGGAATATTCACCAGACAACACGTAACTAAGAGAAAATTATGGATAACTTATATCATAATCTCTTTATATAATTGTTTATATTGCAAACTATGTATGCCATGAAATGCAACACATTCCTAAATAAATGGAATTAAGATTTGATATGCCACAATGAACATTCTAAAAGTGATCCTTCTTATTGAGTAAGCAAAAAAAATTAAGAAATTCCAAACCAAAATCAAGTGTAAAGCCAAAAGATCATTCCAATTAACTTCTAGCTTAGCCAGTAAATACAGAAAATTTCAGCAGCGGGACATGTAAAACAGACAATTCTCCAAGAATAGAACCCAACAAAAGACTGTACTTACATAACACACCAAGCCACCGTGATCAAATCTACAATGGCAAAATTATATATCAAATCTAAGTATATACTAAATTGAAACTACTACAAAGTGAACAACTAGATAACGAATAGTGGTTTAAAAAAGACCACCATTTGAATGGAAAATCCTCAATCAGAGTTCAACCCCTACCATTTCCGCGTCTGTAATCCCCACTTGTTCTTTTGATAAAAATTGACTCACAGAGTCAGCTCACTCGTCTAACGATCAAAATCAATCCTGAACAAATTTTCTAGCTCTTTCAACACAACCCTACGTACCAGTCCACAACTTTCGTTACAAATTTTCTCCTATACCATCCATCGCCATAAACCATGCAGAAACACCATACTCAAAGCTCTTCCAACCAATCCTGCAAACACAACCACAAAACCTAGCTCGCGAATTCGGAAAACAAGCACATTCACCTTAAAAAAATCGATTTCAATCCAGAAGAAAGAATATATACGCATGGATACGTACAAATAACATGCATAAACGATTGATCATATCTACACAGAGAGAAATCGAAATGAGTGTCCACCTAGTTCTACAACTCCAGAACTTGAGAGAAAATGATTTTCAGAAAACGTACCTTCGCCGGCGGTGAGTTCATTTGATCACCGGAGAGATTTCCCGGTGAACCACGGCGGAAACAGAAACGAGGTTTTCTTTCTTAATTTAATAATAAAAGGAGTCTGAAAAGGACATCAGAGTTACTGTAATACCGTACTGAAGAAACTGAAGAGCTTTGGGATTTTACCAATAACGAGTGATATGGTGTGGTATGGTCTAACATTTGCTTACATGAATGCTCTACCTATACCGTACACGTGTCTTGTACGTTTGGAAATCTAGTGCCTGTTATCCGTCTGTGAGTAGGCCTCCCGAGCGTTATTTCTTGTGGACCTTTTTTAATGTGAACACATTTTGGAAAAGAGACTTGTGATAATTGAAGTGATAAGTATGATATTAATTAGTTTGGCTTGGAGTAAAATAAATAAATTACACACCATATATAGACTTGTCAATATTGTTGGGTAAGGAAAATTTGTGTCGGGTCTTAGCGAATCCGTGTTAAAAAATATTTATTTGTATTCGATTTATTTATTAATTAGTATCCAACAAATTGTGTTATATCGAATTCATGTCGTGTATAATCAGTATATAAACGAATTATATCGTGCATATTTTTTTATTTTGATTTTGATTTCACCCATACATAATTTATTTATTAATTACATTGTGTCGGATCCACTCATTTATAAAATAGATGACTTAAAGAAGATTTAAATCTTTTAATTTTGTGTCATGTTAACAGATTGTATCATATTAAAATTAATTACAGCGAGATATTACAATTAAACAACTATATTATCTTGACTCTTTTTTTTAAAAAAGTTCAACGGTTAGGGGTATTTGAACCAGTTTACGCATACTTCAAATAATCTTTTCTCCGATCCAATAAAAAACAAGTCATCTACGTCTAGGCTGTTAATCAAATTGAGCTACTCGAGCTTGAGTTCGGCTCGGGTTTGACTTATTCAAACTTGATTAGTTTTTTAAATAAGCTCAAACTTGAACAAGTTTTTAAGCTCGTTTAGAAAATAAGTTCTACAAGTTTGACTCAAATTCAACAGACTTGATTTGTTTATGTGCAAATACTCGGGCTCGACTTATTTTTATTTCATTCAGACTCGAATCGTTTTCTAAACGAGCCGAACTTGAACAATTTTTTAAGCTATTTTAAGAAACAAGTTTTTCAAGTTCGGTTCAAACTCGGCTCGGGCTCGTTCGACTAACAACCCTATCTACGTCAGGAGTAGAATATTTATGAGAGATAAATCTCTCACGACGTAATTCTAAGAAAATATCAAAATTTAAACTCAAGACATTATTTACTTTTTAAAAATATCTTTATCCAATATTAAAAGATGGTATGTTTAAACTATTGATGTCATTGTACTTACCAAACTAAATACAAAAAGGTCTTAATAAATAACATTTCCATTAAATTCCATACAACACATACTATGACTCTTTATTACCTCAATGGGATTTTGGCAATCCGGCTTATTAACATAATAACTGTAATACTCACTTGTTATTCATTATATTATCTCTACGGTTTTGATACTTAACAAAGGGAAATTCTACGATACTGGAAAAAAATAAAAAGTTGGTACCATATTGTCGGTTATCACTTTTTAAGAGTAAAGTTATAATTTTGCAAACAAAAACTGCACTATCGATCTTAACCTTCCATAATCAATCATGTCTTTTAAAATATGTCTGTATATTTTTTGTGTATTAGTGTGTATTTTAGTGTATTAATTTGTTTGTGTTTTGATGCATTAGTGCGTGTGTATATGTTTGTATTTTTGTGTACTATTAATGTATTTATGTGTTTTGGTGTACTAATATGTCTATTAAGAATTTTAATTATTTTATTTATGGATTAATTGATTTAACTCAACCCGTTATAAACCTAATCTATTATAACCCATTTATTATTTGAGTAAAAATAGATTTAATTTATTTCAACTCAATCCAATTTAACCAAACTCATAATCAACGCAACTCAGCCATTTGGCACCTTTAACTATAATCAATCACAACACTTATGATCAATTGTAAACTCTCGATATCGATGTCAACTTTTCATGATTGAGTATGCCCTTTAAAATTATAACTTACATCTCAAAAAAGTTCTAACTTAACCTTAAAAAATTATAATTTCGACACTACCGTGGTCTTTCTCAAAATGTAAAATACTCTCTCTTTTGCTTTCTTTTTGTAGCTTTTATAAAGATTTTCCGTAATTATTTTGCAGTTAGAGGGTTTGCGAGATTTAAATAATGCTCATTTATATAGAATTTACATTAATGATTTTGCAAGGAAACTTAATATTAGTCTAAGAGAAAGACTTGGCTACTCCTTAGCAATTAATATACCGTATTGATTGCATAGATAGGCTAATAGATTCCAACAATAGGCAATGGCTTCCATCATAATTTAACTTATAAGTCTGTTAGTAAACGACTTGACGGAAAAAAGGAATTAAATTAAAAATGAACTTTTTCCTCAATTATGTGACTTTAATGAGCTAAATATAAACGATCTTATTCTATATACTAAGAGATTATGCTAGTTGCAAAAATTAAATGATTTTTTTAAAAAAGTTAGGTCTAATTTATTAAAATTTAATTAATTAAGTTATTCGAATTAGATGGGATTGGATTTTGGATTGTATAGACTTTGGATGTGGGCCACAAAAATAAAATTTGTCAGATTCTGATTTCGATGAGTTAAAATTTGATTCGAACCCGATCCGTTGACAGGCTTATTTGTGGTAAAAAAAAATTTTGGGCCAGTTTTATGTCAATGTTTTCTTTAGCTCGGGTCTTTTTGGATTGGGATAATTGGACTATACGGTCCACAAATCCATTGACTCAATTGTAAGGCTAAGTGGGCTACAACACAAATGAATACTAACTAGAAGCTCCACTTTGGACACAATCACTAGGACTCCCAATAGATGTAATCGTTTTGAGTCTTTGTCTAAATTTTTAACTCATACATGATTTATTTATAATCATAGCAGTCGAATCGAATATGATAGATTCACACATTTGCATTGCCTCTTTGAGTGAAGTTATGTAATTTCATCCTACTGATTGATTCTAACGAGCTCCAAAGAACATATACATAAAATTATGTTGATTTACATACATCTCATTAATTAAACGATAAAGTATACACTTGAATTTGCTAAGTTAAACAAAATCATCAGCTAATGACATGTGAATTTCTTAACGTTGGGAGGCATAAGAAATATACACTAGAGGGATGGACCTCCAAAGCAAAATCTTTCCAGGAAGTCAATGGTGCTTTCAAAAAACGTTTATAGTAAGAGAGAGCCATTGGGGATATCTAGTAACTTAGAGAGTGCTGGAAAGTTAGAAGCTTGTGTTCTTACAGTAGAGGCCCTAATTAGCATGCTCTCTCTCTCTCACACACACACTTTATCCATCCCCTTCTTCTTCTTCTTCTTTTTCTTCTTTTTTTTTTTTACATAAAATGGATATATAGATAAATTATTTCACATTTTGTTCAGGAATATTATTTTTCAGCACCATACAACTATTTATAGGAAATCTTATCGTACCTACGTCGGAGTCGAAGCTAGGGTTTTATTGCGTGCTCTAAATGCTGAAAAAATAAATTTAACCTCAACTAATTGTTGTGTTTGTGGGGACTCAAATCTAAATATTAAATGAGAAAGAACAATACTATATGAACTTTATTTAGGGACCTTATTTAGAAACGTAATGATGTGGTTTTGATGCAATCATTAAATTAGTTGTGAGTTTCAATGTTAGATGGAGTCCACAACCAATCCAATAATTATATATCATTAAATCGTTAAATAAAGTCCCTAAATAAAGTAAAAATAGTTCACCCCCACCCTAAACCCCCTCTCCACTATGTCAAACGCACAATCAGCCGCTATATATATATAAGTAATGTTACACTGACCAAATTTAGAGCCCAAATGACATGACAGCATATTATTTGAAGTTTTCATTGGAGCTCAAATATCATGGCACAAAAAAAAAAACAGCCAAGTCAGTTGCCATGTCATTTGAGTTCTAAATTTGGTCCCAAAATTTGATCAGTGTAGCATTATTGTATATATATTTTCGCCACCATGACATCTCTCTCTTCATCTCTTCGCCCCCGAAATGCAACTAATCTATCTTTGATCAGTTCCGTTACACACACTCTCTCTCTATCTCCAAACTGGGTACTTGGTCTGCCCTCTCGTTTGACCTGATTGTAGCAGTTTTTTTTCTTTTTTTATTCGATTAAAATTGTAACAGCTTGTTTCACTTTAGTGTTTCTTGTTCGTTTCTCACATCAGAGAGACAAGGAGAGAGAAACAGACAATTGAGGAGATTACACTGCCCAAGAAAAGAATAAAAGTGTCTTAATGTGTTATTCCATTCTAATCCTGCCTATCTACCTTTAGCCTACTTTAGCATTTACGTGATGAGGCTGCAAAAGTGACTTCTTTTACGTATAGGGTTTGGTAACTTCGGTTGGATATCAACCTGCTCAACTAACACACATCAGTACACCCACATCCATACAAAAACATCATCAAATGAAGGTTATCGTGCACATAGTATTAAGAACTCCGGTTCTATCCTAGTGGGTGAGTAATTTCACTTAGATTCGTGGAGGTCTCGAATTCGATTCTTCTAATATTGTTATCATATATATCCAAATAAAATGCGCATAATTTGCACTCTTCTTTCCGTCTTAAGCTAGGTCAACCTGTAATGATTATTTGTATTGGTATCTTTGCTTCATGGCCTACACGAAATAGTAGAGAGCAGAACATACAAATTTACATGATTTGACATGAAAATTTACATATACCTATGAATACAATCGCAAAATTTTATTATATATATAAATAAAAACTACAAATATTTCTATAAAATGAAAGCAAAAGAACAAACTGTTTACAAACACAATTCAAAGCCAAAGTGTAACTATATACGTAGAAGGCTCTGATTCTTAAATGATCAAATAAATAATATATCTAATCTAAACACAAAGGGAAAAATGAATATAGTCAACCATAAAAAGCAATCAACTTGGGAGCAACCTTCCCAAACCGAAACTCCAAATCATTCTCTAGTGGTGTCAAGTTCAGATCTACACATAGAACTCTTCTACTATTTGATCTCTTCAAAACTTGAGGTTCTGGAGGAGATAGAGATAGAGGAAGCTGGTTTTGATCATTCATGGTGGCTCTGTGCCTCCTCATGTGACCCCCCAACGCCTGCCCTATCGCAAACTCTAGACCACATACCGAGCACTCGTGTGATTTCGGTTTAGCAGGCGAGGCTTGCCGATTCAAGTCTTCAATCAGCCTTGGTTTCTTGTGACTCGCCCGGTGCCCGCCTAGCGCTTGGAACGACTGAAACTGCCGGTTACATGTCTTGCATTCGAAGACACGGCTGGGAGAGTTATTTGTCAGGAGTTCAGGCTCTCCTCCTGTACTTGTCAATGATAAGGTGGTGTCATGATTGTATCGAATATTTACTCCTCCATCACCACCACCACGACGAGAGAGCAACATTAAGCACTTAGCCATGGTGGTTAAACTATCAACCTCTCCTTCTCTCCCTCTCTTCATCGGTAAGTAAACCATAATGAAATCTTGAAAATGACAAAAAGAAAGAATTTGGGTTGGTTTGTTTTTATTATTTTGGGAACAAGTTGAAGTGTGAAAAGGAAGTGTTTTGTTTGAAGGGACAAAGCAATGAAACAAAGGAACTAAGCAATGAAAATGGAACTAAATGGTTTTGTGTATTTATAGGCTCATAAGGTGGCGAGTATGGACTTCTTCAGTAGACCTTTCTCAGCTTGTGGGAAAAGGCACTTGAGATTCCGTGGTGAATTGGGTAAAGAAGAATAGACTAATGGGGTTAGATATGTATTTAAGTGTGAATGTGAGAACCGTCGTCGATCACGTAAGGGGTGACCGAGTGGCTTAGCGAAGAAACGAGTCATTCGCGATTGGCGAGCCAGAGTGTACTTCCCAGAAGCTTCAGGTAGTTCTAGATGTACTCTTTTCACAAACCTGACTTTGCTGAGTATGAACTAAGAAAGTGGGTGTCAACAATAAAAGTATCTCAATCTCATCTTTCAACTTTCTAATTATAACAGCATTGCTCTTCCAATAATATTATTTAAGAACTAGTTTATTAATATAATTTATTATAATTATTGGATAACTAAGAAATTCCAATAAATATTGGTATTCACCATCAACCTAATCCTAGAGATTGACTAAGTCAATAAATTAGGTTCAAAAATAATTTATCACCACAATTTATAATGTCTCAAAGCTGGACAACTTTAATAAAATTTACACATATATGTATAAATGGATTACTCGTATCAAGAACTTTTTGTCTCGTACTTTCACTTCTTATCGAATAAAATATAATACGTGTAAAAATTTTTATTTTGTGATTCTACATTACTTTTGAACTCAGTTGTTGTCACCGTAATTTAAGTTGGATTAAAGTATGTCCACGAAAAATAAGAGTTGATAGGTCTTACAAGGTGAAAAATGATTGAAATTGGGACCTCTAATTTGCTAAATGTTCGACTCAATCACTGATCTACCTCAATTAATTTTTATTTATTTATTTTTTATCTATTTTGTATGTATATATTTTTCGAAATTAGGTTCTTCTTTTATAGAAATTTGACCAGTAGCTAAGCCATGGATCCCGTGGTCATTGATTCAATAACACGAGAGAATGCCGTGCAACACATGTAACTAAGATGAATAGGTTTGGTGTTTTTTTCTCTGTTCTTTACTGACTAGTAAAAGCATATTCCCATGAAGAAGGGAGAGTACCGTGGGAAAAAAAGCACCGTACAGAATATGATTATTTTTAAATAAAAAATTATAATTGATAGAAAAAATTAATTATCGAAATGTTGTGATCGATCATAAATTACCTAAATGGTATAATTTTTCTTTTGCAAGTTATAATTTTTTTTTCGAATTCTCGCTTTACTATTAAAAATTATAATTTTTATAATTGATTATGAAATTATATATTTTGAGATGAGATTATATATTTTGTAATTATAACTTGTAGTTCAAAAAATTATAAAATGTAATATCTCATCACCTTCCATGACGTAGTCATTCACAAGAAGGGAAATTGGAATTCCATTTTACAAGCATCCAGAGGTTAATGTTTGTAATTTGTACTACTATAAAACCTACCGTACTGCACGGGATGTTCTTGATGATTCTACGAGTCAGTCAATCAGGTGGGGCCTATATTAATATTTACTAATTATTATCCATATTTTATAATAATAAAAATAGTTAATAATAAACATATTTATATTCATACCAAAAATTAAATCTCAAATATAAAATAGAAATAAAAATTTTTTAAGCAATGGTTGTAATAGGGGTGAGTAGTGGTAGGCGGCAATAGTGGTGGTGGGAAACAGTGATGGTTATGGTTGGTGGCGACGATCATGGTAATGGTGGCAGTCATAAGTGACAACGATGATGGTGGTGGTGGATTTTGAGTGACGATAGTGATAGTGACAATTATGGGTGATGGCGGTGGTAATGGTGGGCAACGGTGATGGTGGTTAGCAGTGATGATGGTTGGGCAACAACGGTGGTGATGGCAGTTGTGAGTTGTGGTGGTAGGCGATGACAATGGTGGTGGTGGGCGACGACAGGTGCTTTTGAGTGACAGTGTGATGAGTGGTGACGAATGACGATGGTAGTAGGTGTGGTACGGGTGAGTGATAGTGGTATAGTGGGTGGCGACAATGGTGGAAGATGACGAATAGTGATGGTAAGTGATAATGGCTGACAACGATGATGGACAACGACAGGTGATGATGGGTTGTGATAATAGGTGGTGGTGGGTGATAGTGAACAACAATGGTAGTGATGGTGGTGGTGGTAAGGGTGATTGTAAGACAATGACGGTGGTGGTAGGGTGATGACAGTGGTGGTGGTTATGGGGGGTGAGGGGTAGTAGGTATAGTGGTAATAGGCCAGTGGTGATGGTGGTTGTAGTGGTAGGGGTAAAGTGGTGGTGACTATGGTGGTGGTGGCAATTTGTAAAATTAAGGGGTTGGTTGTTGTTGTAATAGAGGTGGCGGTGGCGGTGGTGACAGTGGTGGTGGTGGTGGTAATAGTGATGGTGGTGGGCTGGTGGAGGTAGGACAGTTTCAAACACTACTTTTTTTTTTTAAAAAAAGTATTTGTATTTAAAAATCACCCCAAATATATCTTTAGAGGCCTATTTTCCCTATTAAAATTGAGGTATTAATATTAGCTATCCAATTAACTTTAAAATAAAAATTAAAAAGATCTCAACCGCGAAAAATAAAAAATATTTTACTTATCTTTTGAGATTTGAATTGTGCTATATTTTATTATATAAATATGTATATATTCTAGAGAAAAATAATATACCATTAATTTCAATTTTTTAAAATTTTTGTCAACATTTTTATAACTTTTATGGACATTTTATTATTGTTTTTATTGTACCTTGCAATCGAAGTTCGATTAAAAATTTCAATGACGGTACACCCTTTTTTTCTTGATACTATAAACTTCTCCGTTTGTTTTATTGAGGGCCAAACTAAAACTTTCTATAACAACATCCCTCTATTTTTCATCCAACAAAAATATAACACGTGTAAATTTAACTTTTTTTATTATTCTATTATTCTATTTTCATAATTAATGGTTACAAATGAATTAAACCAAAATTCAGAACTATGAATTATTTTTTAATATGGTACCGATATATTTTTTTTGGGTCTCGTAGACTTGTCTATTATATTTGGATGGTTCCACTTTTTCTAGGTTTCTGACGTGTATAAAGATCATCGTTTTTCACTTAGTACTATCTAATCCCATCTGTTTTACACCAATGGAGTTGTTGTGGGTTGTTAGAATGCACAATGTGGAATTTGGGTCAGCTGTGTGTTTGTGTGTGTGTGTGTGAGAGAGAGAGAGAGAGAGAGAGAGAGAGAGAGAGAGAGAGGAGTCAAGTTCTAAACGCAACATTTGCATAACTGCCAGGTGACTAGTCAATTACAGTTTTGAACTTTCGTTGTTGATATACTTGCACTTATATATTTCTGCTCATACTTCCTCTTTTTTTTCTCCTAACAAATGACTTCTAGAAGAAACAACTTTTTTCTTTATTTCTTTATTTATTTTTATCTATCGGAGATATTTTACCATTACAATAAAGTCGTGTTTTTTAAAAAATTGTTTATTCTCGCATGTTTTGATGAAATAATATGTTGAGATTAGATTCAACTAGTTACTCGAATCCAAATTATCTTTTCTATACTAATTGGATATGTTAATCGTATTTGAGCTAATTCAGTCCAAACCTATGTTAGTCCTGACTTCAAATTAGAAGGTTAGTGTTTGAATTATGCAATCTAATATAATCTAATCCCTTACCCGTTTAGTATTTTTGAATTTTTGGGTTGGGACAAAATACACCAAGTTACTAATTTAATCTCTTAAATTTGAAATTCACGTATCTTATCCAATCCCTTATTTGTTTACGTTTCAAGTTTTTGGATTAGAAAAAAACTAACCAAATTTACCACTTGAATTGAGACCACTTATCCAATCCAAAATTTATCCCACCTTCTCGTGGAATGGAGAAAATTTTTAGTGAGTAGTACATACCGTATGACATTGTCATTTGTTGTGGACATTCAATGAGGGGTTGTCACAATAGTAGATAGGTGTCAGACATTCATTGAATATGTACAATTTTTTATTGGTAATATACATTTCATGTCACTGCCATATGGTGCGTTAAACCCGCCGATAAATAATAATAACCACACGATTCCACGAAGGAGTTATTGTCCTTGTCCATTATCGGGGCCTTGCAAATCAATGAGTTTGACTTGTAATTGAGCTAATCTTATTATATCTAAAAAAAAAAATAACAAAAATCCCGTTAGACACGACATAAAATTGACTATTTTTATATAATTATAAATGAATTGTGTATATAAACTGAATCAATTTTATTACGACACAATTCAAACACGACACAAACCCTACCCATAAATAAACATTTGCCTCTAGTGATGAAACAGATAAGGTAGCTTCCAAAAATAGAATACCCCACTCTAAGTTATTAGCCATTATTTTCCTAGAAGTTGTGGAAGTTAATGAAAAAAGAAGTGGGAAGTTTTTCGCAGCAAATTGCAGTGCCGTGTAGTCCAATACAAAGTTTAAACTTATCCAATCATACTTTTCATTTGCATTTCTATCTTCACACAGATGTTTCAAACTTTTAGATGCTGAAGAAAAGAGCTAACACGCCATGTCTCGTGTGATATATTACGGTATTTTTAACGTATTTCTTAAAAAAAAAAATTCATTAAAGACATGATTATTATTTTAAAGTTTTAAATTTTATTTAGTTAACAATGACGGCAAAAGTGTGATAGTGAAATTAAGACGTTATACTTTTTGTTAACTCCTATCAAAAGTAAATTACCTATTACTAATTCAAGAGGAACCCTTCGTCGTATAGAGTGAGGGATCTAACATTGCAAAACATATAACATACGAGATTTGAATCTATGAGAGTAATCACATATAAGGCTACATATACGAGAATTTACAATAGATTAAAGATCAATCCTTGCCAAAGATATGTTCTATATTGTGCTCTCTTCGTAGCTTCTCATCATCCCTCCGTGGGTGTTTACGCATTTTTTTTTAAAGTTATAATAGTTAATTGTTGATAGTAATTTATCGATGAATATAAAAAAAAAATTGAGTAAAATAGATAACTTTTCTTTTAAGAAAAATGAAAAAGAAGTGCTTCTCAAACTCTAATTTGATTGATACATTATAGAGTAAGATTCCTACAGTTCATCAGATAAATATGATACAGACATCCCCATCATACAAATACTCACAAGTTGACTGGATTCACCACGTAAGCCAAAGTCAACATAATCAATTGTAATATTTAAATTAGGTTTTAATTCTTCAAGAAGCTTGAGGTTGTTGGCCATGACACAATACCATATTAGATTGACATTAGACAACTAAACACCCACTAATTTTGAGGGAAACTTATAAAACAAGCAACTTATACCAAATTATCTCACCTTGTTGATTGGGTGTCCACTTTATCCATTGACACAAATATAATTCGACATAAAACCTAAAAAAGACACGATCAATTGACACGAATAATAAATATATTAAAATATGGTTGGGTATGAAAAATACAATTAACGAGTACTGTAAGCAAAAAACAAAATTTTATAAAATTTTTTAATTTTTTTACGTAGTATCACATGAGAGATATTGCATAAATAAATATTTTTTTATTGACACGAATACGATACGTACCGAAAATAATACGACAAGACACGATTGACACTTTTAATTGGTGATATGTTCAACATAAATCAACCTGAATCATTGCTTTATGGTGGCTTAGCTAGTTATTAACAAGTACAAGTAACACTACATTCTTACTTATTTTATTTCACTTTTTGTTCCTCCACAATTAGAATTTATTCAAATCTCTTATAACACTTACTAATCTTCCAAATCGTTTACTCAACAAGTATTTCTTTGTAAAACTATTAATTTAACATCGATATTATGTATTTACTTTTTTACTATCGATCTAATGACAACAATAAATAAGATCAAATATATATAGATTCAAGTAATATTAAAATTCTCAATTTTTTGGGTAAGTATTATAAACTTTATTATTAATTATTTATTAGTGAAAGTCACATCATACAATTATGTAGGTATGGT
>CM042185.1:7767108-7785998 GCA_023539305.1 Ilex asprella
AATTATTTATTAGTGAAAGTCACATCATACAATTATGTAGGTATGGTATGGCAATCAAGCTAGACAGGGTCTAGTGTGGGCTGCTTGCTGACTTATTGTTGCAAGCAATGAAGTATTTTGGGTGTGCACACTCTATAGGGTTTAGCTGAGGTTTCTTGGATGGGAAGGTATTATTAGGATATTCTCAATTAGTATTCTCAATAATTAATGACCAATATAGTCTTCCAATACACATGAGTAATATCATATTCGTGTCTAGATTGTGGCTGCTTAATTTATAGTCACATATGTCATCAGATTCGTTATCTAATCTTTATACACGGTGCTGAATTTTTTTTTTCGATATTATGTCATTTATTAATTTTTAAAGTATTTATACTACCTTTTCAGTGGATGTTATTGGCTTTTGGGGTGCACTCACATTTTGGATTTAATTACTATTTTTTTGAGTAAAACTTACCATTTTTTTTAGGTTTTTTTTTTTTAAGTATTCGGTATGGTGCTAAAAAATAAAAAATTGTATCTTTCAACATGTATCTCTCTTGAGACCTGATTTAAGGAGAAGTTGAACAAAAGGTGAAGTATCTTGTATAATTAAATTTTATTAAGAAAAAACCACATTAAATAAGGTATGAATTAGGTCGAGTCTTTATGAATAAGTTCTACTCAAGCTAATATACTTTGCTTGGGAGATTAAATATTTTCTTGAAAGCTTATTGCATCTATCATTAAACCATCAGGATAGTTTAAAAGCAGACAAATTTCAAGAATTATTATTAGAGTCTTGGTTGTCTAGATTTCTTTTTTTGGTAGGTAAATAAATTTTATTCTAAAAAACAAAGATATTACAATAAAGCTCAAAACACGCCTCGGCTCACAGCAATAACCAAGATTGCTTGATCTCCCTTAGTCTATGAATTAAATCAGACTATCTACTAGGGGTTGCCTTGATTTCGCTTTTTAAATAAATTTTAAATATATATATATATATATAGGGGTTGTATTGGTTGTCTTGATTTCCCTTAGTCTATGCAAAATTGAAATATATATAGAGAAATATTGAGAGATATTGTGATACAAAAAGAGAAATATCGGTGTATTTGAGATAGATTTTTTTTTTGTTGTACAAATATACCCTTATGGTACGTCTTGTGACGTCGTTCTATCTGAACAAATTAATAAATTTATATGGAAAGATTGGATTGAAATTACGTTAAAACTTTAAGGATAAAATTGTATGTGCTAGTGCAAGAAACAGAGAATTTGAAATGTAATGCATACAGAGTTCTGGAGGTAGTACTTGCTGCCCAAGGTAGGATTAGCTTGTTGTCTTCTTCTAGTAGTAGTTAGATCCGAGCTGGTGTGATTGTAGCCAAGCTGGTTGGATATCACTTAATGATCTAAGAGTTGGTATACTTGTGCTAGATGACCCGGATCAGGTCAGTCTAGTTGAGTTGTAAGTTGTGATTTATGGTATCATCAATATCAATTCAAACTTAAGACCCAAAATAAGTTTTTTTTTCATACACATAAATACATACAATCATGCTTATATTTTTTATATTTAATGCAGAAGTCATTGCTTGCCTAGAAAGAATGGATATAGTCGGAATTATGTAAAGCAAAGTATGTAAAGCGTAGGTGACGGAAGGGAGTGATGTGTTGGATACAGAATTTTATTCACAAAGTCACCATCACTAGAAGTAACGAAGAAATTTCGTATAACGTGTGGGTGTAAAGCCAGAGACGTCGCCGACGTACACGGCTGATTAGGTGGTATGGTATCTATCACCTCACTTTTGCCTTTTCTTCTATCACAGTTTCTCTGGAGCTTACGGGTCCGTCCATCGGTCCATGTGTTTGCGTGGCATATCAATCGGGCTAGTCTTCGTCTTCGTCTTCATGAAAATAATTTGTAACTGCTTGATTAATAGTACAAAAGACTATTCCCCACACGGGGTCGGTTTCGTAATCGGATAAAGACTCAGACGTTAATCTATGCATACAAAGTTCAAGTTTCTTTGACTTTGTAAACCTAAAAATTAAATGATGCGTATGATTTTGTAGATAGTTGTGTACGTATAAAGTTTGTATTGTAATTGTGAGTCTAAAAAATGTGTGATTAGAATAATTTTTCGTTAACATAAAAATAAGAATTAATTGCTGTGAAGGTCTTTAAAGTATAGAGTTTGTCTCATTTTAGTCTCTGATATTTCAATTGTCTTATTTTGATCCCTGAAGTATTGAACGTTTCTATGTGGTCCCTCAAGCAGATAACATTCAAATTGCTAACGATTTTTTATCATAAATTTGTTATGTGATACTTAAATATGAGTAAAAAATAATTTAGGTAATTTTTGACAAAAAATATATAATATGGGTAGTTCTTGACTAAAATTTTGAAAGTTCTTGATCAAAACTGTATAACTTTTGTAGATTTTTGACCAAAACTTAGTCAAGAATTATTTAAATTATTTTTTTTTCTCATATTTAAGTATTACGTGAGAAGGTTATCAAAAATATTAGTATTATGGACGTTGTCTGTTTGAGAGATCACATAAAAATATACTGTGGATAACCTGTACCTAAAGGTATGGTACAATGTGAAGGGTTTTGAAAGAAAAGTCGATGACCGTTGGATGAATTTATTTAAGATTGTCAAATGAACTTATTGAAATTTATCCTGTTTTATATTATAGAGATTTAATACTACAAGAATCAAAATGATGCAATTGAAATATTGTGAACTGTAATGAAACAAATTTTATATTTTTAAGACCTCCAATACAATTAATCCAAAAAAAAAAAAAATTGAGAGAAAGAGAGATATGTATCACAGTATCAGTTGGCAAGTCAAGCAAATTCTCCAAAGTCATAATGTGCACATCATGGGACTAATCAGAAAAGGGTCCTGTTGGTAGTTTCTGACATTGCTGGTAGAGTCTTCGGCTCCAAGAAAATGGATGTTGGACTTTAGGGTACAGAGTGGGGCTTCCTAACTGCTGCCCCACCTCTTTCATTTTTATTTTTTTTTCTTTTTTTATACAATAATTGTGACAGCGATTGCCTAAATTAGTGTATCTATCACCAGTACTTTTCTTCTGTAGTGCCAATTCAATGTCTTCTAGGAATCATCATATTCACTTCCTATACATTTTCTCAAAGGGTTTTTCTTTAGTAATTGTATAAGGCTTTTTATCACTACAAACTCTTGATTTTAAAAAATAAAAATCGATGTGAAGTTACTCCCAATCCGTGTAGTTCAGTGACACTTAACGTCCTGTTAAATTAAAATCTTCCGTGAGACCCAAATTCAATCTATGGGATATAAGATTATTGAATTACTTTTAACGGTTTAGTAAAGTTAAGGTCCAGTTATAACTTATGTCTTCCTAAAGGAACACCTACAGTTCTAGTATTCTACATTGGTTCTTATGATTGCTCTCCTAATTTTTTTTAAATAAGAGGAGAAAAAATCATAACCGACTGTGCTGCTACACTAATTTTTTTTAGAAGAGGAGACCATGTGGATTGTCCTTCATTCTCAACACAAACTTTCCTAGCATTCTAGTTCAAAATTGGTTTATTTTTTAGGCTACTTTGCAGTACTCACGGAATGAATTCTCATTTTTTTTAGTTCAGCGATTAGATGTGTTCAAACTAATTTATACGCATATCGACTAATTTTTTACCCGGTCCGGTCAAAAATTGGTCATCTACACCGCTTCATGGTCTGACTCAGTTCTATAGAGTTGGTAAGATTCAAACTTAAAAAGTCTAAATTTATAAATCGTCACTGTTACCGAATGAATTCTCTACATCATCTTTAGTACATATCTATTTTTGTCCCCCGTACCAACTCCTGCCAAACTTATAACTAATTCTGGATGTCACTTTGATTAGAACTTAAACGAAGGAGATATTTAGGAAGAAAAATGTCTTCCAAGATAAGAATGTTAACCAGCAAAGCTATATATTAGTTTACGTGGGCGATGCTTCATGCATCGCTAGCCCGGGGTAATATATATATATATATATATATATATATATATATATGGCATTCTCTATTATGGCAGCAGAGCTATTTGACGGCCTGAATAGTTAACCATTGAGTTATATTTGAGTCATCTTACTTGTTGATAAATCATTAATGCTTCATTTTAGTAAATTGTTTTTAAGTCTTATCTTCTTTGTCACCCTAGCTTGACCACCTAAGCCTAGATTGTCGTCTTGTTCCTAGTTGTAAGTTTTAGTAAGAGAAAGTGAGGGGAAGTGAATAGACAGGACATCTAGAGGGTATGTGTATAAGAGGGGTATGCACAACAAAATTAAAACTTCTAAGTAATTTATAAAATTGAAAAATTTTAGATTTAAAAATGAGTAGATTATTCAGATCTAATTCTATGACTAGTTCATCTAGATCTTCATTGAATACTATACTAAATATAGTAAATGAAAAAGAACATGAATATCATGAGTCACAAGTAGATTGGAATTGATGGAATATCCCTAAAGTCTCTCACAGGAAAATCTACAAAACTAGTTAGATCCCAACAGCTTTTAAATCAGAATTAAAGTAAAAACAATTGAACAAGTTTATGTTCTTACAAAAGAGGAAGAATCTTATCAATTACTTAGCAAAGAAGCAATTAAAAGGCATAGATCAAAAGGATATAATTTAATCCACCTTGTTCTAGTACAAGTAGCAATAAAACCATTAACCCAAACTGGTAAAGACTTTGTAGTTCTACTATCTCTAAGAGATACTAGATTCCTAAATTATGAACCTAGTGTCTTAGGAATAATGGAAGCAAGTCTCCATAACGGACTAGTATATTTTAACTGCTTTCCAGACTTCACCTTGAGTCTCGAATGTCCAAACACATTAATGGCCTAACCTTCAAAATAAAACTCACAGGAGAATTTACCAAAATGGTAAAGGAAACCAGATCCCTAGTACTTATCTATAGGATTTACTATAAATGCATAACCACAAACTTGAATGTGCATGCATTAAAGAAAAGTCCTAAAGATAGCACATTATTAATCCAAGGTAATACTAGTGAAGCAAACATACAAGTCCCCAAAAGACTTTTATGGAAAGATGTTCAACTTCCAGAATCTTGGACAATTAAAAATGAAAATTATAACAAAAATAGTGAAAATAGCACAACAAACTTAGAAAATATCCTACAGTTTTGGTAAATTCTCCTTTGATAGTGCGAGATCTCATAGATCAAGTCTATCATCAATACCATCATTTAATATTAATGAAGGGAGAAAATCTGAGTCAACATATTCTAGTTTAACTAAAAAAGATAAAGAGTTAGCAAAAGAAATGGAAAAGAAACTCAAATTAAAAGGAATTGACATTTCCTCACCACAAGTCAGTCAACCATGTTACACTCCACAATCACGGTATCAACAAGAAGAAGATGATTTTACACCATCTCCTTCGGCTACTGACCTGGAGAGTAACACCCCAATAAATAACCAATTACTCAGAATTAGTAAAACAGTTAGTCTGTTTCTCAAGTCTAAGGAAAATAAATCCAAAAGAAGAGAATTTAACAAAAAAAAATAGTGATAGTAAACAAGCAATAATATTTGAAAAATGGGTTAAGTTTATGGGAGAAATAAGATCAGAAATCTTTTCTTCGATTCCTTAGAAAACCATTATAAATCAATAAAAACTGTAACAAAATATAAATGGACTAAAGAAGAAACCTCAACAGTATCTTCAAGTCCCCCCCCAGTAGAAATTGTATTAATCACTCATAAAAATAAAGAAATAAAAGCCTCACCTTTTAAGATTCTCATTAATGAATCTAAAAAGAAAATAAAGCAAACCAGAATTAAAATTGAAAATCCCTCATTGACAAAGCAAATTGAAGAAGAACAAGCCCTCCTTGACAAATATGTACATTTGGTAACTTATAATTAACACTCATTTACCATTTGTTGACCTGGGTCTTTCAGTTGTTTTATGATAATACTTGATTGGTATACGCCTTTCCTGGATATAGTTCAAGTCTGAACTAGTGTCAATAAGAGTCGGGACTTCTATTTCAAAGTCATTATCTATTACTAATTTAACTAGAGAATACTATTTTTGAAGGTTTAACTTGTTAATTAAGTTTATTCTGTTATTATCATCATTAGTTTGGGCACATCCACCATAAGATGGCAGCTTCGTTACACCCAAAGTTTCCATATCAAAGATGGAGGTGGCGGGTATCCACTGGGAACCTGTTCCAGCTAAACTAGATGAGCTACCTGAGTCATTAGCTTCAAATTGTCCATCAACCTCAGGCTGATCTGTTTGGCCAAGAGCTGGGCTCTTTGATTTACTAAATTTATTTTTTGCTTTTAAAAGATTTAAAGCTTCTTCTAACTTTTTATCTTATGTTTTTAAATTTTTTATTTCTTGTTTTAACTTGTTAACTTCACTCTGGAGATTCTGTAAGGTTACTTATTTCTTTTTATTCTTACTGAATTTTTCCATGGTTTTATTAAAACTAACCAATTGTTTTTCACTTGAAGGTTATTTAATGTCTTTTTTGACAAATAGGTCTTTAAGTTTTTTAGTATATTTTATTTTTAATTCTAGATTTTCAATTTTACTGATGAGGTCAATAAGGGCTTGTTCTTCTTCGGTTTGCTTTGTTAAAACTTTAATTGTTTTACAACAATTATCTTTACATCCTATCTTAATATTAGGTTCACTAGAATTACTAGACATTGACTGATAATCTGAAAAACTTTCAGAGTTACTTGAATCATCTGAAATTTCTTCAATTTGGCTAAAGTTACTTAACTTAAAGATATTGAGAATTTCTTCATTGTTTTCTTTAGGTAAGTTTAACTGCTTGATTTTCTTTTTTATTGAATATTCTGGGCTGATATGTCCCTTTTGCCACAGTTATAATATTCAATATATTTGCTATTCTTCTTCTTGTCCCCTGACTTTATATATATTATATCAGCTTACCATAGAAGCAGCCCCGCATGGCCGACCATACTCATAGGCCATTAAGGCCACTGCTCAGGGCCCCCAATTATTTTTTTTTAAGATTTTAGAGCCCTTAATTTTACAATTTTATATACAATTTATGAAACAATAAAAAAATTGACATGACAATAATGAATTTCGATCTAGCCTTAGTAGATTTGAATAGTAAATTGATGAAATTATTTGGTCCTTAAATCAATAGGACTCGGGATACAGTAACCATCTGTGCGGACACAAGGAATTCTTTTCAAACTGGATCAGAGTTTTCACAAGTTTGTAAAGCTAGGCGACAACTCCAACATTGGTGTAATGGGAAAAGGCCGCATTCATCTCCAAGTTAATCATGTTTCACAAGTTATTACTTTATATTCCCGAATTGAAAAACAATCTCTTAAGCGTTGGCCAACTGCTGGAGAAAGGTTTGACAATTTTATTTCGATTTAACAAATGTAAGGTGTACAACCCCGAGAGAGGTCTTATTATCGAAACAACCATGTATCTTAATAGGATGTTCATCCTTCTTGCCAAGATTCAACTTTAAGACCAACATTGTTTTCTCACTCCAACACAAAATCTAGATTATCTTTGGCACTATCGGTGATGGGCCAAGCTCAAGGGCCCAAATCATGTTACAAGCCCAAGAGACTCAACTCCAAGAGGTCCAACAAATTCAGTTCAATATGGTCAACCTGGTCAAACTCATCAAGGTCAAGGAGCTACATCAGCATGGAGCAACTCATCAAGCTTAAGGAGCTACGTCAGGAGGGGAGCATGCAGGGTCATCCAAGAACCTCCTTCTCTCCACCTTGGAGTCCAGGAGCTGGAGAGCCTCCTCCTCTCCACCTTGCAGTCCAAGAGCTGGAGAGACTCCTCCTCTCCACCTTGGAGTCCAAGAGCTAGAGAGCCTCATCCTCTCCACCTTGGAGTCCAGACCAGGAGCTGGAGAGTCTCCTCCTCTGCACCTTGGAGTCTAGAAGCTGAAGAGCCTCTTCCTCTCCACCTTGAAGTCCAGGAGCTAGAGAGCCCCTTCCTCTCTACCTTGGAGTCCAGAGCTGGAGAGTCTTCTCCTCTCCACCTTGGAGTCCAGGAGCTGGAGAGTCTCCTCCTATCCACCTTGGAGTCCAGGAGCTGGAGAGTCTCCTCCTCTCCACCTTGGAGTAAGGGTCATCCAAGAGTCTCACCCTCGCTGCTTGAAGAGAGTTAGTCTTCATTCATCATTTGACCAAGTCCTTTGGAGAGTGCCATAACTTTTTTGTCCATTGAGGAGAGAAGAAGTCGCCAAAAAAGAGGAAAGGTCGCCAAGGAGAAGAAATATCGTCAAGCTATTTAATACTATTAAGTTGTCCGCAATTCATTATGACCGTTAGACTGACTATGCAATTACTACGCAGACAACTATAAATTGTAAGCTCCCCCAACACTTGGGGGGCATCTCACAAAATCAAGTTCATCTCTCTGTCTTGTAATTTTCTACCTTTCCTACACTCCGGAGTTAATAAAGTTATCGACGAACTCAGCCATTGAAAGTGGACGTAGGTCTTGATTGACCGAACCACTATAAACCTTGCCTTCACTCTCTACCAATTTTACTGCATTTTAGACTATTTACTTGACTGTGGTGTGCAAACCAATTTGTGCATCATCAATCGGTATGACCATTTAAGTTTGGGAGGCCTCAAAACTCTACAGAAAAAACAAATGGTTCATGGGTTGCCACAGCTGCAATGTTCCAGCTTGTTATATGAAGATTGTGTGCTGGAAAAACAACACAAAAGTTCATTTCCACAAGAAAGTATGTGGAGAGCATCGCAACCACTTCAGCTCCTTCATTCGGACATATGTGGACCTATTTCTCCTATCTCCAACAGTCACAAGAGGTATCTGTTAACTTTTATTGATGATTGTAGCTGGAAACTATGGGTCTTTTTCTTCACAGAGAATTCAAATGCTTTTAAAATGCTCCACCTTTTCAAAACGAAGGTTTAAAAAGAAACTAGCACTAGTATCCGAGGTTTGCAAATTGATCGAGGCGGGGAGTTCACATCTATTGAGTTTATTAAGTTCTGTGCAACCAATGGGATACATCGTCAACTCACCACAGTGTACACTCCTCAACAAAATGGAGTGGCAAAAAGAAAAAATTGAACGATCATAAACATGGTCCGAAGTCTGCTCACCAGTAGACGAGTTCCCAAAACCTTTTGGCCCGAGGCTGTCAACTGGGCAGTACATATTCTTAACAGAAGTCGTACACTTGCAATTCGAAATAAAACTCCAGAAGAGGCATGGAGTGGCACTAAACCATCTGTTGCTTATTTTTGAGTGTTTGAGTGTCTTTTTTATGCTCATGTTCCAGGTAGCAAACGCACCAAATTGGACAGCAAAAGCTTAAAATGTGTTTTGTTGGGAATTAGTGAAGAGTCCAAAGTCTATCGCTTGTATGATCCACTTTCTTAAAAAGTGCTTATCAGTCGTGATGTTATCTTTAGTGAAGAGGAAAGTTGGCCCTGGGATGATAGTCATGATGAAGCAATTCAAGCATCTCTTGATTGGGGTGATATAGATGAAGACAATAACAATAGTATCCAAAATGAAGCCATAGACAACAATTCAGGTGGGACTGGTCATGAGGAAGGCTGTGGATCCATTAGTGTTGATAATCATGGTGGCTTTCATGAGGAGAACTTGGAGCATTAAACAGCGGAAACTCCAAATCATTCTCAAGTGGTGTCAAGTTCAAATCTACACATAAAACTCTTTTAGTATTTGATCTCTTCAAAACCTGAGGTTCTGGAGGAGATAGAGATTGAGGAAGTTGGTTTTGATCATTCATGGTGGCTCTATGCTTCCTCATATGACCCCCCAACGCCTGCCCTATCGCAAACTCTAGGCCACATACCGAGCACTCATGTGTTTTCAGTTTAGCCGACGACGCTTGCCAATTCAAGTCTTCAATCAGCCTTGGTTTCTTGTGACTGGCCCGATGCCCGCCTAGTGCTTGGAACGACTGAAACTGCCGGTTACATGTCTTGCACTCAAAGACACGGCTCAGAGAGTTATTTGTCAGGAGTTCAGGCTCTCCTCCTACACTTGTCAATGATAAGGTGGTGTCATGATTGTATTGAATATTTACTCCTCCACCACGACGACGACGAGAGAGCAACATTAAGCACTTAGCCATGGTGGTTAAACTACCAACCTCTCCTTCTCTCACTCTCTTCATGGGTAAGTAAACCATGATGAAATCTTGAAAAGGAAAAAAAGAAAGAATTTGGTTTTTTTTATTATTTTGGGAACAAGTTGAAGTGTGAAAAAGAAGTGTTTTGTTTGAAGGGACAAAGTAATGAAACAAAGGAACTAAGCAATGAAAAATGGAACTAAATGGTGGTGTGTATTTATAGGCTCATAAGTTGGCGAGTATGGACTTACTCAGTTGACCTTTCTCAGCTTGTGGGAAAAGGCACTTAAGATTCCGTCGTGAATTGGGTAAAGAAGAATAAAGTAATGGTGTTGGATCCACGTAAGGGGTGACCGAGTGGCTTAGCGATGGACGAGTCATTCTAGATTGGCGAGCCAGAGTGTAACTTCCCAGAAGCTTCAAGTTCTAGAAGAATTTTCACAAACTTGCTTAGAAACAACTAAGAAAGAGGGTGTCAACAATAGAAGTACAACAATGTTACAATGATCAAATTTTGGATTTAATTTGAAGTTTAAATGACATGGCAGTTGAGTTGGGCTTCTTTATTTGATGTCATATTATTTGGGTCTCAATAAAAACTTCAAATAGTATATTGTCATGTCATTTGAACTCTAAATTTGGTCCTAAAATTTGGTCAGTATAGCATTACTCATAAAAGTATCTCAATCTCAAGTAGTGCTGTATTTCTTAAATGTGTATCCCAAATATCCTTCTCAAATCAATGAGAATCATTGGATGAGTGGATCTCATCAACTTTTTTCTTTGAG
This sequence comes from Ilex asprella, assembly GCA_023539305.1. Taxonomy (NCBI): domain Eukaryota; kingdom Viridiplantae; phylum Streptophyta; class Magnoliopsida; order Aquifoliales; family Aquifoliaceae; genus Ilex; species Ilex asprella. Next base: position 7,778,087 of record CM042185.1, read on the forward strand.
ATCCACTCATTCAATGGTTTCCATTGATTTAGGATGCACATTTGAAATATAAATTTGGGATACAAAGCATTACTCCTCAATCTCAACTTTTAACTTTCTAATTATAACCGCATTGCTCTTCCAATAATATTATTTAAGATCTAATTTATTAACTTAATATATTATAATTATCGGATAACTAAGAAATTCCAATAAATATTGGTATTCACCACCAACCTAATCGTAGAGATTGACTAAGTCAATAAATTATGTTCAAATACTATTAATCACCACAATTTATAATGTCTCAAAGCTCGGCCACTTTAATAAAATTTACACACGAATATGTACAAATAGATTATCTGTATCAAGAACTTTTTGTATCGTTCTTTCACTTCTTATCAAATAAAATATAATACATGTAAAAAATTTTATTTTGTGATTCTATATTACTTTTCTATTTTCAAATCAATTATTACAAATCAAGTAAAACTAAAATCTATAACCCTCAATCAACTTTCATATTCCACATATTCTTATGAATACCGTAGAATTATTCATGTATCAAGGCCAACCTAACCCATAGGCCACTTAGTGGCTCGCTTAGGGCCTCCAGTCGTCTAGTGCCCCACTCATTTATTCGAATCTATGCAAATATTTAATAACGTAAAAATACAAATTGTACCAAAATTAAGAGACACGACTCCCTCTTATTTTATGTAAGTTTCAATGACTCCGATCTATATACTTAGTTTTATTTTCTTGATCTCCATATTTTACTTAATTTTGATCTTAACATGGTCATTCATACAGAGTGCGTTTTTTATGCAAGTAAATGTTCACCTTAATATACCTATTACAAATATGACTTTAGGTATATATGGTAAATTTCAAAATAAAAGATCACATTTCATAAAAGAGGTCTAGGGACCCAAAACAAATTTGTTGCCTTAGGCCTAAAAAACTATTGGATCGATTCTAATCAATAATGAGTTGAAATTATATTAATTCCATTAAGCAAAGCTAAGTTGCGAAAGTAACAATTTTTAAGAAGTATGGTACATTTAGAAATATCATTCTAAATTTACATAGTAAGAAATGGGAGTTTAGTAACCTTGCTTTATGAAAATGTTAACTATTCTCTTGAATTGTGATAGTGCATTTTTCTCTAGATTAGGGTTTTTTTTTGCTATAAGATGTCTAAGTTTGTACAGACTATTTTTTCGAACTCAGCGGTCGACAGTGTGACTTGAACTAGATTAGAGTATTCCTTGAGAAACAAGAGTTGTTAACTCTTACGGGGTGAAAAATGATTAAAACTAGGACATCTAAGTTACTAAAGGTGTTTCTCAATCACTGAACTACATCAATAAACTTTTAAGTATTTTTTTTTATCTATTTTGTATATTATATATTTTTCGAAATTAGGTTCTTCTTTACAGAAAATTGACCAGTAGCTAGGCCATGGATCCCGTGGTCATAGATGCTTAACACGAGAGAATGCCGTGCTACACATGTAACTAAGATGACGTAGTCTTTCCCTCCTATCTATCTTATTGCCTTCCATGACGCAGTCTTTCACAAGGAGGGAAATTGGAATTCCATTTTACAAGCATCCAGAGGTTAATGTTTGTAATTTGTACTACTATAAAACCTACCGTACTGCACGGGATATTCTTGATGATTCTACGAGTTAGTCAATCAGGTGGGACCAATATTTATATTTACTAATTATTATTGATACATTGTAATAAAAAAAAATAATTAATAATAAATATAATTGTATTTACACTCAAAATCAAATCTTAAATATAGAATATAGAGAAAACAATCAAAGCAACGGTTGCAGTTGGGGTGAGCTGTGGTTGGCGTCAGTGGTGGTGGCGGTGGAAGACGGTGATGATTAGGGTTGGTGGCAAAAACTGTGGTGATGATGACAGTCGTGGGTGACAGTAATGATGGTGGTGGTAGATTTTGGGTGATGATAGTCTTAGTGGCAGTTATGGGTGTCGGTAGTGGTAGGTGTGGGTGGTAGTGGGCAACGGTGATGGTGGTTGGTAGTGGTGATGGTTGGGAGACGACTGTGGTGGGTTGTGGTGGTGGACAATGACGATGATGGTGGTGGGCGACGACGAGTACTTTTAGATGACAGTGTGATAGGTGGTGACGAATGGTGGTGGTGATAGGTGTGGTGGGGGTGGGTGACAGTGGTTGCAGCGATGGTGGACGACGACGGGTGGTGGTGGGTGCTGACGGTGGGCGACGATAGTAGTGCGATGATGGTGATAATGGTAATACACATAAGAATGAGATGACGATGGTAGTGAATAATAGTGGTGGACAACAATAGTATCAATCAGTGGTTGGTGGTGATAGTGATGAGGGTCATGGTGGGGCAGTGGCGGTGGTGATAGTGGGGTGGTGGCAGTGATAATTATGGTGGGGTGGCGATGGTGGTGATGATCGTGGAGGTGGCGGTGGGACAGTGAGGGTGGTAGTAGTGGTGATAGGGTTGATCGTGGGACAATGACGGTGGTGGTAGGATGGCGGCAACATTGGTGAGGGCGGTAATGGTGGTGGTGGAAAAGGTGATTGTGGGATAGTGGTGATGGTCGTGGTGGTAGGGTGACGACAACAGTGATGGTGGTGGGCGTAGGGGCAGTGGTGATAAGGGTGATGGGGGTAGCGGTGATGGTGATGGTGATAGTGATAGTGGTGGTGAGGTGGCGGCCATAGTGGTGGTGGCGATTTGTAGAAATAAGGGGGTGGTGATGGTAATTGTGGTAAATGTGGTGGTGAGGCGGCGACGACTGTGGTAGAGGTGGTAGTGGTGATGGTGGTAGTGGTAGTGGTGGTGGTGAGAAGGTGGTGCTTGTGATCGTTGGGGTGGTAGCAGTAAAGCGGTTCCAAATATTACTTTTTTAAAAAAAATATTTATATTTAAAAGTCATCTCAAACACACCTCTATTAGTTGTCGTATTAACTTTAAAATAAAATTTAAATAGATCTCAACCGTGAAAAATAAAAGTTATTTTGCTTTTTTTTTATTTGAATTGTACTGTATTTTATTATATAAATATGTATATGTTCTACAGAAGAATAGTATACCAAAACAAAAAATTTGTTATCGGTACTTTCAATTTTTATAATTTTTGTCGGCGTTTTTATAACTTTTATGAATATTTTTATTGTTTTGTTGTAACTTGTAATCTAAGACTGATAAAAATTACAATGACGGTACACCCTTTTTTTCCAATAGTATAAACTTCTCAATATGTTTTATTGAGGGTCCAACTAAAACTTTCTATAACATCCCTCAAATTTTCATCCACCAAAAATATAACACGTGTAAATTTAACTTATTTTATTATTCTATTTTATCATTTTCATAATTAATGGTTACAAATAAATTAAACTAAAATCTACAACTGTAAATTATTTTTCAATATGGTACCGATATATTATTTTTTTTGGCGGGGGTGGTTGTAGACTTGTCCATTATATTTGTATGGTTCCACTCTTTCTAGGTTTCTGATTTGTATAAAGATCGTGGTTTTTCACTTGGTAGTATCCAATCTCATCTGTTTAACACCAATGGAGTTGTTGTGGGTTGTTAGAATGCACTATGTGGAATTTGGGTCAGCTCTGTGTGTGTGTGTGTGTGTGAGAGAGAGAGAGAGAGAGTTGTAAACGCAACATAACTACCAGGTGGCTAGTCAATTACAGCTTTGAACTTTCGTGGTCGATTTACTTGCACTTATATATTGTTCCTCGTACTTCCTCTTTTTTTTCCAAACAAATGACTTCTAGAAGAAACAATTTTTTTCTTTATTATTTATTTTTATCCGTTGGAGATATTTTACCATTGCAATAAAGTCGTGTTTTTAAAAAATTGTTAATTCTCGCGTATTCTAATGAAATAAGATGTTGGGATTATATTCAACTAGTTACTCGAACCCAAATTATTTTCTCTATACTAGTTGGATATGTTAATCGTATTTAAACTAATTCAGTCCAAACTTATGTTAATCCTGACTTCAAATTCGAAGGTTAGTGTTTGAATTATGCAATCTAATATAATCTAATCCCTTATTCATTCAGTATTTTTGAATTTTGGGTTTGAACAAATTACACCAAGTTACTGATTTAATCTCTTAAATTTGAAATCCATGTATCATATCCAATCCCTTATATGTTTACGTTTCAAGTTTTTGGACTAGAAAAAAACTAACCAAATTTACTTCTTAAATGGAGACCACTTATCCAATCCAAAATTATTTATCCCACCTTCTCGTGGAATGGAGAAATTTTTTAGTAAGTAGTACACACCACATGACATTGTCATTTGTTGTGGACATTCAATGAGGGGTTGTCACAAGAGTAGCTTGTAGGGCAAACAAGTTGGTTTTTTCAAACAGATAAGATAGCTTCCAAAAATAGAATACCCCATTCTAGTTTTTTTTTTTCTTTTTCAAAGCCACCCAGTGTGGGTGGAGGGTTTGGTAGGACTCCTACTTGTAAATATAATTAAAAGGAAAAAGGTACAAGGAAGGAGGATGTAGAGTCAAACCTCCAAAAGTCGAAGAAAGTCAAAACAAAAAAAGGTGGTGACTCACCACCAAAAGTATGAAAAATAAATAAATAGCAAAGCAAAGTAGGGAATTCTCACAACAAAATAACTGAAAACATCAATGAAAATAAAAATTCAACGATGAACGTGATGAGTTTATCGAGCGTCCAAGGCAAGGATGCCAGCAATCCCAAAAGGAAAGGATGATGAATCAGAGAATCGCTGATTGAACTGCTGAGAGCAAGCCCAATTAGTCATGAAGTCTACAGCCTGATTCACCTTCCGCAGGACGTGGCAGACGCGAGCTGAGAGAGAAGCACACAGAAGCCTAATCCGAGCAAGCAGATAAGCATACACCCAGCACCCAACACCTTGAGAAGAAACCACTGTAGTTGAATCTGACTCCTCTACCAACTCTGAAGCTCTCAAATCTGTGGCTTACTCCAACCCAGCATAAACAGCCTGCTACTCCGCATACAGAATAGGCTGATGACCCAAAAACAAGCCAAAATCCCTGAGTCGCCGACCCTAGTGGTTCCGAATAACACCCCCTGTCGCAGACAACCTTGGATTGCCTTTAGAACAACCGTCAAAGCTGATCTTCAGACAATCCACTACAGGACGAGTCCAAGCAACCAAGCGAAGAGGTCGAGGCCGAAGAACCAAGACCCTAAGAGAACCCACAAAATCCACTGACTCATCTCGACGCAATTGACTTGGAGCAAACCCAAAAACAAACACAACTAACTGCATATCGGTCATAACCCTCTGAATTACAACGGGCACATGAAAGGTCTAGTCATCAAACCTATAAGTATTACGCGTCTTCCATAAATGCCACAAAGTGACGCACGATAGCAGTATCCGCACGTGACCTACCGAAGAAGCACAACGCCACTAATGAAGCATCAAAGTATAAGAGACTGAAACGGTCAACATCTGATCTCAAACATCCGATAAAAATTACCCCACACCTGAACTGCAAACGGACAATCCAGAAAAATATGTGTAAGAGTCTCAACAGCCCCACCACACACACCACTCTAGGTTATTTGCCGTTATTTGCCTAGAAGTTGTGGAAATTATTGAAAAAAGAAAAAAGAAGTGAGAAGTTTTTGCAGCAAATTGGTGTACCGTGTAGTCCAATACCTTATCCAAGAATACTTTTCATTTGCATTTCTATCTTCACACAGATGATTCAAACTTTTAGATGCTGAAGAAAAGAGCTAACACGCAATGGTGACTGGTAGAGTCGGCTTTGTATATATCCAATACTAGCCACGTGTCATGTGATGCATTACAGTATTTTTAACGTCTCCTTATTCCACCCTAATTTCTTCAAAAAAAAAATATTCAATCTGATCAGATGACTGCTGGGTACTCACTCATATGAGGTTCAGGCCTATATGCAGGTAGGGGAGACGACTCTCAGTCGATGTGGGACGAGCCCCTCGTGCACATGGGTATTGAGAGGTCAAAGACTACTGTCAAACGCACGCAAGTCAGTCGAAATCTTTCGTGGAGGGAAAAATTCCTTACAATTATAATATGAGATACTGCAGAATCAAATAATTTTTTATTGACAAGAATACGATATGTACCAAAATGACACGACTCGAAAATGATGTAACATGAAAATAATACGACACAACACGATTGACACCCTTAATTGTTGATATGTCCAAAATAAATCAACCTGAATCATTGCTTTATGGTGGTTTAGCTAGTTATTAACAAGTACAAGTAACACTACATTTTTACTTTTTTTTTTTGGGGGGGGGGGATAAACTTACCATTTTTTTAGGGTTTTTTTCAGTTTTTGGTATAGTGCTAAAAAATAAAAATTGTATCTTTGAATATCAATCTATATTAAGAGCTGATTTAAGGGGAAGTTGAACAAAAGGTGAAGCATCTTGTATAATTAAATTTTATTAAGAAAAAACCACATTAAATAAGCTATGAGTTAGGTCGAGTCGTTATGAATAAGTTCTACTCAAGCTAATATACTTAGCTTGGGAGATTAAATATTTCCTTGAAAGCTTACTACATCTATCATTAAACCATCAGGATAGTTTTTAAGCAGACAAATTTCAAGAATTATTATTAGAGTCTTGGTTGTCTTGATTTCTTTTTTTCTTTATTTGATAGGTAAATAAATTTTATTCTGAAAAACAAATATATTACAATGAAGCTCAAAACACACTTGGCTCACAGCAATAACCAAGTTTGCTTGGTCTCCCTTAGTCTATGAAATTAAATCAGACTATCTACTAGGGGTTGTCTTGATTTTTCTTTTTAAAAAAATTCTAAATATATATAAGGGTTGTCTTGATTTCCCTTGGTCTATGCAAAATCGAAATATATATAGAGAGAAATATTGAAAGATATTGTGATATAAAAAGAGAAATATCGGTGTATTTGAGATAGATTTTATTGTTGTACAAATATACCCTTATGGTAAGTCTTGTGACGTCTTTCTATCTGAACAAATTAATAAATTTTTATGAAAAGATTGGATTGAAATTAGGTTAAAACTTTAAGGATATAATTGTATGTGCTAGTGCAAGAAACAGAGGATTTAAAATGTAATGCATACAAAGTTATGATGTGCGTAAGTGACCTGTATGATTGACCAAGAATCCAATGGGATAGACAAGAGTTTAAGTGATTTAGCAAACTGAGTAGCTCGGCTAATCTACTGACAATGGAGTCTCTTGTTCATATGTTCATTATATTGCTCGAGGAAGAAGAAGAGAATGATTACATAGGATTTAATCTCATTTTTCAATTGGAATCTCTCTTATTTCTACAAACAAAGGTTTTGTCCTTATTCAATATTATATGGTCTCCTCAATCTATTGGAATCATTTGAAAAATCTTTGGCCATTTGAAGAAATCCTAACCAATATCCACATGGACTTCTAGAGGTGGTCAGATGACATTTTTGAGATAGTACTTGCTGCCCAAGGTAGGATTGGCTTGTTGAGCTTTTCCTCTAGTAGCTAGATCCAATGCATGTAAAGGATGGATATAGTCGGAATTATGTAAAGCAATGTATGTAAAGGGAAGGTGAAGGAAGAGAGTGATGTGTTGGATATAGAATTTTATTCACAAAGTCATCATCACTAGAAGTAACGAAGAAATTTCGTATAACGTTTGGGTGTAAAGCCAGAGACGTCGCCGACGTACACGGCTGATTAGGTGGTATGGTATCTATCACCTCACCTTTGTCTTTTCCTCTATCACAGTTTCTCTGAAGCTTACGGGTCCGTCCATCGGTCCTTGTGTTTGCGTGGCATATCAATCGGGCTAGTTAAGTCTTCGTCTTCGTCTTCATGAAAATAATTTGTAACTGCTTGATTA
>CM042185.1:7786008-7814392 GCA_023539305.1 Ilex asprella
TTCGTCTTCGTCTTCATGAAAATAATTTGTAACTGCTTGATTAATAGCACCAAAGTATATTCTGCACACGGTGTAGGGTTCCTAATCGGATAAAGACTGAGACGTTAACCTGCGCGTATAGAGTTCAAGTTTCTTTGACTTTGTTAACCTAAAAATTAAACAATGAGTAAGATTTTTGTAGATAGTTGTGTGCATATAAAGTTTGTGTAGTAATTATGAGTCTAAAAATTGTGTGATTAAAATAAGTTCTCGTTAACATAAAAATAAGGATTAATTAATGTGAAGGTCCCTAAAATATAGAGTTTATCTCATTTTAGTTTCTGATATTTCAATTGTATCATTTTGATCCCTGAAATATTGAGTATTTTTATGTGATTCCTCAAGTAGATAACATTCAAATTTCTAACGATTTTTTATCATATACTTGTCACGTAACATCTAAATATGAGCAAAAGATAATTTTAGATTACTATTGACAAAAACATTATAATATGGATAGTTCTTGACTAAAATTTATAAAGTTCATGATTAAAATTGTGTAATTTAGGTAAATTTTTAACCAAAATTTGAGTAAAAATTTAGTCAGGAGTTATTTATTTTGGGTAAAAAAAATTTGTTCGTATTTAAGTATTACGTGACAAGTTTATCAAAAATATTAGTAATTAGAATACTGTCTATTTGAAAGACCACATAGAAATATATTAGGGATAACTTGTGTATAAAGACAAGAGGAATGTGAATGATTTTAAGAGTGATGTTGATGGTCATTAGATGAGTCTATTTGAGACAGTCGAATAAACTTATTAAAGTCTGTCATATTTGATATTATAAAAATTTAATACTCTAAAAATTAAAATGATACAATTGAAATATTATGAACTTAAATGAAACAAACCCCATAATTTAAAAATTTTATGTGCAATTAACCTTAAAAATAAAGAGAAAGTTAATGAGAGAGAGAGGGAGAGAGAGATGCATCAGTTGGGAAGTCAAGTAAATGCTCCAACGTCATAATATGCACATCATTGGATTAATCTGAAAAGGGTTCTGTTGTTAGTTTCTCACATTGCTGGTAGAGTCTTCGGCTCCAAGAAAATGGATGTTGGACTTTAGGGTACAGAGTGGGGCTTCCTAATCCTAACTGCTGCCCCCACCTCTTTCTTTTTTAATTTTTATTTTTTTCATATTTTATACAACAACTGTGACAGTGATTGCCGTGTAGTTCACTACAAACTCTTGTTTTAAAAATCAATGCGGAGTTACTTTCAAACCGTGTAATTCAGTGTCACCTAGCGTCCTGTTAAATTAAGGGAAATTTGTAAGTCGATTTTCCTATATAAACTTGTTTGAACTTAAATTTATTAAAAAAAATTATTTATTATATATTTTTTTGTCAATTTTACTAAATTATCTCTTTCCTTTAGAAATAAAATTAAAATTAAAATTAAAAACTCCTAAATTTTAGGAGTTTGACTAATATTAAAAAAAATTTTCTCTCATATCTATCTATATCTATAATATAAAACAAGACAATTTCAATTAGTTGATCAGACGATCTCAAATTATTTCATCGAACGGCTACCGATAGTCTTTTATTTCTCACTAAATTCATCATTTTTCGCCCACAATTATTTTCAAAAAACTGACCCCTCTCAGTCACCTCAACTGTCACCACCTCCCTCCATCTCTTTTTTTTTTTTCCTCCCTTATGTCAGATCCTCATCCCTTCCCTTCTGTTTCTGCTGCTTCTTTTTTTTTTTTTTTGGCCCACCATCTCTTACTCCTTACTCCTTACTCCTTACTCCTTACCACCTCTCTCTCTCTTTATCTCTCTCTCTCATTACCTCTCTGTTACGCTCCTTACCATCTCCCTTTATCTCTATCTCTCTCTGTTATCTCTCTCTGTGTTACGCTCTTTATCACCACCGCCACTTCGTCAGCAACACCACCACCGCCACTGCACTTGAAGAAGAAGAAGAAGTAGCAGCAGCAGTTATGACTGAGAGGAGTAACGAGTGGCGTCTGCAAAGAGGGCAATACCTGGGATAAATCTCAGCCCTCTATTTTCTCCACCCACCGCCTTCTCTTTCTTGTCTTTCTTATCTCCTCGCCGGTTTGTTCTTTTTTTTTTCTTTCTTTCGTAGACTCATCTAGGAGCGGTTCAACAAATTAATCTTACAGTCTCAAATTCATTCATCCAACAGTCAATAAATTATAATTTTTTAATTAATATTCTCCCCCAAAAGTCAACGATTACGGTTGATCTTGAACATATCTTACGGTCTCAAATTCATTCATCAAACGGTCAAGAAATTAACATTTATTTTTCTTAATATTTTTCCTTCCAACCAAACACCTTCTGAACTGTGAATATCTTGTACAAACTTGGTTGTTTATCTTCTTCTTTTGTAAGACATTATTATAGAGAGGAAAACGATGAGGTTCGAATCCGTGACATTAAGGAACACTATTATAGGGAGGACGATAATAAGAATCGAACCCGCGATCTTAAGGTCTATTAATAAGGACGGTAACTATTAAGCCAACCGCGAACATTATTTTGTGAACTATGGAAAAAGTCTTTGTTAGTAAACGAAAATGATATAATTGCATGGCCATTCATCCATATGTTGCTCTTCACTATTTAGTCCAAAGCAATATGATGCTGATGGACAAATTGTGATATACTATAAGTTAGACGAAGGCGTGAGCAATGATTTGGCTTTTTTATACATAAAAAAAAATGTCGAGTTTACAACGGTGGGGTGATAGTTTCGATATGAGGACAGTCATCTTAAGCCAATGATGCAAGCTCCATCTCTCCGATCGAACACCTCAATTAATAGAATCAAACTGAGTAATTACCCTTGAGTATAGAGGTTTTGAACGTTCGAGTTGATGAACTACGCTTATGATGCAAGCTCCATCTCGTCGTGTGTGTGTGTGTGTGAGAGAGAGAGAGAGAATATAAATTTCAATTTTAATTTAAGAGTGAATTAAGGGATAATAATTTTTAATTTAAGAAATTAATATAAAGCTATTTTCAATGTCTTTAAAGTTTCTAAATTAAACAGAATAACACTATTAAGGATATTTCTAAGATTTAAAAAAATAGTGGACTTAAGTACTTATCAGTAAGATAAAAAATAAATTTATCATCAAATAAGCTTCCTTAACGGACTCAAATCATTTTAAGTTCATGCAAGAAAACTCAACCCCAATTTTCACTTAAATTAAAAATCTTCCGTGACACCCAAATTCAATCTATGGGAAATAGACTATTGAATTACTTTTAACTAAAGGTGGCAATCTTAACTCATTACCCATTAATCTGCCCATAAACAAATGGGTTGGGTACTTATATTAATTAATATGGGTTTAAATGGGTTCGGTAATATGATTCATTTTAATTAAGTGGGTTAGTATGGTTTACAAATGAGTACCCACTGGGTTGAGTATTTATCTTTTTATTAAAAAACACAAGTAATAAAAATAAATAAATATACTAATATACCAAAAAATACACACACTATTACACCAAAAAATACACACATATACAATAATGCACCTAAACATACACACACTAGTACACCATGAATGACCCACAGGTCGGACCACAACCCATGGGCTGATCCATAACTCATGACCCATGAGTCAACCCATAACTCACAGACCACTTGTGGCCCATGGGTCAACCCACGGACCACCCATTATGTGTGTATTTTTGTATTGAATGTGTTTTAATTTTTATGTTAGTATATGTGTGTATATTTTTGGTGTATTACTGTATATTTTAGTATATTAGTGTGTATATTTTTAATGTATTAATTTGTATGTAATTTGGTGTATTAGTGTGTGTGTATATTTGTATTTTAGAACATTACTAATGTGTGTGTGTGTGTGCGTTTTGGTATACTAATGTGTCTATTAAAAATTTTAATTATTTTATGAGTTAATTGGTTTAACCCAACCCATTATAGCCCAATTATTAGGTGAGTAAAAAATGGATTAGATTAATTTTAGCCCAATCCAATTTAACCCAACCCAACCCACCCATTTGTCACCCCTACTTTTAACAGCTTAGTAGAATTAAGGTTCGTTTATAAGTTAGATCTACTTCAAGGAATACTTGTAGTTCCAGTGTTCTACAATGGGTGATAGGACCATGTGGATTATCCTTCATTCTCGGTACAAACTTTCGACCACCAAGGCTATATGGCAACTCATATCAGTTTACCATAGAAGCTGCCCTGCATGTCCGGCCCTACGCATAGGCCATTAAGGCCGCTGCTTAGTGCCCCCAATTTTTATTTTTATTTTTATTTTTAAGATTTAATTAAAATAATTTTAAAACTACAATTTTATATACAATTTATGAACCAATAAAAAATTGACATAACAATAATGAATTTAGATCTAGCCTTGGTAGATTTGAATAATAAATTAATAAAATTATTTGACCCCTCAAATCAACGGGTTGACACAACCCTAACAATACACGACATAAACTCGTTAAACTCTACACAATTGTAAGTAGGACAAACACATATGAAGCAAATTCTAACCAGATATGATCGAATGATTATTTTTATATTACCTTTATTTTTTTTAGTCTTACTTATGTTTAGGTAAATACTAAAAAAAAAAATGAGTTATTTCCTCACACAATACTTTTGATTTATTACAATCAAAGTCAATTGGCCGACTAATTAGTTATCACCTAATTTTTGGAAATTATATTTATTTATTAACTTAAATTTAAGACCTTTTTTTATCTGGATCTATTTTTTGTTCAATTATTTTTTAAATACACCAAAAACACGCAAAATGACTGCAAAACATATTAAGTTTGAGTATTATACTATTCAAAATTCTTACTGACATTAGTTTTTTAAAAAATAATTTTATTGTATTAATAATTTTCAATTCTCTTTCTCTATATTTTTCAGTTTATAGCAAATTTAATTATATTTTGGTATCCAAATTCAACTTTAATTAATAGATTTTTTATAACTAAAGCTTAAATGCAAAACTAGTAGTTTTACATCTCAAATATAAAAAAAATAAAAATTAAATGAATATTAATATTTATTTTGTTGAATCTATATTTTTTTATTGCATAGCACTAAAGACTTCACTGAATATTTTTGTCTAGGACCCCTAGATTGGTTGGGCTGCCCTCTGCTGCCCCGATAAATCCAAGTTAGTCTGGTAAGCCCAAACGGAATGACAAGGGTGGATTTATCCTGCCCTTAATGAAATTCATAAGAAAACTCGAGGTAACCATCATTAGAAGTCTAGAACTCCGAACAACCTATCCTCGAGGAAATTATTCCTTGAAAATGCCTTTTTTAACAAAATACCTAAGATAACTGCACCTCTCAGGTTTCCTCCGCCCACTCCCACCGCCACCCTGCCCTCCTTAGAGAGGACGCTAGCAAAGCGGGAAAGGACAGAGAAAGCTTCCAAACAAACACTCAGAGCGACCTAACTACAGATGATCTAATCCCTCAGTCCTTAGTGGAACCCAAAATGAAGCCTTTTGCTTGGATTTTATAGAGAGAATGAAGCTAGAAAACACTTCAAAACACTACTCCTAGATTTATGAATAAAAAACACTGAATCTGAATGAAGTCGCTTACTCTTTTATGCTAGATTTATTAACAGTCACCAGGTTTGGCTGATTCTATAATTAAGAGAGCACTTTGTTAGGGTTTAACTCACGTAAACCCACAGACAAACGCACACAATCGAAAAACAAACCAAAAACATAAATCAATGAGAAACAAGAAAGAACAAGACACAAAGATTTTTACGTGGTTCGACAATTTGCCTACGTCCACGAAGCTGCAGGAATTTCACTATATTGAGAGAGAAGGTTTACAAGAGCGGCTACAATGAACTCCCGAACCCTAATCACCAACAACGGGTTTTTATATGTCTTGCACCGGGCCACAAAGCAGGCCCAAAAAATTTTCCCATGAAAATTATTTTCCCTATCGGCCCAAGCCTTCGCTCCATGGACCAAGCCTCAGAAACTTTCCCATTAAAAACCACGCAACATTATTTCTGGTCGGGTCATCATCCGGATCAACCGCGAAACTAGACTCCACAAAAGAACCCAACACACTTCTCATATCAGTACTTGTCAGCCATCTAACAAACTCAGCGGGTTGTCGATTACAACCCTTCCCTTTCCTCCCAAACCAGAGAAGCTTCTATAAAAGCTGAGAAATAAAGAAATGTGGAATATCAGGACTCAGAAGTACACAAAACACTACATAAAATGTGTGCTTTCCTGGCTTGAGTTTATTTTGTATCACCTGTACAAAGCAACTCCTTAAGTTTCATCCATTCAAGTAACTGGATTTTAAATATTGTGATAGCCATATATTTTAGGTTCGTGCATATACTTCGAAGCCAAATTGGCACTCTATGCAAGTTTTACTGCATAAATGATGCCAGCCTGTGGAGTTGCAACCATAATAGAGAACTAAATTGAGGACTAACAACAATGATGAGTAAAAGAGCTCATGAACATTGGTAATTCTAGTTTCTAAATAGATTATATGTCTGCCAGTCATTCTTAACAGGGCATGTATCGTTTAGAATCTAAAACAAGTCTTAACAATTGAACAGGCATTGTTCATAACAGACTAATTTCAACTGTCGACGAAATTTTCAAGTTTATTCCTGCTAAATTGCATCCTTCCTAAAGGAGGGTCCATGAAATATTAGGAACAATTCAATAGTTCTAAGAAACAGGGGTTTTGCTCTTATTACTTATCCTAATGGACTGAATTAAACTAGGAATGCAATCTAAGCCTTGTATGTCAAGTTCGTTCCCTTTTTCCTGTTTCTTACTGAAAATACAGGGTTGATCAAAGGAAGAAATAAAACTACATGAACTTCTATATGTCGAATCTTGTGTTTTAACTTATTTTAATAGAAAGCAAGTTTCTAAGAAGTGCCTCCACCCAAACCCTTAATAGTCGTATGGCTGCTATGTGTGCCACAGTTTAAGGATATGACGCTAGTTACATATCATCCAAAACTCTTAAAAGAACTTCTTTGGTTCTCAATAAATGTTTTCATCTCTGCATTCACGAGTTAATAGTGAATGCTAAAAGAAAAAAAGAAAAGCAATGAAAACAGTTCAAGTAGGATATCCAGATTTAACTTCATCAACATATCCATAACCCAAAAGCAATTTAACCAAACCTAAGGCAGGGTTGTGTAACTTCAGATGCATTGTCTGATATGTTCACAATTTCTCTGTCAATATCATTGTATAATTCCCAAAACAATTGCACAAGCTTTTTCATCCCAAAAGTATGAATCAATATTACATGTAGATTATTGTCTTATGGTAAAATAAATATACATGTGACTTTACCATTATCGTTTGATAGTTTCTTCAATTTTTTATTTTTTTTCGTGTATAGGGTTTATGAGTTAGCAACTTAGCACACTCATCTCGACTACATAGTCGTCAAGCCCTACGAATTCACATTTTGGCAACCTTTTGTTATCATGATATCCAAATTACTCGTTTTTTATGCAGAACATTCAAGCTCAACAAACCAATTAAGAGATAACTAAAATTAAAAAGTGGATTTGAAGGGAAATTTCACAAGGATTCTTGGCTTCAAATTGCAATAGTTAATTACAGAAAGCATTGTAAAAGTAAAATAATTTTTACTGATCTCACAGTTATTTTTCTTGAAGAGTCTCGCTTGAATCATTGATTATCCG
The DNA here is from genome assembly GCA_023539305.1 of Ilex asprella. Lineage (NCBI taxonomy): Eukaryota > Viridiplantae > Streptophyta > Magnoliopsida > Aquifoliales > Aquifoliaceae > Ilex > Ilex asprella. The sequence continues at coordinate 7,793,764 of CM042185.1, forward strand.
TAGTCAGTTCCTTTTGATCGCCGTCTTCGTTTAAATTTCCAAACTTATGCTTGAAGGAGTCTTGCCTCTGCAACCACATCATGTGCCCCTGCATTCACATTATTCAAAAACACACATAAATCCCTCTAATTTCATGAAAAGCTCATACATCTGAAAAAGCTCGAACACTTGCTCTTACATGGAATTACCTGTAAAGCAGCAGCCCAAGCAATGAGGAAAGAGGCGACCCAGAACTTTTTGTCCTTGAGGAGCTTCTTGGCATCAAACTTCTTAGCGTCGTCCATTGCCGATAAATATCCCAAAACCCTACCCCTAGAATTTCAGAGAATTTTTTTTTCTCCGTTTGCTTTTTGATTGTTTGCCATTGGGTATGTGCGTCCACTTGCTGTGTTCAGAGAGTGGGGCTGCGCTCTGCTACGGACCCGATTTCGGCTGACTTGACCCTAGTATTAGTAGTCATTACCATATAAGTGGTGTCCACCTATAAAGGGAAAGGAGGTGTCCACCAACGTCTGGTGGGTACCTCCTCCATGGGTGGAGAAGACTTATATAATAAGGGGAAATGATTCATATTCGTGGGATGGGAGCTAAAAGTTATACGCACTAGGGCCAGGTCAGTCGAAATTTTTTGTAAAAAGTGATACTCCTTACAAAAAGGTGCCTTTTGGGTGAAGGAGTTTCCCTTTCACGAAAAATTTTGACTAACCTAGTCCTAACACCAATAATTTTTGCCTCCCATCCTACATCGAATAAGAGTCGTCTCTCCCTTACCATAAAAGTGTTCTTCACCTATAGAAGAGATACGCCCTAGTATATGGGTACCCCTTATAGGGCCTGATGATGACTCGGATTTGACGGCCCAAGGCCAGCGATCCTCGAGGGATTAATGGGTCGGTTGGATATTAGTAGTAAGCAATCAATACGAAATATCAAAGAAGATACAAGAGATAAGTGGTTCGCCACAGCCGATGGACTGTGGTTACATCCACTATAACGGAGCCTCTTGCTCCTTGAAGGTGTATATTTATATTTTGAGAATTATCAAGAAAATGGGGGAGAGGGCCTGGTTAACGATTACAGTCAGCCAGATTATGCGATTATTCTTCCCCCTATTGCCCCAGTTTCTTGTTCAAGGGTCTTCCCCGTTTGTAGAGTGATACTGTTCTTTTTATACTAGTCCCTGCTCTAGGGTTTTTCAGCCACTCCTCCTCTTGCTTCTTGACTTGGTGGGGACCTTTCGTCCTCTCTCTGCCATAGGATCCTGCTAGCCGACGCCACTGCGGTTACTGTTCCCACGACAATTCGCACCACCACTCCCAGCAGGCGAACTTGTCTGTCCTTGATTACAGAGGTGGTCCCCCTGTCCTTTTAGATGCTTGGCCTGGTGGGGAGCATTTCAGTGTTATGGTTCGGCTTGGGTTAGACCACTAAACTCGTCTGGGCTTCCCTTATATGTGGGGCGAAGTTGTTCCTGTTGGGCCGGATACTAAGCTATTCCAGACCCACTGGGTTTTTACTCTAAGGGCGGCCCATATTCGGAAATACTATCCCAATCAAGGCCGATATTAAGATCCTACCACGCCTTTTTAAACTATCATAACTATATAGACTTGAACTTAAACATTGAGTGAGTAAATCCAAATCTTTGCACAAAGGGTCATTAAGGTGGAAATATGGTTTGGTCCATTAGCCTCAAAATATCTATACAACTAGTAAAAAGAGATTAGGGAGTTTGGTATCCACTCTTAAAATTTATATACACTACTACTATTTCTACATGTATTCTCCCTAAATAACTAATAACTTTAACTCTAAATCCACTGATCTTACTTAATCACTCATAACTTGCAATCTAACTATACTTCATTGTAATTAATCACCCCATAACCACTATATATATTTATCTCCCTTACACTCTTTTTTATTGTCATGTATCTTTTTTTTGTCTTTTTTCCTTTACAATTACACACACAAATGACTGTGTGTCGGACCTCTAGTATTAAAAAATAGGGTAATTTACAAATTATGTTCATGCATTCAATTTCTATTTTGTCACTCAAGTTTCAATTGCAAACAATAAGCAAAGCCCGATGGACCACCCCTTAAGGGCCCGTTACATCTGAGACTTGTTTGGCAAGCCTTGGGCCTAGGTATCTTGGATGGACCCAACCAGACCAGCCCGTTGCTGACCTTCTATAATCACATGGCTATTTATGGCTTAATTTGCTTGGTTTTCAGCTATGGCTTACGTTTTTTTTGGGTAAGTAAATATATCGTTGATTTTTACAAATTGTTAGATTATTTTATTACAAGAAGAATTTTATGGGGAATCTTAATTCCACTACTAGTTTCTAAAAAAATTTGGGTTTATATACTATACTAGTGCTACTTTATAATTGAGTCACGTGCACAAAGAATATTATTTTCTATTGCATTAGTTTCCTAAGTAATATAGAAATGTGTTGTGTGAAATTTCTGTTCCATTCGATTGTGCAGATCTTAGTGAAACAACCGTCAATGAGATTGAGCAATATAAAAAAGTTTTGTGTAAGGCTTCTGCTTCATTCGATTGTAATTAGACTGGGCTGTTGTATCCTGGGGGCGTCGCGCTGCTACTTCTACCTTGTGTTTTTTTGATAAAGAGACGTGAGTCATCTTAAGGAAACGATCTAATCTGCGCCTAGGGGTGTTAATTTTTTACCCGAAACACAAACCCAATACGAACTCGAAAAAAACACGATTAGTTGACATAGTAATAAATAGGTCAAATTAAGGTTCGACACGAATAACACGATTAATGGGTACTGTAAATAAAAAATAATTATTTAATAAATATTATATTCTTAAATATTTTTTATAATTTTTTAAATAATATTATATTAGTTATTATCAAATTAAATAATTTTTTATTAACACGAACCCGACACGTACCGAAATGACACGACCGAAATGACACGACACGAAACTGACCCAACCCGGCACGTTTGACACCCCTATCTGCACCTCACCCTGCCGTTTACTTTATTTTTCATATTCATATTTCTAACACAAAATATACAAGAGGGTTGGCAAATGTTTACCATTAGGTACAAAAGGAAACAAAAGTATAGTAGTCTAAGAGAAGTATCGGAAGAGATCAGAATTTTTAGCAGTTTAGATAGACAGTACAAAATAAGTCAAGCTGATACAACTAGCTGGTGTTAATGCACTAGAAATAGAGGAGTTCCAATGATTGAGAAAAGCATGATTCTGGGATGAATGCTTGTATATGACAAATAAGTAGCTTGCAGCTCACCACATGTAGAATAGATTTAAGGGTAATTCTTTATGCATCAGATTTGTGCACCAAATTAAATGTAGGTGTTAGATTAGTGATAGAACTCACTGATTCAACAATTACAAGTGATTTGGTACACATAGCATTACTATAGATTTAATGATGGTGTTCACATCCTTGTATTCATACGAAATACCCTGCAGTTTCTTTCCTCACAAAGGGAGTAGACAGTAAATCAATAACACATAAAAGGACAATAAATAATAAATGTGAACCTCATAAGTGGTCAGTTTGATGTACGTAGTTTATAAATGATTGACATATACTTTTTTGAATGTGGTGATTAACATCCAGAGTTTATTTTGTAATTACAAGTACAAAAATTCGCAGTTGAGACGATTTCCTAAAACAATTAGCTTATTGTCAAGTTCCTCAACGATTAGATGACAAGTATTTATACCCAAAAATATTGCCTAAGAAAAATTAGAAGAAATTTATCCAGGATGCCTTTTCTTTGCAAGAAGCTGATTAATTTGAAAATTACAGATATCATACCATAGTTTATGGTTAGTACCTTGAGAAGAAAATGAGTATAAACATGTAAAATAGGGGACAAAATGACTCAGGCGTTTTTATGCATAAAAAATCATCTTATTCAAGTGTATTTTGTACTTTTAGAGAATCACCAACAAGGTTTCCTCAGTTTTGCAAGGTAACTGAGAAAAAAGACACTGTGAAGGTTGGGAATAAGAATAAAAGTCCCCCATTTTACAGCTTTGAATAAATCTGGAAGAATGATAGTTTTCAATGAAGTAAGATCATAATCATGTATATAACGCGACAATAACCAATAATTTGCAATTATCATAACTTTCAATATCAACAAATTAGGCCATCAGTTCACAGATCAATCGAAGAGGATTACCGTGAACAAAGAGAGATTGAAATGTTACTATGGTTGAGTTGCCATTATGGTGGCAATCGTCCACACAAATAGAGAGAGAGCTTCTCTCTCTGAACATAAGCAGAGTGGTCGATCGAATCACTAATTTGTTGTCGATAATCTGAGTCGTGATGATGAGAGAAAGGCATCTCATCTTGCACCTCATCCCCCAAATCAATGACAATGTTATGGAGCAGGCAGCAAACAAGGATAATTCTTGGTAATCTGTTCTTGTCAGGCCTCCACATTACTCCTTGAATAATCTTCCATGTCTCCTTCAACCTTGCCAAAGCCCTTTGTGCTACCATTCGCGTTGCAAAATGTCGTCTATTGAAGTTGGCCTCGAAATCAGGAAGACCCCGTCCTCTGTAAGGAGTGAGAAGCCAAGGTAACAGGGGAAATGCTACATCCCCGACTACATATTCCCTTAACTCTGTATTTTCTGAAAGCTTCATGTTCTTCCCATTTAGCCTCTTTCCTTCTTCTGAAAGCCTGTAGAAACTCGAGCTTTTGAGCACCATAGAGTCACCCAAACTTCCAGGCCACCCAATGACAATATCACGGAATCTCATCTCTGGGTCCACGATTGCCTGCAGAATCATACTGTGATTCTGCTCCTTGTCGCACCAGATGTTATTTGATTGGTCAATTGAGATCATGATATGTGTGGTGTCAATGGCACCACAGCAATTTGGGAGGCCTCGAATTTTCTCAAACCTGGTCTTTATCTTTTTCATGTCTTCTTCGGTAGAAGGCCAACGGAGATGGTGAAGCCCTCTTTCTTCCATGGCTTCCACAAACCGCCATGTTATTTGGGAAACAGTTGACTGGTTTATCCCAAATGAATCACCCACGGCTGATAATGATTCACCAGAGCTTAGCCTTCTTAAAGCAATGGCTACTCGATCATTAAGAGACAAAAGCTTGCCACTAAGATTGGTGAAGTTTGCAGGCTTTGCCATCATCTCTTCCTTGACAAGAGAACAGATGTAGTTAAATGTCCTCCTTGAAATCTTGAAAACAGATTCAAATTTAGCTGAATCCTTTGATTGGAATAAAGGCCCTAAGCAACAATAAGATGGAATTTTAGAATCGTTTGAGGAAGTACTTGAAAAAAAAATAACGCACTACTTGCGATCCACCTTCTACAATCATGACAGCATAGTCACAAGTACTATACGTTTCACATAATAGACGAAATCTCCTGTGAAACAATAAGGTGGAAATCCACATTATATCATGACATATGAAAAACACATATAATAACGAAGGGAACAGTAAACCAACAGAATTTCTATATCTAGGTAGTTAGGTCATGGCTGGCTACTCACTGTTCACCTCTTTTGCATCAGTCAACCCTCCATAAGGAGAAAAAATATGGAACGATTAGCATAAAAACATATTAGCTGTGGCCTACAGAAACCCTTACGAAGCTGTGACATATGTTTTGTCTAGAAAATGAGTCAAGGCTCCACCATATAAATACAGTACATTACACTAAAGTTTGTTTTTATGTAGTTGTGTTACAAACTTCATGCCTAATGATGTGAAATCCATCTTATAAATGGTATCCACAATGTGCATGAAATAGGTTTTTAATCTAACACGGGGCTTGGAAAAATGCAAAACCACATGAAGTTATGGAGAGCATAAACTTAACTCTGATTTGCACCAGGTGTAATTAATACATAGTTTAGACTTTAGACCCATATGTACATGGAAACTGTTAAGAGTGGAGGATTAACATAATATATTGAAGAGGAACAAAGAGGTCAAAAGCTTAACCTAGTTCACATATATCATTGTATTTATAGTTAACTTACAATACTAAGAATTACACATACTACCCTAACACTATTAACAATTTACACATTCAACCCGAATACTCTTAACACTCCCCCTCAAGCTGGACTATATATATCATATAATCCAAGCTTGAAATAAATCACCGTAAGACGTGTACGACTCAACGCTTTGGTAAACATATCTGCAAGCTGATCTTCAGATTTCACAAATGGAGTCGTAATCTCCCCAGCTATTATCTTATCCCGAATAAAATGACAATTAACCTCAATATGTTTGGTTCTCTCGTGAAACACCGGATTGACAGCGATATGGATAGCTGCCTGGTTGTCACAGTATAACTGTAGAGGAAGTTGAACTGGAAACCCAATTTCCTGGAGGAAGTGTAGTAGCCAAGTCAACTCACTTGTCGTATGCGCCATTGCCCTATACTCAGCCTCAGCACTGGATCTTGCTACCACAGATTGTTTCTTACTTTTCCATGAGACAATGTTACCTCCTAAGAAAGTACAATAACCAGTGGTTGATCTCCGATCAGACGGAGAGCCAGCCCAATCAGCATCTGAGAAACCTTCCACTCTAAGATGTCCATTAGCTCGATATAACAGTTCAAGTCCAAGAGCACGTTTGAGATATCGCAGAATACGAGTAACTGCCTCCCAATGTGGAACTCTAAGACACCCCATGAACTAACTTACTATACTGACTGCATAGGAAATATCCGGTCAAGTGATAATGAGATAATTGAGCTTCCCAACCAATCTGCGATACTGACCCGGATTCTCAAAGAGTGCACCATCATCCATCAAAAGTTTCTGATTCGGATCCATAGGGACATCAATAGGTCTGCCACCCAGCAAACCTGCTTCCTCTAGCATGTCAAGTACATATTTTCTTTGGGATAAGCAAATACCCTGTTTAGATCGAGCCACTTCAATACCCAAGAAATACCTGAGCTTTCCCAAGTCTTTAGTATGAAATTGATCCTGTAAGAATATTATTAACTTGGCAATCCCTTCAGAATTATCCCCAGTAATCACAATATCATCTACATAGACCACCAATAGAACATATCCAGCATCTGTTTGTCTATGAAACACAGAATGATCTGTCTGACATCGAAGAAGACCAAACTCTAAAACTGCATCTGAAAACTTGCCAAACCACGCCCTCGGTGACTGCTTCAAACCATACAAAGATTTCTTTAACCGACATACACTCTTACCATACTCCCCCTGAGCAGTAAACCCAGGTGGCTGCTCCATGTATACCTCTTCAACCAAGTCACCATGTAGGAAGGCATTCTTGACGTCTAACTGAAACAAGGGCCAACCAAGATTAGCAGCCAAAGAAATCAAGATACGAACAGAAGAAATTTTGGCAACAGGAGAGAAAGTCTCCTTATAATCAACACCATAGGTTTGAGTAAAGCCTTTTGCAACTAGCCGGGCTTTGAGACGCTCCACAGAACCATCCGGTAGAAATTTAACAGTGTACACCCAACGACAACCAACAGTTCGTTTACCAGGAGGTAAAGGAACAAGATACCAAGTTCCATTAGAATGTAAGGCATCCATCTCATCCTCCATAGCTTTCTTCCAACCAGAGTCAGATAATGCATCCTGTAAACGCTTAGGAATAGATATAGTAGATAATTGAGAGGTAAAACAAGAGAATGCAGGAGACAAGGCATCATATGAAACAAAATGAGCAATGGGATGATTAGTAACACATGAACGAGTACCTTTGCGAAGAGCAATAGGTAGAGAGTCTAAATTACCTGATGGACCAGGATCAGCAGACGGTGAGGAAGACGGTACGGGCACCTCAGTCAATGGTCGACAACGGCGGGAGTATACACGAAGAGGTAAAATAGATGGTGACACAGTGGGCAGCGGAATACCTGAAGATACTCCCGCCGGAGATGATGATGGAAGAGATGGTGGTACAAGAGATGACCCAAAGTCCAAATCCAAAGGCCGAGAAGGTGATGAAAAATATGGAACAGATTCCTCAAACGTGACATCGGCACTAGTAAAGTATCGTCGCAAAGAGGGACTGTAGCAACGATATCCCTTCTGCGTACGAGAATAACCAAGAAAGACACATTTGGTAGCTCGAGGATCAAGTTTATCAAACCCAGGACCCAAATTATGAACATAACAAACACATCCAAAAACTCTAGGAGTGATGGAAAATAAGGGCTTATCAGGAAACATGACAGAGTATGGACTGTGCCCATTTAACACAGAGGATGGCATACGATTAATAAGGTGACAAGCAGTAAGAACGGCATCACTCCAAAAATACCAGGGAATATTCATCTGGAATAACAGGGCACGGGTAACTTCCAACAAATGACGGTTTTTGCGTTCAGCAATACCGTTCTGTTGAGATATGTAAGCACATGAAGTCTGATGTATAATGCCAGTTTTACTAAGATAAACTGAAAAATGATCAGATTCATATTCCCGAGCATTATCAGAGCGTAAAATACGTATACGACAACCATACTGAGTTTTTATTTCCTTACGGAAGGTCTCGAATATAGAGAATAATTCAAACCGAGCTCGCATCAAAAACAACCAAGTCACACGAGAATAGTCATCAATAAAGGACACAAAATAAGGATATTTATTAAATGAAATATTCTTGATTGGACCCCATACATCAGAGTGTATCAACTCAAAAGGACTAGACACACGACTGTGAACTCTAGACTGAAACGACGCACGGTGATGCTTACTAAGTTGACAAACTTCACAAGACAAAGACGACACAAAACTCAGACTTGGAACTTGGCGCTTCAGATTCTGGAGGGAAGGATGTCCAAGACGATAATGCCATTCAAAAGGAGACAACGAGGTCTGTAGTGCCCGAGTAGGGGAATCAAAATCAAAGTAATATAGACCACCAGCTTCATGCCCCGTACCAATCTTCCTCTTCATCTTGAGATCCTGAAAGACACAATAAGAAGGATAAAAGGTTACAGAACAATTGAGAGAACGTGTAATCTTATTAATGGAAAGTAAGCTAAAGGGAAACTGAGGAACAAATAACACGGAAGATAGAGACACATCAGGACTCAAATGAGTAGTCCCGAGACCTGAAACTTTAGAATAAGTACCATTAGCAAGAGTAACATTATGTGTGGAAGTAGCAGACTGATAAGTAGAAAAAATATCGGACGCACCAGTCATGTGGTCAGAAGCGCCAGAGTCTATGATCCAGGGACTGCGAGTGGAGGACAGTAAACAAGTGGAAGCAATACCTGACTGGGCAAAAGTAGCAGTGGAGGGAGATGGAGCTGCCTGTTGCTGGGACAGGAACTGAGCATACTCCTCTCGTGTAATAGTAACCGATCCAGTGTCTGGTGGAACCGGCCGAGGTATGCAAGCAACAACAGAGGTATCATCCTGATAGGAAGCCTGATTCGCAACACTAGAAGGTTTTCCATGTAAATCCCAACAAAAGTCAACAGAGTGCCCTCCACGGCCACAATGAGTACAGGAACGAGGTCCACTACGGCCACCACTACGACCACCCGTACAACGACCACTACGACCACCACGTCCACCACGACTACCTCGATGACTATCACTATGACTACTAGGAACCAGAAGAGCTGAGCGATCAGTGGGGACACCCTGATTGATGCCTGAATTAGATAAAGTAGCACGCTGTACGCGAGAGAAAACCTCAAGTAGTGAGGGAAGACTAGAACCATCCAAAATCTGAGAACGAATAGCCTCATATTCAGGTTTCAGTCCTACCAAAAATCTGACAACATTCATGTCCTCATGTTGTTTTTGCCAAACTGCTGCATCAGTAGTAAACGGATGGTAGGTCTTCATTTCCTCACAGACTCCCCGAATTTGAGAGTAATAATCCTCAACGCTCAGAGTACTCTGTTCCAACCGGAAATACTCCTTGCACACCTCATAAGCTCGGGTAAAATTACCGGTACCAGAATACATAGTGGCCAAGTGATCCCATATCTCCTTGGCAGTGTCAAGATAGAGTAACGTAGAACTAATACTAGACTCAATGCTGTTCAATAATAAAGAGATAATCTGAGCGTCCTCTTGTTCCCACTGATCATACCTAGGAGTATCTTCCTTGGGTTTCGGATTCACCAAATACTTCTTAAAACCCTTGCCTCGAAGAAAAACTTGAGCGGATCGGGACCATAAAGTATAGTTGGTCCCATTAAGTTTAACAGAGGTCATGGGGCCATTGATAATAGTCGGAGGAGTAGAGGTAGGTGGCAAAGATGGAGTAAGGGACCCGGTATCTTGCTTGGGGTCCATAGCAGTGCAACAATGGACGAAATGAGGCTGTTAAAATACTGAACCGGCCTGGATTGGCCTGTTGGACAACTGAACCGGCGTGGATTGGCCGGCTGGACCACTGAACCGGCTTGGGGGAGCCCCTGGACCACTGAACCGGGTCAAAAATAGGGGTTGGACCACTGAACCAGTCAGGAAATGGGGGCTAGACCACTGAACCGGTCAGGAAATGGGGGCTGGACCACTGAACCGGTCAGGAAATAGGGGCTGGACTGCTGAACCGGACCGGTTTGGCTCGCTAGACCACTGAACCGGACCGGTTTGACTCTCTGGCCTGATGAACCGCACTGAACCGGTTTTTGTTTTAAAATCCTGGCTTGACCCGATCGGACCTGACCCGTGGAGCTCCTGCTCCTGTTCTTCTTCTTCGTTGTTGGTTAGGGTTTGCTGAAACCCTAATCCTCGGCTGCGCCTTACCACCACGACACACCACCACCACCACACCCACCAAACGATGGCAACACCCCTCCGACGACACCAGCACACCACGACACACCACCACTACACGCGACACCACAGCAGCGACTCCACCAACGACTGCGACACCCGCACCGACTGCGCCACCACCAACGACTGCGACACCACCAATGACTGATACCAACGACTACACCACCACCACCAGCAGTAACGACAGTGACTTTGTCCACTGTGACACCACCAACGACTACACCACCCAGCAAATAAACTCTTAATTTACTTAGAATATATTTAGGATTGTGTGCTCTGATACCATGTTAAGAGTGGAGGATTAACATAATATATTGAAGAAGAACAAAGAGGTCAAAAGCTTAACCTAGTTCACATATATCATTGTATTTATAGTTAACTTACAATACTAAGAATTCCACATACTACCCTAACACTATTAACAATTTACACATTCAACCCGAATACTCTTAACACAAACAAAATTTAATATCCCGAGTTTGACATGTTAGGGGGGGGAGGAGGGGGGGAGAGGTCCTATTGAGTATTTTTGCATGATATTATGTCCATGTTTCATAGACACCAACGTCCTATTCAGCTATCTTTTGTTTGTAGTCTTATTTCCTACGAAGTCCTAATTTCATTAGAATGCATCAACCACATCATAGAGGCACCTGTCCACCTTAAGTAACAAATCCTAATTTACTACTTCCCCCAAAAAAAGAAGTCGCTGCTCATGAACACTGATTTCATGGCCCTTAAATCCAGAATGCCCTTTCACATTTACAATTCCATTTGTTATTCTTGCTACATCACAAATCCACAAGGTACTCCAAAAATATTATGCTAGCAAAACTTATCGTATAGGTGGATAATTTGTTCACTCAGCTAGAAGATATGAAGTAAAACATTGTCACCTGCAGTAAATTCATTTCTTTTTGTTTCTTAGCAAGGTTGTAGTGAAAGTACGAGAAGTTAGTCTGTTCATATTTCATATTCAATGCAAAGGCTACAAACTGAAAACAGACTACATAACTCTACACTTAAATTATAAGATCTAACACATGGTTTTCATCTAAGTTTGAACTATTCAAAAGCACAAATGTGTGTCGTTGACAAATGTAGGCACCTATTTTCTAGTGACTGTACAGATGATCAAAATCCGACAATAGTAATTAACCTAATATATTACTTCATAATGACTTCTGGACAGAAATAATTCCATCTGTTAGCCAAACTGATGTTCTGAACCAAAATACTCTAATTCAGAAATTCGATTAAGAATTACTGTTTACTGAAGACTCAATTGGCAAATGGTTCGTACGTAGAACTTCAAGAAAGACCTTTTGACCCAATAAACACTATATGCAGAACTTAAAGAAAGAACTATATACTATACGCACAGACCAACAGCAATAAATATGTTTAACATACGCCAAGATCACTCAAGTAGGAGGTATACAACTGAATTTGACCCATATCAAAAAATTTCACTATATTCGGAGGAAACCTTACAAACTCCCACAAGCACCATTCCAAGCTTACCCAGTTAGAGCTTTGTTCGTTTTGGACAGTAAGAGCCAATTACATTCTAACAAAATCATTAAACAATCTCAAAAACAAAAAAATCATGAGGTATATATATATACCAGTGATCCTCTTGGAGAACTCGTCCCACCAATCAAGGGATGGCTGAAGCTGGGACGGCACAGAACTGTAATGTACAGGTGGGTCAACCTCTTTCTCTGCCTTCTTCCTCCTCTTGAGCCCTCTAATGGGCACCATTGAAACCCAAAAAAGACAGTTGATTTTCAGAGCTCGGAAGACCCACCAATCTGAGCCAAAGAGAACCGGAATGAAACAAGAAAACCAATTATGTTGATTGTGAGAGAAGGTGCGAGGGTTGAGGATTGCTTTGACGTTTTAATGCAATCTCTCTCTCTCTCTCTCTCTCTCTCTCTCTCTCAAAAGCATGCAATCTTGGGGAAAAAAATACTTTGATTAGATGATTTGATTATTGTTCTTTGTTATTTCAATGTGTACGTATATAATTGCAATTTGAGATTAGCCCAAGAATTAATAGGGGTAAATTAAATTTTGTATACTAAAAAATTTTAAAAATCTTATTTTATAATCTTAAAAATTAATATATCAAAAATATTATAACGTGATTCTTCCGTTAATATTTTTGTATCTTTTAATTCGGTTAAGAAAAATAAATTGTCTCTTATTGTTGTTGTTGTTATTATTTGTCTGTTATTTGCATGGGTTGATTGGGTAGTTAAACAAAAGGTGGTGCACAAATTAGTCCCTGGCCAAATAGAATAGAGTTTATCCGACACATTTGATTTACAGAACATTATGCACATCTGAGGATTGCATTACATTGTCCCTTTGGGTATAGAAAACATTAACATAGGTCTTACACAAAGATAATACGCACAAATCGAGAAATGAAGATTGCATTATAGTCTTAAATTTAGAAAACACATTCTCAAAATAATTTTCCTTTAGCCAAAAAAAATAAATAAATTATATTCACAACTAAGTTTTTATAACTATTGGTTGCCTACTCTAATCCTACAAAAAAAATTTCCCAAACTCAACTCTAGTAATCAAAATGTAATGAAGTATTGGTTATTTTCGGTTTGGGTTCAAGTTGACCACCCAAATTCATCTCTACTCTACCCAAAAGTCTTGGGCCAAATCACAAACCAAGTACATAGATTCACCAAAGCTTTCACCTGCATGCTCTGAAGTAGAAACAGGATCCAGCTCCAGCAAAACAAAAACCACGTGCATAGAGCATTGAAGACACGAGACACCATAGACAATGTTGAGTTTTCTCCCTTACGACATAATGAGATCATCAGATCATGGTTTTGCAAGAGAGAGAGAGAGAGAGACAGCTTCAGTGTAAAATTGATTAGTCAATTGCCAGAACTCGAACCGAGCTCAAATATATACCATACACTGATCCCTCAGAAGGTTGGCAAAGATCTAGAGTTAGAAGCCTAGACAATCTTGTAAAAGTGTTTAAGCTAGAAAAAGGAAAATTTGGTCAAAGAGCAGTGTATAGTTTTCCAACGCCAACATAAACTGTCCTACCACAATTTAACCGAACCTTTCTGACTGGAAGCTTCTCTGAGAATTATGGAACCAAAAACACAGTGAACTATAATAGAGATTTCAGAAGAGAGAAATAAATGCCCATTTTCAAAAACAAGTTGTCGCTCGAGAAAATGAGAGCATAACAGCTCCAGCATATGGCAGTGTGCCTGTTCCAATTCCTGGAGCAATCTATTCGAAAAAAGAATAACTGTCTCACCTTTGATATATCTAAACCACTGACTTCCTTCATGACTAACTTGTGGCGGAGTTCACCAGATCAGCAGCTTGTTTCTTTGGACAAGAGGATGCAAGATGACCCTTTTCACCACATTCATAGCATGTCCTCCTCCTAATTTTCCCGCTGACTGAACTTGTTTCGACAGCCTCAACTTCTTTACTTGCTTGCATAGATTTTGAATTGTGGTCTGCTCCTTTCTTTGGAACTGCACATCTTATTCTCACAGGTCTCCCACAAACAATCTTTTGATCCAACTTAAGTGCCCTTGTTAGAGAAAGATTATCAGAAAAATCCACATGGGCATAACCTTTGAATTCCTTTGTTTCCTTGTCTTCACCAAAACGAACTGAAGATATACTAAAATCCGAGAAAAGTTTCCTCAGGTCTTCCTCAGTTATATCCCATGACAAATTTCCAACATATATCCTATTGTAGCCTTCCACAATTGCCGGGTTGAAATCAGATACCTTGCTAGTTCTAGTTGACTTGTAGGGCTGGATTTTCAGGAACAGTCCACCCCTGAAACAGGTTAAAATTTTTATAAGCATGACAGAAGGACAATGAGTATGTAGAGTGATATTTCTTGCCCTTACATGTCAGCTCCATCAAAGGCCAAAGCTCTTTTAGCTGCTGCTTCAGTCTGCAAAAGGAATATATGACAAATCACTCCTAAAACAAGAATTCTCTCTCCGTCAGACGCTTAACTCAAAAAAATGTCAACACTTAACATCTTATTTCGGGGGGTATTGAATGCTGGGATGGAATTGAAAATGATATAAACAAGTTAAGCTAAAGACATGACTGTCAATTTGAAACAAAGATCTTACATGCCTTCCCTCAAAATAATAACAATAAAGTTGGAATCTCAAGTTCAATTTCATCCACCATCTTACAGAATACCAAGCCATTTTATATGATAATCATCCTTATAACACATACGAAAATATCGAAGAAAGTAATTGAGTTCAATTTCAAGTAAGACTAGAATTCAAGTTAAAAATATTTCAGAATCCTGCTTCACCCATCCATAGTTGACCGGCCAATCACAGTATCTCAAAAAATTACTGGCAACAACAATGAACAAGAAAGGTGCCCATCATGTGCAGTATATTTTCACACCTCACTCTGGCTCACTACCAAACTACTTGCCAATTAGGCTTACTCAGCAATCCAAGTTTGCCTTGTCACAACTCTAAAATTTATCAAGCTTAGTGGGTCAACGGTATATCATTTTCAGTGAAAAACAAAAGAATGGTTTAGGTTAGAGCTTTGAAAATAAATAATTTTCAACTTTTCTTTTATGCTATGCACTATTGCAATTTAAATGAGTACAAGTTGAAAAAACAAATATCCAATGTGACCTAACTCCCGGTTCTATTTCTGAAGAAATGGAACCTATGAGATGTTATTTCAAAGCCTGGGTTATGGTTTCAGCGGGAGACTGAACACCACCCTCATATAATTGGATTGGATGAGTAGAATATATATATAGGGAATGGTGAATCCAGGAAACAAACCATCACCCTCCTCTACAGTCCCAATCAAAGTCACAGATTCCACCTTCTCAAGATATTTTTTTTCCAAGGATCTGTTTAAGGCTTGAGTCATTTAATCCATATTCAGATCAGACATATAGTGTAAAAACAGGTCGTCTCACTTGATTTAATGCCGTGTTTGTTAGATTGAAGTCCACGTTTTCCCTCAATCACAACATACCAACTTATGCAATTATAAAATTTGGTTAGAGAAATATATGTCAATTCTTCAACCAAGACCAACAGCTAATAAACATTGATCTGCTTATGTACCCCCACCACATAACTTAATTTTCAAAAACTTATCAATTTCAAGTTCATAGGGTTGTGAAGAAGATAAAGCAATAGAAGTGACAAGCATCATGTATAGAAACAAGCATATAATTAAATGCAAAAGTTACATCAAAGACCAACCTTGAAATTGATGATGGCAATCCCTCTGAACTTCCCACTCTCAGGGAAGTACATACAATCAACTTCAGTAATTGTCCCACAACTTTCGAAGTAACTTCGAATATCATCCTCAGTTGAGTAGTATGGAATGCCTCCAACATAAACTTTTGTTGAAACGTCTACATTCTCCTGACTGTAATGACAACAATACACAAAACAAGGGGGATAAATACAACAGAGAAATAAGACGCCTTTAATGTAATCCGAAGTACAACATACCACATTAAAACCTGTAATAACATTGC
This sequence comes from Ilex asprella, assembly GCA_023539305.1. Lineage (NCBI taxonomy): Eukaryota > Viridiplantae > Streptophyta > Magnoliopsida > Aquifoliales > Aquifoliaceae > Ilex > Ilex asprella. The sequence goes on from CM042185.1 coordinate 7,810,144, forward strand.
CGAGAGATTCAAGAAACGGAAAAGAAATTTGTTTTACACAGAGCACGGTCTCTCTCAATAAGTGGTTTTCAGCATGTTTTACAATGATGAGAAACTTTAATCAACTATGTTAACTAGCTGTGTTAGGCTCAGATCATCAAATAAATAGAGCTTTTTGATTCTATAGGTCCATGATTATAAGAACCCAAAAAGCCACATTCATTTCATTTTGAATTCCTCCAACACACTTCCAATCAATTTCCACCCACAAACTAGACTCAGAGAAGGTTAAAAGAAACATAACTGAATTAGCCCAACCAAAAAATCTTAGGTAATCGAATTAGAAGCATATAATGTATATGTCAATCCCAAACTTCAAAAACATACCTATCACTGCTCTTAACCGTCTCTTCCCCAACAATTTCTCCACTTCCACCATTAGCACTCTCCACAGCTTTCTTCGTTTCCTCATCTACCCCCTTCTTCTTTCCCTTCTTTTTCTTTTTCTTTTTCTTCTTCGCCTTTTGGGCCTTCTTCACCTCTACATTTTCTGGATCACCACTATCCAAATCCTCATCTCTCTTCCTCTTATTCTTCTTCTTCTTCTGCTCATTCACACCCTCTGACCCACCTTCCTCCTCTTTCTTTGTATCACTTCTATTCACCACCTCTGCGCCTTCTGGCAAAGAAGATGATTTTTCTCTACGTTTCTCCCTCTTGGACAATCTGGGTTTCTGGGTTGCTGAATCTACAAGAGACTTGAGTGATTGTTGGTCCTGTGAACTCGGGTATTCTGTGTTTGTGTGCTTGGTATTCTTCGAGTTGTTTTGTGATTCTGATTCTGCTAATTGTTCGGCTTTAGCGGCTCTCAGCTTTTGCTTTAGCTTCTTGTTCGAAAGAACCATTTTTCTTTGATTCCTTGCAACAGCGATAAGCTCTCTAAGCAGAGAAATTTTAGGAGGAGAAACCCAAAAAGGGCAAAACCAGTATCTGGGGGTTTATGCGGGGTTGCGAAGAAGAGAGTGGAAACCACAAGGGGTGCCTGGGCGGCCCCTTTCCACGACGTCGTATAGATTTTTTTTTATTTTTTTTTAGATGTCAAAATATTCAGTATAAGAATAAGAGTAATTTACATTTTATACTCTTATCTTATGCACATAATTTTTATTTTTTGAGCAACGAAAAAATAATTTTTATTTGACATCTGAAGTTTCCAGGGATACAATTATATCCTTAAATTTTTAATCAAGTTTCAATTGAGTACTTTCATCTGAGGGTGTCCGAAGGCTAGGTTACCCACAGGTCCTATTACCCCGCCCCGAAGTCTAGTCCAATAGCCCGTTTAAAAATATTGTTAAAACCTGGAACAAGAACTCGCCTACACAGCTCGCGCACCCTTTCTTTGAAAAATAGTTATACTTTTAAACCATTAAATTTAAAATTTTGAAATAAATCTGTCAATGTCAGAATTTGAAGTTTAAAATTTTTAGATAATATAAATAATGTATTATTTTTTTTCCATGTAATAAGTATACAAGTTTTAAAGGATAAAGTAATGCAAATGATATATAAGCGAGTAGGTGTCAAGCTATTTGGGATATATTCATTCTATTAGATGTAATTCATTCCTCAGTCAAAAATAAAATTATTCATTATGTTATCTTTATCCATTTTGATTTTACTTTTAATTCAAAAATATAATCTATACAAATATTAAGTTACAAAAATATTTATTATTTTTAAATAAAATTGTATATAAAAAAACCCGCGAGCAGGCTCACCCAACAAGCCCGTCCAATAGACTCGCGGGTTGGACTACGAATAGTATACTCATATCGGAAGCCCGACCTGACCCGCCGAATAACTCACTTTGGTAAGAGCTTAAGCCTACACTACCTAGGTTCGACTTGAAAAAAAATTCACGAACCTAGCTCAACCCAATCCATGGACACCCTAGTTTCATCCAGATTTATTAATTTGTTCGGATAGAAAAATGTCATAGAATTTGTCCATAAGAGTATATTTTTTCAACAAAAAATATATCTCACAAATACATCAATATTTATCTCTTTATTTTACAATATCTCTCAAGTTCTCACTCTTTGTTTATTTTAAACCTACTACTTAACATATTTTTTACCAGATATATATGTACACTTTTACCTAAGGCATTTGTTTGCTACTAAATACAATTCTATCATAATAAATAAGTGAATTTTAATGTAAAGATTAAATTAAAACTCTAAGAACTTGATTGTTGCAATTAGAATTATCAAAAATAAATAGAAAATGATTGCATACTTTTAAGTGTGAAAATGATAATTTACTACCAAACTCGAAAGGATGACGGCCCTTTTGTGTCTTTGCTACCACAATCCACAAGTCCTTTGTTGGATAGATGACTTGTTCATCTCTTAGTTACCACATTTTTTTTTTGATGTAATTGAAAAAAAATAAAATAAAATTATAATTTAAGGACTGATTTGGTCATTTTACCACCTTATTCAATTTTAAAATTAAGTCAAAATAAACTAAAAACAAACTTCAGTCTTTGACTCAAACTTATAGCAAATGAAAGGAGGCTTAAACTTTTACTCATATCAAGGTAAACTCAAATTTTTACTCAAATATTCAACGGCCAAATTTTACTCATTTAAAAGATCCAATAGTCATATTTCACTTTTCTTTAAATTTGAGCTAACCTTTTTAAAATTTGAATTTGTCTATTTGAATGTCTTGTATCAAATCAATTTTTTTACTCAAATTTGAGTTTGAGTTTGGGTCACCAGAGATGCCCTTAGTAATTTTTTGACGTAATTAGAATTACATCACGGTAATTAGTAATTTAAAAGTAATCAAAGTGTCCTTTGTTGGATTGATTAGTAATTTTTTTTAAGTAATTGGAATTAGAAGATAAATAAATGTTAAATCAAACATACATACATGAAGCATATACACACACGTGCGCGCACACACACACAATACATAATCATGCCCAACAAGTGAGGGAAATTGGTGTGCGAAGAGAAAGAAGAAGAAATATTCATTAGAATGGTAATATTACGTTATACCAATTGGCGTTCTATCACCAAGTAATAATATCAAAATAAATAAATAAATATACCTCATAAAAATTAATAACAAACCCTTCATATAAGAAAAGAACAACACACTCTTCCTTCATGTAATTCAATAATTATTCAAGTAGGGTTCACCTTACTTATTTGATATTTTATTATTAGTTGATAAAACATCAACATTCTTGAATATTTTCTAGAGAGAGATAGAAAAAAATTGAATAATTGTAGATCAAGGTTACAACTTAAGGACTGATGTTGCTTTTTTTTTTTTCTTTCTATCTCATATTATGAAAGTGAAAGTGGGTTGTATTATCTATGAGATGTTGAATTGAATTTTCAGTTATTTGATGATAATAAAAAGTGACTTTTTTATATGGCATTGTAAAAACAGTTCATGTACCACAAGTGTATCAATCAATAGTTAATTAGGTGGAAGATGGAGTGTTTACAAAAGGGAGCAACTCAACCGTCCACATAATTGTGGATAATTATATATAATTTAATAAAATTAGTTATTTCTCGTATCTACGAAGACACGTAGTAATAAAAAAAATAATCAATAATAAAAATATTTATATTCACACTTAAAATCAAATTACAAACATAGATGCGGGAAAAATAAATTTGAGCACCCATTATCGTGGGGGTGAACAGTGGTAATGGTGGTAGGCGGCAGTGGTGGTAGTGGGAGAAGATGTTGGTTGTGCTGGGTGGTGGGAAAGGGTCATGGTTGTGGTGGGTGATGACAGACATCGGTGATGGTGGTGGTAGTGGTTTTTTGGTGACAATGGTGACAGTGATAGCTACAGGTGATGGCGGTGATGGTGGTGGCTGACGATGATGGTGGTTGACAGTGGTAATAGTGGGGCAACAATGGTGGTAGTAAGCGGTGACGATGGTGATGATGGGCGGTGACAGGTACTTCTGAGCAACAGTGTAATAGATGGCGACGAATGACGGTAATGGTGATAGTGGGAATGGGTGATAACGGGTGGCAATAGTGGTGGACAATGATGGGGGGTGGTGGTGGTGAGTTATGATAGTGGTGAGTGCTGACGGTGGGCGACGGTGGGCGTGAGATAATGGTGGTAGTGGTAATAAATATAAGAATGAGATGACGATGATGATGATAGGTGGTAATAGTTACAACTGTGGTAACAATCGGTAGTGGTGTGGCGATGATAGTAGTG
>CM042185.1:7814792-7881197 GCA_023539305.1 Ilex asprella
CTCGACTCTGGAGGTGGGGATAATGGCGGGGGTAGCGGCGATGGTGGGGTAGTGATGGGGATGACGACGGTAGTGGTGGTGAGATAACGATGGTGTTGTTTGTAGTAGGGTGACGACAGTGGCGGTGGTGATGGTAATGTTGATGGTTGTGAGGGTGGTGGTGGTAGGGGTGATGGTGGGATAGTGGTGGTGAGGCGATGGCGATGATGGGTGGTAGTGGTGGTGGCGGTGGTAGAGCGGTGATGGTGATTGTTATGGCAGAGATGGTGGTGGTAGTAATGGTGGGGCATTGGGTGTGGCGATGGTGGTAGAGTAACGACAGTGGTGGTGGCGGTTGCGATAATTATGGTGGAGCGATGGTAGTGGTGATTGTTATGACAGAGGTGGTAGTTGTAGTTGTAATGATGGGGTGGTGGTGGAACAGTAGGGGTGGTCGTGGTGGTGGTCGGGCGATGGGGGTGACGACAGTGGTGGTGGAGGTGATTGTGGGGCGGTCAGGGTGGCGATGAGGTGGTGGGGTTTGGGGTGTGGGTGGTAGTGGTAGTGGTAGTGGTAGTGGTGAGGCGGTTCTAAACATTATTTTTTTTAAAAAAAAAATACTAATGAGAAGTTATAAGTTCTAAAATAATATTAACCGTCGAATTAACTTTAAAAAAATATCAATCATAAAAAATAAAAGTCATTTTGTTTATTTTTTGAGATTTAAATTATATTATATTTTATTACTAGTTATTGTTTGTGTCTGAAAGTATAATGTAATAAAAAATGGTAAACAATAAATATGTTTGTATTCATATCCAAAATCAAATCACAAATATAGAAAAAAGATAAAGGAATTTAAGTATCAATTTTATAGTGGGGGGTGAGAGGTAATGGGCAGGAAATGATGGTGGTAAGAGATAGTGATGGTTGTGGTGGGTGGCAAGGACGGTGGTGTTAGTGGTGGAGGCGGCGATGGTGAGGGGGCGGTGACGGTGATGGTGGTGGCCGTGGTGGTGGTGGTGGTGGTGACGACGACAATGATGGTGGTAGTGGCGATGGTGATGGTGGCGGTGGCAATGACGATGGTAGTGGTGGGGGTGGGGGTAGTAGTAATAGTGGTGGAGTAGTTTCCAACATTATTATTTTTTAAAAAATACTTATGAGAAATAATTTCTATAAATACTTTTAAAAAATTACTCCAAACACACCCTTAGGGCCTATTTTTCTTATTAAATTTAGAGTATTAATATTAGTCCTTAGACTATTAAAGCGATATCAACCGTAAATAATAAAAATTATTTTATTTATCTTTTAAAATTTAAATTATAAACTACTTTATTATATAGATTATTACCTATAAAAAGATTAGATAAACATTAATTATTTTGTTAAGGTTATTCTGATTAAACAATTTTTTTTTATATACTTTTGTTAACATTTAGGAGTAGAGTATATAGATAGAATAAAGGCTTTATGCAATTGACCTTATTGTTCATTATTTACGAATTTTGATTCTATCATATTAATTTCAAAGTTAAAGTGCTTGTAACTCACCTTCAATTAATTTTTATTTTATTTTTTGTGACAATCTATCTCTATATTTATTCGACTATTAATTTTACTTTACTGACTTTACTCCTTCCCTTAAAAAAAAAATGTTTCGACTCGAAACTTTCGAGGTTGGTTTAGTAATATTTCAAATATAAGGAGTGCAAATGTAATTTACCCGCACACATATTTATCTGTAACTGAATTTGCGGGAGTTGCATCAAGTTTTTGGATTTTGGAGGATTTGTAGCGAAATCAAGATCAAACAGAATCTACAACGTAGGGTTTGGTTGATTGAAATATGGGGTTTTGTTGGGTTGTCGAATTCCGAGTGACAGTGGTTTGGTGAGAGAGAATTGGAGGCGTATAGTGAAGAGTACAAGGTTTAAGAGATTTCTTGACAGGTTTGATCAGCTTGGAGGTCTCTTCAATGGAGAATCAGGGTTTGGTTTTGTGATGAAAACGACATCGATTCAGTTGGGTTTCTCGTCTTCTTCTTCTTCTTTTTCTTCTTCGAGCTTCTAACACGAAGGCCTCTGTTTTTGCTCTGCTACTTTATTTTTGCATCACCCCCTCCCTCTCTCTCTCTAAACTCTCTCTGCCCCTCTCTAAAATTTTCTGCAATCAAGGGTTTCAATTGGTGGTAGAGATTACTTTTACTCCTGTATTGTGTTTCAGCAGGTAATTGTTGTTACTTTTACTCTTTTATTGTGTTCATAAATTTATCTCATTCTCTTTGTTTGATATTTTTTTTTTTAATACTGCACATATACTTTAAATACTTTGATTTCCACTCGATTTTATGTTCTACCTGTTGGTTTCTGGGAGATTGGTTTTGCTCATTACTAGATTTTGCCTTGGATCATGCACCCTCCTACTCGAATTCACGAGCCTGAGTGACATGAATGCGCCTCTACTCGCCTTACCCAAAAAAAAAAAAAATTGCCTTGAATAATCTCTCTTTTTCTCATCAAAGAATTTCGAAAAATAAAAGTACAAAATTAGAAAATTAATAATTCGTAGACTTTAGCTCCTTTCATCTATCAATCAATTTGATAAACTGTTCAAATGTCCTTTTTTGGAAGGTGAATGGTTTCAATCCACAGGTTTCGGCAGTCATTGACCTTTATATTGTAAGAACGCAGGTTATATCCAAAATTTTTGTTGCCATTTTTTGTTGTCTAAGGCAAATCCTGATAAGAAAAAAAAATGAGCTGAAAGCTCTTCAAATATTTCTTAATTTGTCTTAATGACAAAGTAAATCTATATCTAATCCATTACAAACTATATGAGCAGCTAGTACTGGTGGGTGTGATCCAAGTTCCATCAGCCTCCCTCCATAGGGATTCAACTCAACATGGGCAAGAAGCTCCAAAAGAATAAGAAGAATCATCAATTCCAGAGGTGTGATCTGAGCCACGACAGAAGAAGAGACAGTTGCAATTATGAAATCCTAAGCGGTCTAAGGTATAATCTGATTTCTGCCATAATTATTGATATAATCCTATCACCACTTATGATGACAAGCCCTTTAATTTTCAAAACAGGTTCCATATTGAGGAAGAACATAAAGATGATAGGATTAGCAGTTTACCTGATGACATCCTTTTGCACTTTCTTACTTGATCCCTTTCAAAGACGCATTACAAACAATAGTTCTTTCTACTCGATGGAGAGATTTGTGGAACAGGACTGCTTTGGTAAGACATGGTGCTATAGAAGATATTGACTGTGCTGTAGGTGACTTACTCCTTCACTTTGATGAGCTCAATCCACTAGTGCATCCTGAGAGACTTCGATTTCAATTTGGCCGAGGACGGATCCTCTCAGCTATCATTGGATTAGGAAAAAAACTTCATCTCGATTTCTCTAAGGGGGAAACAGTAATTCCAAGACAGTTTGAATGGCATTTGGTGTTGAATAGCATAGACCCTACCCACCAGCCTCCTTCCTACACCACCTTTGTCAAAAGTCTAAATTTAACATCTGTGAGCTATCTTACCAATGAAATTATTTCTTCTCTGGTTTCAAACTTTCAATCTCTTGAAAGTTTAACAATTGCAAGGTGTGAGGGGTTACAATCTTTACGTGTTGATGTTCTGTCAAAGCTCCTGAATTTGACTATTCTGGACTGTGCTGACCTTAAATCTCTTCATATTGAAGCCTATGAACTTCAATCTCTTCGTTATCGAGGGCCAGTTTGCTGGTTTTCACTCCGGGGTGTGGTTGATATAGCAGATGCCATGCTTGATTTCAGATATAGCTCAGGCTACTATCAGTATTCAGACAAGCATTCTGATTCACTGATAAAACTCTTAGGAGATGTTGAAACCCTTACACTATGTGGAGGGATTTTCAAGGTAAAGTCTTGCTATTTGTTCCTTTTTGGATCTGGGTTCTGAAAATCTCCAGTTTGAAACACATCTAAGTAAACCATGGTTTTAGAATCGACAATAGTGTTTGATACAGCATAATAGATCAACCTCATGAACTTCTTGCAGGCACTTATGCACCCACTACCATCAAGAAGATTCAATAAACTCAAAGATTTATGGTGGATAGATAGTTCGATGGTAGAATACAATATTGACTCCTTGTTCGCTTTTATAACAGCATGTCCTTCACTGGAAAGGCTCTTCATAACTGTAAGTTTTCTTCAATATCACTTGCCATATCTTTAGAGTCCACATGACAATAATAGAGCAGATGGGTAGAACTAAATCTGTGTTGATGGATTTGCATCTGTCTAGAAACATAAGAGGGCTGAGAGAGATTCAGGTTCAAGTGTTAAATTTTTCCGAGTTGATGCTGAAGCCATATTTTTTCTGGGAATATTTTAATTGTTTCAATTTAGCACACAATAAGTTGGATAATTTGCAGTCACAGCTCTTTTTAGACCCGATCTAAAGTCATTCTTAATGGTCTTTACATCCGACTAACAAAATTTGCAGATTGACCCTACAAGCTGCCGCTCACCAAGCTCTTTGTCAAAGTGCTACAATAAAGTTGGTAATCCAGCAAGATTGCGGCATCTCAAAGTGGTTAAATTGGAAGGATTCACGAAGGATGACGATGTAATTCTTTTGAAGGAACTTTTGCTTAAGGCATTCAATGTGGAGCCACGAATCATAGTAGCAACAGATGGGAGCTACTCTCGGACTATAATAAAGATTCCAAAGCGTCAAAGGAAGAACAATTTGAAAATGGTGGAACCAAAGTCACAAAGGTGGAAGTCCCTTTACAAGTTTGTGGAAGAAGTTGAAGACAATATTGGTTTGTATTCAAAACATGCTCATTTTGATTTGTAGATACGATTGTTTTATTCAAAACATGCCTCCTTTTGGAAGGGATTAGCATTTAGCAGTATGTCTTGGTGGTGGAGTGGACTTATCCACCTTCCACCCATCCCTCTCAACTGTGTAGTGACTCACTATAGAATTAGAACTATAGGGTTCGAGCTTAGGACTATTTCTGTATATATTTTCGGGCACTACCACCAGTGCCATAATACCCAATTAATTTTTACAAAGCTCACTTGGAGCTAAGTCTTAAGGCTTATAATTATTAACACGATCCATCAATTTCATATGGAATCAACATGGAGTTGTTTATTACGAGTTTAACCTTGACAACAGCCGAGTCATAATCGGGTTAACCTATGATGCTTGTTTAATAAATAAAGAGACATGAACTCAATTATGAACGAATTTAATTAAGTCAGTATAGATTAGGGGTTCAACATGGGTTAGGCAATTCGATTTTAACCTGAGCCGAATCCGAAAAAATTAGGGCTTGGACAAGGGTTTTTAATATTTGGGTTGGGCTTAAGTCAAAAAAACCTCAACTCGAATTCAATTTGGGTGGACTTAGGGTTGACCCTTCAAATCCGCGGGTTGAACCCGAATATTAAAATCGGGCTCAACCTGAATTACTATTATATAAATATAATTTTATAATTTATTTTAAGGTTAATCTGATTCTCAACTCACTCTGCGCAGTGTTTGTGACTATGTTCTGTATGATTTTGGTTGCATTTAGGTCTTAATATTATGATTTTTATGTTAAAAACTTGATTAAAATTATTGGTTATTAAATTATTTGAATATTATGTAATATATGTATCATGTTTAGAACATTAATCCGAAATCAGCCTGTAAAATAACTCAAAATTAATTCGAAATCATTAATTCGAATTTAACTCGAGTCCGTCCGAATTAAACTCGGACAGTGTTTGGGTTGAGTTTATCAACCCGAGGTAAGGTTAAAGTTAGGATTAGGTTTAAAGTTATATACTTAGAGTTGGACTAGGGTTGATTGTCTAATCCGTCCAAGTTACGCCCCTGGTATAGTATAGATTGAACAAAATTTTGACATAATACAATTATGATACAATCTCGTCATAACGCGACCTATTGCTCACGCTAGGTGTGTCTTGTCAGACCCTTATTTAATAAAGACCTGTATTGAACGAATGACAATCCCCCTATTATTTTGTCAGAATTTTTGTAAAAAAAGGTCAAACTTTTGTAGAATATATGGTGGTAGAATGGACCAAAAAAAAAATCAAAATTAACATGTCTTGATTTAAAAGAGTTTATACTACTTAACAAGCAACGGGGGAGCCACGTTGGAACAAGTAGGCACCGGCTCACCCTCAATTTTTTTAAAAAAAAATTTATATATATGTATATTTTGAGTATTATATAAATATATTTTACTTTAGTCTACTCTATCACTTTTTTATTTCAATTGTTTAATTTTTTTTATTGTATTAAAAATTTTATGCAATTGGCCCTTATTGTTCATATTTATGAATTTTAATTCTATCATATTAAATTTACCTTCAATTAACTTTTATTTTTTGTAAGAGTTTATCTCTATTTTTATTCAACATTTAAAATTTATTCTCTGATTAGTTCTTAAATTTTAGTTTAGTGACTATATTCTAATATCAATGATAATGTTATGAAGATAGTTTATTAAATAAATTAAAAAAAAAAGTAAAGATTGTAAAATTCGATTGTGTTTGAGTGTAATGTTTTAAATGATTGGGAGCTATGTGATTAAATTTGAATGTAATTTACGGCACACATAATTATCTGTAACTGAATTTGCGGGAGTTGCATCAAGTTTTTGATTTTGTAACGAAATCAAGATCAAACAGAATCTATAATGTAGGGTTTGGTTGATTGGAATATTGGGTTTTGTTGGGTTGAAGAATTACCGGTGACGGTGGTTTGGTGAGAGAGATTGGATTTGGAGGTGCATATGGTTGAGAGATTTCTTGGTTCTGAACCCAGAGATTTGATCAGCTTGGAGGTCTCTTCAAGGGAGAATCAGGGTTTGGTTTTTCTGATGAAAATGATATCGATTCAGTTGGGCTTCTCATCATTATCTTCTTCTTCGAGCTTCTAACACGAAGACCTCTGTTTTTGCTCTGCTACTTTATTTTTGCATCACCCCCCTCTCTTTTCTCTCTCTCTCTCCCTCTCTGTGCCGCTCTCTAAAATTGTCTGCAATCAAGGGCTGCAAATGGTGGCAGATATTACAGAAGACAGTTTTAGCAGGTAATTGTTGTTACTTTTACTTCTGGATTGTACATGTTCATAATTTCTCTCATTCTCTTTGTTTGATTTTTTTCGTACTGGACATATACTTTAAATGCTTCTGTTGGTTTCTGGGAGATTGGTTTTGCTCATTACAAGATTTTGCCTTGAATCATGCACCCGGGATATGATCCCAGTTCCACCAGGACTCACGATTGATATAGGCGGGCCCCTACTCGGAATTACAATTTGTCCCCTCATATTATACCCTTTGTTGCAATCAGTTCCTTGTAGTTTCAAATGCTATAATTTGTCCCTCTAAATGGCTGAAAAATGAAAGTACTTTTATACTCTCCATCTTGTACATTATTTTTCACATTTTTTTGGTGATATACCAATTATATCTCTAAAAATAAGAAAACAGAAAAGCGAAGGCAAATATACATCCATTTAGCCCAACACACTACACAATGTTCGCCTTTCACATCCACCTCCATCTCCACCCAACACCAACACACGTACACAAGATAAAGATCACATGAATTTTTCAAATATAAACTATCCAAAGTTGAAGGGGTACTTTATAATTAACCCTAAAATATAATATTCAGCCATCCATGCTTCATTTTTGTTTTGTTAAAGAGTATAAACCACATTAAGCATTCAACCAAAAACTATTGGTAACTATCCACTGGTTCTGCAGTCATTGTTGACCTTGATATTATAAAAACTTAGTGTTGCCATTTCTTAATGTCCAAGGAATCCTGATTAAAAAAAATGAGCTGAAAGCTCTTCAAATATTTCTTAATTTGTCTTCATGACAAGAGTCAATCTATATCTAATCCATTAAAAACTGTATGAGCAGCTAGTACCGGTGGACTTCAACCAGCATCCCTCCATCGGGATTCAACTCAACATGGGCAAGAAGCTCCAAAAGAAGAAGAAGAAGAATCAATTCCAGGGGCATGATCTGACCCATGACAGAAGAGGAGATAGTTGGAATTTTGAAATCCTAAGCAGTCTAAGGTATAATCTAATTTCGGTCCCGTAATTATTGAAATAATTCTATCACCACTTATGATGAGAAGCCCTTTAATTTTCAAAACAGGTCCCATATTGAGGAAGAACGTAAAGATGATAGGATTAGCAGTTTACCCGATGAGATCCTTTTGCGCCTTCTTGCCTTGATCCCTTTCAAAGGCGCATTAAAAACTATAACTCTTTCGACTCGATGGAGAGATTTCTGGAACAGGGCTGCTTTGCTAAGACATGGTGCTATAGAAGATATTGACTGTGCTGTAGGTGACCTAATCCTTCAATTTGATGAGCTCAATCCACTAGATCATGCTGGGAGACTTCAATTTCATTTCAACCAAGGTCTGATCCTCTTAGCTGTTATTGGATTGGAAAAGAATCTTCGTCTCGATTTCTCCAAGGGAAAACAAGAATTTCCGAGACAGTTTGGTTGGCATTTGGTGTTGAATAGCATAGACCCTACTCACCAGCCTTCTTCCTACGCCACCTTTGTCAAAAGTCTTAATTTAGCATCTGTGAGTTATCTTACCAATGAAATTGTTTCTTCTCTGGTTTCAAACTTTCAATCTCTTGAAAGTTTAACAATTGCAAGGTGTGAGGGGTTACGATCCTTACGTGTTGATGTTCTGTCAAAGCTCCTGAATTTGACTATTCTGGACTGTCCTTACCTCAAATCTGTTTATATTGAGGCCTATGAACTTCAATCTCTTCGTTATCGAGGGCCATTATGCTGGTTTTCACTCCGGGGTGTGGTTCACTTAGCTGATGCCATGCTTGATTGGAGATCTGGCCCAGGCTACGATCATCTTTTGCACAAGCATTTTGATCCACTGGTAGAAGCCATAGGGGATGTTAAAACCCTTACACTACGTGGATGGATGTTCAGGGTACGTTCTTGTTTAATTCTTCCTTATTCTGATCTGGATGGTTCTGATTCTGAAATGCTCTTCTCAGCTGAAAACAAACGTATAAGTTCACAGTGATTTTAGGATTGACAGTACTGTTTGATACAGCATAATAGATCGACCTCATGAACTTCTTGCAGGCAGTTATCCGCCTACCATCACTAGGGTTCAATAAACTCAAAGATTTATGGTGGATAGATAGTTCGATGGAAGAATACAATATAGATTCATTGTTCGCCTTTCTAACGGCGTGTCCTTCACTGAAAAGGCTCTTCATAACTGTAAGTTTCTCTCTCTCTCAGCCCTCTTATGTTTCAAGACAGATGCAAATTTATCAACACAGATTTAGTTCTAGCCATCTGCTCTATGTTTATCATGTGGACTCTAAAAATATGGCAAGTGAGTTGAACTGAAGTTTGTTTCCATATGAATTTTAGTTCAAGAATTTCCCTAATCATGCCCCAAAAAAAACAGATCAATTGATCAAATTCAAGTGTTAAATTTCTCAGAGTTGATTCTGAAGCCCTGTTTTTCTAGTAATGTTTGAAGTGTTTCAATTTAGCACACAATAAGTTGGATAATTTGCTGTCACAGCTCTTTTTAGACCTGATCTATAGTCATTCTTGCAATATTCTCTGATGAATGCCCCAATTTTTTTCCCCTAATGTTCTTTACATCCGGCTACCAAAATTTGCAGATTGACCCCACAAGCTACCGCTCACCAAGCTCTTTGTCAAAGTGCTACAATAAAGTTGGTAAGCTAGCAAAACTGCGGCATCTTGAAGTGGTTAAATTGGAAGGATTCACAGAGGATGAGAATGTAATTCTTTTGAAGGAGCTTTTGCTTGAGGTATTCAGTGTGGAGCCAAGAATCTTAGTAGCAACAGATGGGAGCTACCCTCGGACTATAATAAAGATTCCAAAGCATCAAAGGAAGAATAATTTGAAAATGGTGGAACCAAAGTCACAAAGGTGGAAGTCCCTTTACAAGTTTGTGGAAGAAGTTGAAGACAACATTGGTTTGTATTCAAAACATGCTCATTTTGATTTGTAGATACAATTAATTTTATTCACAGAACTACAAGCATACACAAGTATCTTTGGTCCTTTGCTTAGGCAGTCAATCTGGTTAATGGGGTTAGGTATTGGGGCTGGCAACTGTATTGATTCAAGGTGCAGCATTGTTGTGCAGGGTGGTGTTAAAGATCATAGGGAAATCTTTTACCCTAATAAAGATTTCAGCAATGGAACAGGGGAGGGAGAGTGGGAAGTAACCCCCTCCCCCTTTTTTGACTTTCAGTCAGGCTTTTCTAGCTAGAGAAGAAAGCGACAGATACATGAGCAAATCTATCTTGCACACGTATCCATGTAGAACTCGACATACAGGAGACTCCCCATCAATTTGACAACTCCTAGTTGGAGGAAAGAGTTCAATAATACAACACAGAGTCTTTGGACTATAAACCACTAACGACTGTGCATTCAATTATTTATTGCGTAATTAAAAAGCTTATTGACCCTGGTGAATTTCCAAATGATTATGGAGATACAGTATTCGAATTTCACCATGGAAATGTTCCAATGACCACTGACGTCCTTCGTTGAGTAAAACCCTCAATGACAAGAGGACTCTCAACTTATTAGACTAATTTCAAAAGCCACATTTCATCTACATTTATCCCATTATTCTCAACCATTCCATTGATTTTCATCACAACTAAAATCATCAACAAAAATGCGTAGTGCATATTTTTTTTTCTTCTGAAAATAATAATAATAATAAACAAAGGTAATTAGCATCTTTTCAAATTTGTTATCAAATTACCAAGAAGAATTATTTGGTGACAGACTGTCTTTTCGAGTTAGTAGCTATAATTCAAACTGGATTTTTCACGGTGGGGGGACCTTCATGGTCACGGCCAAGAAGCTTACTACTCTACTGGTCGCCCCTCCTTGCTCTTTCTTGTTCAAAAAGAAAGCAGCAATAATGATCGAATTTAAATTCTTGATTTTCCTCTAACAACAAGCCAAAGGATAACACGTCTTTTTCCTAATCTCATTTCTAAATTGCCTCAACCTTTGCTTAGAAACTTCCCAGAACAAAGCTGATGACTCCAATTGTGGTCTTTTTTCAAAGGATTCCATTCTACCTCAATTATGTGCTTAATTTATTGGAACCAGTAGTTGTAGTAGTCATCGTATAATTACATGCAAGATTAACAAAATTTGTCCTCTATCTACTTCAAACTCGTGAATCCTGTAACAAGATCCCATTGTGCAAGTTGATGATGAGCCAGACAATTCGATGTTCTTGGTGTATACAACGTATCCCCCAAATCCATACTCAACCACTCAATCTTTGTCTCTTATTATTAACTGTTTTATTAATTATTTTATATCACACACCCAACTGATTTGATTATGCATAGTCAACTTTGAGCATCATCAATTTGACATCGTTTGTGAAAAATGATTTGATTTTCATCTTACAGTCTTCCTACCTCCAATGATACTTACAACCAGATTCATGAACCACCAAGTATAAGATGACCCGCCACATCACGACGAGACCCTACCACCACCGGCGAACTTCATCCCTGAATCCCAACAGCTGTTGGAGACCATGCAACAGCAGGTGAACCATAACTAATAGATCCTCACGCTTATGCTTGATGTGAGTCTTCAAGGAGCCACCTCCAAACATCAGGAAGGAGGAAGGGTGCCTCACCTAGGGCGCCAAGGTGCCCTCTTACTACCCCGCTTTGCAAGCCTGCTCCCTCCCATGCTAGCGACCCTCCTTCCCAAGAGGACTTGGGAAAAAACTGGCATGGAGACCACAAAAGGTACATGAACAATCCCACTCGTGATAACCCCAATCACTGGGACAAGAAAATCAATGAGGTACAAAATCAACTCGCTAACGTTCACAATGCCCTGAAGGTGTGAGGGCTTAAAACACTCGACCACCTTATGATGCGTACTGACACGCCTTTCGTGCTTGATGTGGCCAACTACCCTCTTCTCCCAAAGTTCAAGATGTCAACCATGGAAACTTTTGACAGTTCAAAAGATCCACTCGACCACCTTAACGCATACAAGTCCCTCATGCAACTTCTTAATGTACCAGTCAAGAAAATGTGCAAAGTCTTCCCTATCAACTCAAGGGATCTGCATGCTAGTGGTTTGTCAAACTCAAGCCATCTTCTATCAATTCTTTTGCTGAACTAAGCAAATCTTTTGTCTCTCACTTTATAAGGGACGCCGACATCAGAAGTCAGTCACCCATCTACTTATCATCAAGCAGGACAGGAACGAAAGCCTAGGGAGTTATTTCATTCTTCTTATTAAGGAAATCCTCTAGATTGAAGAACCAGATGACAAAGTCGTCATGGCGGCCTTCACATAAAGCCTACGCTCATCCAATCTTATGTTTTCAATCTTGAAGCACCCGCCAAAAAGTAAACTAGAATTACTATCAAAAGCCCATAAATACATGAACGTTAAGAATGTCGCCAAAGAAAGACGAGTTGAGTCCTCGCATAGAGAGAAATATGAAAAGTAGACACAAAAAAAATCTATTTTTTCACTAATTTTTGGTTGAAATTAGTGGTGTCAACTCTGACCTGTGACATGAACCCGACATGAATGATTATAAAATTGACACGATTATTAAATACCCATAATAAATAATTTAGACTAATATCTAATACTCATAACACATTAAATATATTTTTTTTTGTGAGACTTGACACAAACACGACATAACACGAATAATAATGACATGACATATGAGTCACACGATTGACACCTCTAGTTGAAATTCAAATTCAGTGAAAAATAAGCATTTTTTAGGAAAATTGGGTGTCCAAACCGCCGTAGGCCATTTGATTCTGGTAGATCTCAAAAAAAATCTGGATTCAAAAAAAAAATTGCCTCAAACGGAAAACCGAGCGCAAAGTTATGGTTATTCAAAGTTTTGTCATTTCTTCATAATTTTCTAATACTCTGCCTGACGCCTAAACGCCCATCCCCAGCACCCAACGCCTACGCACCCAACGCTAGCACGCCAGTGCCCAGCGCCAACACGCTAATGCCAATGCACCGGCACGCCAGCACACCAACGTCCAGTGCCCAGCACCAGCACGCCAGTGCCAGCGTGCCAACATGCCAACGCCCAGTCCTGTACACCCGCGCATTTGCGTGCCCTTACCTTTGTGCCTGCCTCCTCGTCCACCTAGAGCATCGCCCATATAGCGTGCCCAGCTCGTCTAGTGTTGTCCTTGGTGCCCGGCATCACCCCTCCTAGCACATCAAGCTACCTCACCTACAGTGTTTGATGGCCATGCTCCACTTACTCTCTATTCTACTGGCACCCTCTAGCTACCTCATTGTCATCTCCCTCATTCTCTCTGTCTCTTGGGAGAGAGCTTCCGAGTCGCCAGAAGCTTAGTCTAACTCTGGCTCTACTCACACGCAAGCAGCCTCAGTCTCCAGCTTAACAGCTCTCTCGTGAGTTGTCAAAAGCTCGGTCTAACTCTATTTCTTCTCTTACTCAAACAGCCTCAATCTCCAATTTAGCAACTCTCTCGCGAGTCGCCAAAAGTTTGGCATAATTCTGTATTTACTCTCATGTAAGTAGTCTCAGTTTTCAGCTTAGCGGTTCTCTCGCAAGTCCCCAAAAGCTCGACCTAACTCCGTCTCTGCTCTTACTCAAGCAACTTCAGCCTCCATCTTAGCAACTCTCTCGGAAGTCGTCAAAAGCTTGACCTCATTCTGCCTCTACTCTCACGCACGCAGTCTCAGCCTCCAGCTTAGTGGGTCTCTCACAAGTCGCCACCAAAAACTCAGTCTAACTCTGTCTCTACTCTCACGCAAACAGCCTCGTCCGTAGCTTAGCGACTTTCTCATGAGTTGATGCCAGAAGCTCGGTGTAACTCTGCCTTTGGTCTCACGTAAGCAACACCAGTCTCCCAAAAGCTTAGCATCAAGAGGTGTTACTCTCTCATGAGCCAACCTCAATTTCTCCTCAACAGCCTGACATACTCGTCTCTCTTTTGTCAAAGCTTTCGAAACCTCATTGAATTTGAGCGTCCTCGAAAAAAGGCGTGAAAAAGCCACAACCATCTACGAATATTCAAAAATAATAATGTCAGTATAACCAAAACATTAAGAAGACAAGGTTGCACAGAAAAGAAGAGCACCATAGCAAAGCCCTCTATCAAGGTATCGATGATACCCTCAGGACCCCGAAAGCCCACCTCTTTAATATCCAAGGGTGTCATAAACCTCCAAAGTCGCTTCTTGGTCAAATTCACGTCATGTAATGTAATACCCAAGATAAAAAAAATGAAATAACAATAATAATAATAATAATAAAGTGAATAAGTTGAATTTGAAAAGTTTTAAACTTTGTTTGACTGGGGGTCTATCCTTATGGGCTTATGAATATGATTTGAAAATCAATAGAGATAATTTAGTTTTTTGGATGGTACAATGGTATATTCTTATAACATTGCTCAAAACAATTATGGGAACTTCCACACAATTATTCAATAATAATTTTGTAAATGGTCGTGTACAACTTAAGGTTTAAACAATACAAATAATTTGAATTCTAGTTATAAGTTCAAATAGTTAGAATTGTAGATGACAACCACCGAGTGGGCAGTCTAGTGATATACTGGCCGAACTCCTCACTTTGAGAATAGAGATTTGAGTCTTGAAGTCTATATTAAGACTCAGTAATTGATTGTTATACTAGCCTAATCAAATTCGTTCTCAACAAGAGTAATAGGTACGATCAGGAATCTCGTAATCTCACTAGTAAGGACCTATCGAAATGGTCTTTAGACGTTCCTTTTGTCCCCATCCTTTTTTTAAAAAGCAAAAAAGAATTATTGATGATAATTTATAACATAATAAATTAACACAACACAAACCCGGTATAAAATTAATAGAATAGAATTTTATAAATTAAAAAAGAAAAGGGCGTAGTTTTTAGGGATTTTTGAACAAGAGGTGAACATCGGACGGCTGTGATTAAGATAACACAGCATTTTTAGTATCCGTGCGCCTGCGGTGGCGTCACAGGGAATCTAAGCCATAAAAAACAGATAAGAAAAAGTCCAATTAATTAGTTGATCGGATTAGATTAGTTGAATAGTTAAGTAATTTTTCTCACCACCCATTTGTTGGGTTTCTCATGTTCACCGTGGATTAGCTGCTGCCAATGTAGTTAGTTAGTTCATCCATTTTTACACAATTCAAACAAAGAAAAAGTTATGTACAAATGACCTTAAGAGTCTCTCTAACAATAATTTTAGTTATCAAAAAAGTAATTTTTTTTATTTTAATTACTCACTTTTCAATACACACTTCAATAGATTCTCTATATTTTTAATTATTTTTTAAAATATTATTTATTATCATTTTTGTATTATATTTTTTAGGAATAGTGAAAGGACAAAAGAGAGACAACAGAAGCAATGAGAGGAAAAAAGAGAAAATAATATATATTATGTTTATATATTGCTACTATAGCAAAATGTAGCAAAAATCTATTTACAGCATCACTGTAGCAAAAATTTATTTTACAGCATATAAATATAATCTATTTGAGTGCTATTTTTTATTTTGATCGGCTAAAATTTTTCTATTTTAGACATTTGAAGCGTGTTGGAGTATAAGGGTCTTTTTTGCATTTAACCCTAAATAATACCTTGAGAAGTTGACATCTCTCTTAAACTTCCACTCTTAAATTTTCACACACATTCCTTCACACGCAGAGCAATTCTCAAAGTGTAATGCTACATATTTTAAATTTGTATCCCAAAAGTACATCTCAAATCAATGGGAACCGTTGGATGAGTGGGTCCCAATAAAAAAAGTTAGTAGGACCCACTCATCCAACCGTTCTCATTGATTTGAGATGCACTTTTAGGATATAAATTTAGAATATGTAGCATTGCTTATTCCCAAAACCGTCGTACATACACTACGCATCCAACCAAAACACGCTGGTAACCATCCACAGCTTCCACAGTCATTTTTTTTTTTTTTTGGAACAAAGGACCCACCAGCCACAATTGTTGGGCAATTGTTGACCAGGTTCCACATTCATTCACCTTCATATTATAAAAACATTGGTTTTATACTATTACTTTTGCTTCATTTTGTACTTTAAATTATAAAAATTTTTATATTATAAATTAAAATAGTAATTTTATTTCATATCACTCCAATTAATAACGGATGTTAATTTTTTAATGGTAAATGCACATATGAGTGATATGTATTACTAATAAACAATTGCCTATTGTATACGTACATGTAAAAAAAATATATTCATAATTTTGTCATTTCTAAGCTCTAAGTTTTCTTCATCTGACCAACTTTTTTTTCTTCCCAGCAACCATTTGGTTGTAAAAGGGGTAAAATAAAGTAGTAATAGGCACTTGACGGGAAGTTCTTTGGAGTTTTCTCTTCCTTCTTTGACAGATTTTCAAGTTTGTCGTTATCTATTGGAATGATATGAAATAAAATTAAAGTTTTATGGTGCAAGATGAGAAATTTTATAGTTAAGGGTACAGAGTTAAACAAAGATAATAGTTTAGAGGGGTAAAGTATAATTTACTCTTTATTTTAACCAAAATATTTGTTGCCATTTCTTGAGGTCCCTGATAAACAAAATGAGCTGAATTCGCATCAAATATTTGTTAATTTGACTTCATGACAAATCAATGCATTAGTATCCCGCTAACGTACCAGATTAATGTTAGATTTTGTGCAAAATCACCTCTCCATATAAAGACATAGATATATAAACAGTGGGACATGGACGTGGTGTTTGTGGGGTTGAATTGATTCGAATCAAAATTTGAAAGTCCAATCCAACTATGCGACAGATTTTTATTTTCGTAGTTCATATTTGAATTCGTTAACAATTAAAAAATTTAATTCGATCCGAAAAACTTAATTTTAACTAAATCAAAACAATTACATCTAAATTTTAATTATTTTTTTAAAATAATCACTTAATTTTTTTAACATTTATACAAAAAATATATAAGTATTTCGGATCGATTACACATATATTCAAATACAAGTCCGCAAACTATCAAAAATTTGATTTAGAATCGGATTGGAGTAATGGATAAACAATCTCAAACCAAATTGGTATTCAAATTTGATTTGAATTCCTTTAACAGGTCTACCTACAGAAGAGGTTCCTCTTGAAGGCTGAAGCATCCTTTAAGCGGGTTTGATCAATTATCGTAGCAAAAGATTTTATTTCTTTTGGTCAGATGACGTGGAAGCGACGTTCATGGCATGAGATAACATAAATATATACATACTAGTCATAATTCGTGTCTGAAGGCACCATAAAATATAAAATTTAAACGTCCAAAAATCGATTCAACTATATTAAATTTTTTTAAAATATATTAACTAAAAATTAATTAAATATTAAATAATTAAATATATGATAGAAATGAGTAATTTGATATTTTTAAAGAGGAAATATATAAATAATTAAATATATGATAAAAATGAGTAATTTGATTTGACGTTTAAATTTAAATTTAACAAAAAAATAATGAATAAACTTAGTGATTGATAATAATTTTAAAAAATAAAATAAAATTCAAATAAACTCCTATTCTATTATATATATTCGTCAGTTTGTTTCACTTATACTTTGCACCCATACTCTCTTCTTCTCCTTCTTCGTCTTCGTCTTCTAGCACGAATACCTCTGCTTTTGCTCTCTCTCCGGCTCCTTGAAGTGATAGTACTTGTGGACGAGATCCAAGGTTCAACCAGCCTCCCTCCACAGGGATTCAACTCAAACATGGGCAAGAAGCTCCAAAAGAAGAAGAAGAATCATCAATTCCAGAGGCATGATCTGAGCCATGACAGAAGAAGAGACAGTTGCAATTATGAAATCCTAAACAGTCTAAGGTATAATCTGATTCTGTCCCGTAATTATTGATATAATCATATCACCAGTTATGATGACAAGCCCTTCAATTTTCAATACAGGTCCCATACTGAGGAAGAACATAAAGATGATAGGATTAGCAGTTTACCCGATGAGATCCTTTTGCACCTTCTTTCCTTGATCCCTTTCAAAGACGCATTACAAACTATAGCTCTTTCAACTGGATGGAGAGATTTCTGGAACAGCGCTGCTTTGCAAGGAAATGGTGCTATAGAAGATATTGACTCTGCTGTAGGTGACCTACTCCTTCAATTTGATGAGCTCAATCCACTAGCGCATCCCGATAGACTTCGATTTCAATTTGGCAGTGGACTGATCCTCTCAGCTATCATTGGATTAGGAAAAAAACTTCATCTCGATTTCTCTAAGGGGAAAACAGCAATTCCAAGACCGTTTGATTGGCATTTGGTGTTGAATAGCATAGACCCTACCGACCAGCCTCCTTCCTACGCCCCCTTTGTCAAAAGTCTAAATTTAACATCTGTGAGCTATCTTACCAATGAAATTGTTTCTTCTCTGGTTTCAAACTTTCAAACTCTTGAAAGTTTAACAATTGCAAGGTGTGAGGGGTTAAAATTGATGATGCACAAATCGGTGCAAGATCAACAGTTAAGTAAGTGAATAATATCGTGGTGATCAGTCAATAATTAGCAGGCAAGTAATGGAAGAATAACGAAGAAATAATCAACACAAGAGTTTATAGTGGTTCGGCATTTGCCTACATCCACTTTCAATGGCAACGGTGGCCGGTATTCTTTAGTATAGAACAATGGTACTCTCCTCCGATAGAGGTTTGCTCCGGGGAGCTACAGTGTTTTTGGATCGAGGGGAGTGGGAGAGAGCTAGAGAGCAAAATGTAGAGAATAAGTGTAGACTTTTTGGGAGGCGTGCCCTAGATGTGAGGAGGGCTTACTATTTATAGACTTAGGGTTTGGAGGTGAGGCGGTGGAGTAGGCAAGAGGTTTCCTATTTTGGTAATTTCCAAATATAGTAGGGTATCTCCGTGCTCATCTTCCAATTCCTTCGGAGGGGGGGTTTCCAGCTGGGCTTGGTAGGTTTTTGTAGGACCGGGCTCTTCAAATGAGGGTGGACCCCTTTTTCATAATTTGGACTATATGGGCTTGACCCATCATTTGCCCCCCAATGCCCTCTTTCCAATAAATTTGGAGGGAGGAGCATTTATTTGAATTTTGAATTTTGACTTAGGAGAGTTCTTCTTAGTCTTGATGTAACTGGCCTTGTTAGACTCCTCAAACTTTTTTCCATTTTTGGCTTGTGTGTTAAAGGAACCCCTTGATCTTTTAATTGGGCTTTTTCCTTTTTTTGCAAATCCCTAGGCTATAAATCTAGTCTTCTTCTTCATTCCACCCATTTCACTCACTTTGAGATTTGAACACAAAGTTTTGGAAGCCCACTCTAAGCTCTTTCCATCATATGGAGACTTGAGAGAAAGAAGGTAAGCCTTGAGACCTTCCAAGAGTATTTTGGTGAAATTCTTAGGTGGAGTTTCGAAGTGGGTAATATCACCCGAAGAAGGAGGAGTACGAAACCCCATTGGTGTAATGAGGGGTGGCGAAATTGGAGCTGAAACCAGTGGCCATGGAGTTCTTGGAGCTTCAAGGGAAGGAGGAGGAAGAGGAGAGGACTCCTCGCCGGTCGCCGCTGCCATGGGTGCGCGCCAGCCCCTCGCGGGTGCCATCTCAGGCGCGGGTCTGCGCATCCCAGGCGCTGGTCTGGGCCGTTTTGGCGAGCAAGGAGGGACGAGGGAGGAGGCGGGAGTGTTGTTCAGTCACTCCTGGGCGCCGGAGGTGGGGCGAACAAGCTCGGCATCTGGCGGGTCCTTCCAGGCGGGCGAGCAGGCTGATTTGGGCGCTGTCCTGGGCACGAGGCAGCAGGGGGAGCAGCTGGACGCCCCTTTGGGCGCTGTCCTGGGCGCGAGGCAGCGGGAGGAGCAGCTGGGCGCCCCTTGGGCGCTGTCCTGGGCGCGAGGCGGCATGGGGAGCAGCTGGGCGCCACTTTGGGTGCTGTCCCGGGCGCTAGGCGGCATGGGGAAGAGCTGGGCGCCCCTTTGGGAGCTGTCCCGGGTTCGAGGCAGCGTGAGGAGCAGGTGGGCGCCCCTTTGGATGCTGTTCTGGGCGCGAGGCAGCTTGGGGAAGAGCTGGGCGCCCCTTTGGGCGCTGTGCTGGGCGCGAGGCAGCATGGGGAAGAGCTGGGCGCCCCTTTGGGCGCTGTCCTGGGCGCGAGGCAGCAAAGGGAAACGTTGGGCGCCCCTTTGGGCGCTGTCCTGGGCGCGAGGCAGCACGGGGGACAGCTGGGCGCCCCTTTGGGGGCCATGGAGAAGCCCTCGGGTGAGTTGGGTGCAGCCAATATGCGCGAAGGAGGAGTGCTAAGTGCCAGACTTGGCACGGATTCGGGCGGCTCAAGCGAGCAAGTGGGCGAGGGGGCTATTTTGGGAGATCGGTCTAGGTTGGGCGCCCCTCTGTGTGCCGCTCCAGCTGGTTTGGGTGATGCTTTTGGTGATGTTTTACCTCCAAGTGCAGCTTCTGAATTTCAAGTTATTGGAGTTCCCCAAGATGACGGCTCCGGTCCCTCCTTACGGCCTCGAAAGAAGAAAATCAAAGGAAAATTTGTCCCGGATAATGACGGGTTTAAAGTGAGTACCCTTTTCAGTTCCCTTAAGTCTGATGACGACATTTCGAGGCTTATATCTGTCTATCATATCCCTCCCACCGTGCTGTGTCGTCGAGCCGAGGGAGGCGAGCTTGCTTGCGACTACTCTTCTGGTGACATAGTCGTTTACGAGGAGATGCTCGAGACAGGATTGAGGTTCCCTATTTCTTTTCCCATTTGTCAGATTCTACATTACTTTTCACTAACTCCGGGGCGGTTGGCGCCCAACGGGTGGAGGGTCTTGCTAGGTTTTCTTGCGTTGTGGAAAAAGGTGCATCATGAGGATGCTACTCCTGAGGTGTTCCATGCAGCCTACAGCTTGAGCGAGACTCCGACGCCAAACAGGGGATGGTACTATTTTACCACCAGGAGTGGTACGGTGCTCACGGGGTTACGTTCTAATTGCCATAGCTGGAAATCGCGCTTCTTCTTTGTTGGCGGAGAGTGGGTTTCAGAAGCCGATAGTATTTTTGTTCCGATCCGATGGGAGGATGCTAGGAAACCCGGTACGTCCTACATTAGTTCTCTCTCCTTTTTTTTTTTTTAATATATGTATGTATGCTCATCATCCTCTTGCAGACATGCCCGTGCTCTCCGAGGATCAAAGGAGGAAGTTGGAGGCCGTGAGGGATTATCCTGACAAAGACTTGGGGATTCTTTTGCCCAAGGGTAGTGGGGCCAAAGGCTCCCCTCCAATTCGTGTTAAGGCCCTTGGTGGCTCCTCTTCAAAGAGGAAGGGTAAGTTGATTCTCACAGGCCTTTTTGTTCTACTTGGTGTTTGGTGTGTACTTCACACTACATTTTCTTTGCAGCTACATATAGAGAAGCGGTGGGATCTCGCCTTTCTGGCAGAAGCTCTCCTCTTTCAAAGGCGGCGAGGATAGGAGATGTTTCCAGAGAGACTTCTCCAGTGGTGTCACCTGAGGTGAGCTCTCCCCAGGCGACCCCACCAGTCGTGCCTACGGTTCCTTCAGCTGCACCTTTAACTCCAGAGACTCTATCAGACACACCCTCTGTTCCTCCGCCATCCCCTCGCGTAGGAAACTCCACAGAGGCCCCCTTTTGGTCTCGTCCCATGCTGGGCAATCCGATAATCATCAGAGAGAGACTCAGGAGGTTCGTGTATCCGCCGGAGGTTAATCAGATTAATACCCTGAGCACCGAGAAGATTATCGACATGAAGTTTGAGAGTCTAGCTCAGGTAAGGGTTTGTCATTCCCTTTTCTCTATCCTTTCTCACACTTTTTTCCATTCGTCTGACTTTCATTATTTACTTATTCCAGCTTTCAAATACATCTCTCTGCTTGTCTTCAAGGGCTCAAGCCCATGGCAAGCTGAGGGAGGATCATGTAGTTCTTCAAGACGACTTTCTTGCTGCTCAGAGGAGGATTGCTGAGCTAGAGGGTGCTGGTCGAGCTTTCAAAGATGCTGCTCAGAGTAAGGTCGCAGAGCTGGAAGCTGTTGGCAGGGCTTTCGAGGATGAGCTCGTGCTGGCCCAGGGGAGGGTGTCCAGCCTTGAGTCGGCGTCTCGTGAGAGGAACGCGCTCAGAGAGGAGGAGCTCGTTGCGGCCCATAAGAAGGTGTTTGGGCTTGAGTCTGAGCTCTCGGCGTCTCGTGAGAGGGACGCGCTCAGGGAGGAGGAGCTCGCTGTGGCCCATAAGAGGGCGTCTGGGCTTGAGTCTGAGCTCTCGGCATCCCGTGAGAGGGATGCGCTCAGAGAAGCTGAGTTAGTTTCGACCCGCGCGAGGGCAACTAAGTTTGAGGCTGAGCTTTCGGCGGCTCGTGAGAGGGTCGTGCTCATGGAGACTGCGCTGGGGACAGATTTGAAGGCGGCTCGTGAGAGAGCTTCCCAGGCTGAGGAGAGAGCTGCCGCAGCTGGAAGGGACTTAGTGAATGGGCTTGCAGATGCTTTCATCGATGGTTATGAGGAGCTCCGAGGGAAGATTTCTAGGTCTTTCCCTGATATTGACTTCTCAGGTTTTGTGCCCACCGAGGCGCCTGATGATAGTGACGGGAGTTCTGATGATGGTGGGGATGGTGAGGATGAGGTGGAAGAGGACCATGAGAGCAACTAAAGTGTTGGAGATTTTTGGTTTCTTTCTTTATTATTTTTATTTTTAGGAAGACACTTTTGTAAAGGCAATTTGCGGCCTTACTTTTGTACTGCTCTGAAATTAAATGAAGATGAAAAAGATCTTTTTGGAGTAAGACGTAGAAAAAGTTTTTTATTCATCTAGCAATATTGGGTAATAACTCCAAAGAGGTACATTAAAAAGATAAAACCAAGTTTCAGCACTTCGATACTCTCATGGTGTCATTGATAATACCTCTTCAAGTGTTCAGCATTCCATGGATGGAGCAAGGCTTTCCCCTCAGAATTCTGGATCTTGTAGGTGCCTGGCCTCACTACTTCTGTTATGAGGTAGGGTCCTTCCCAGTTTGGCCCCAGTTTTCCTTCGCGTGCATCTTTTGTGGCGAGGATTACTTTCTTGAGTACCAAGTCCCCTGGTTGGAAGGAACGAGGCTTCACCCTCGAATTGTAGTGCTTGGCCATGCGTCGTTTGTACTCCGCGTTGCGGACCGCCGCCATCTCCCTGGCCTCCTCCACCAAGTCGAGGTTGATGCGGAGCCCTTCCTCATTGGTGGTGGGGTCGTAGTGCTTGACCCTTAGAGAGTGCACCCCTATCTCCACAGGAATAACTGCCTCGGTTCCAAAGGATAGGGAGAAAGGGGTCTCTCCCGTAGGGGTCCTTGGTGTTGTTCGGTAGGCCCACAACACTCCCGGTAGCTCGTCAACCCAAAGACCCTTCGCTTTTTCAAGTCTGGTCTTCAAGTTGCGCAACACCGTTCTTACCATGACCTCAGCTTGCCCATTTGCCTGCGGATGCGCTGGGCTGGAGTGAGGTTGCTTTATCTGGAGGTCGGAGCAGAAGGAGTTGAGGAGCTTGTTGTCAAATTGCTTCCCATTGTCACTGACGATGGCGTTGGGTATCCCAAAGCGACAAACCATGTTTTTCCAGATAAAATCTTTGACCTTGGCGTCTGTGATCCTGGCTAAGGGTTCAGCTTCTGCCCACTTGGTGAAGTAGTCGACTGCCACCACTACGAACTTGCATTGTCCCCTGCTCACAGGTAGGGGGCCTAAGATATCGATCCCCCATTTGGAAAAAGGCCATGGGCTCGTGATTGTTGTCAGCTCTTCTGGTGGTTGCCTAGGCACGGTTGCGAAGCGTTGGCACTTGTCGCATTTTCTGGAGAACTCTTGGGCGTCCCTTACCATAGAAGGCCAAAAGTAGCCTTGTCTGAGCGCCTTGTGAGCAAGGGAGCGTCCCCCTGAGTGATTCCCACAGATCCCCTCATGGATTTCTCGTAGGGCATAGTGAGCTTCTTCGGGTGAAAGGCAACGCAACAACGGCAGGGAATGACCCTTTTTATACAAAGTGTCTTGCAGGATGGTAAACTTGGAGGCTCTCATTCTCAGCCTCTTGGCCTCTGAAGGGTCGTCCGGCAGCACACCTTCTCGGAGGTATGCCCTTATTGGGGTCATCCAATTGGACTCAACTGAAGCACAGTTGATGTCTGTAGCCTCCATGTCTATCCTACTTGGTTCGAATTGGTGACCAACGACTGTTGGTTCTCCCGGTGGGGTCTCTATGGACGAGGCGAGCCTTGCAAGTGCATCTGCGGCCATGTTGTCTTCTCTGGGAATGTGACAGATCTGGAAGTGTTGAAACCTTGCAATCGTGCTTTTTGCTATGCTAAGATATTCTTGCATTTTGGCTCCCCTGGCCTCAAACTCGCCTTTCACTTGATTAACTACTAGTTGAGAGTCGCTGTAGGCGGTAAGGTGTTGGGCTTCCATCTCAACTGCCAGCCTTAATCCAGAGAGGAGAGCTTCATATTCCGCCTCATTGTTGGAGGCGATAAAGTGAAGTTTCATCACAGATTTGAGAGTGGTGCCGTCTGGGCTGATCAAGACTAAACCCGTTCCACCTCCTTTACTGGTTGAGGAACCGTCTACGTAGAGTTTCCAAAGCAAAAAAGGGCAGGGTTCGGAGATTGAAGTGGAACATGGAGGTGTGGTCTGAGAGCCAGAAGGTGTCGGGGCACCTGAGGAGGCTGGCTGGGCACCCAAGTCGGCTGGCTGGGCGCCTGAGGAGGCGGGCTGGGCGCCCGAGGAGACTGGCTGGGCGCCAGAAGGGATCTGGGCGCCCAAGATGGCTGGCTGGACGCCCAAGATGACTGGCTGGGCGCCTGAGGAGGCGGGCTGGGCGCCCGAGGAGACTAGCTGGGCGCCAGGAGGGATCTGGGCGCCCAAGATGGCTGGCTGGGCGCCCGAGATGGCTGGCTGGGCGCCATCTTGGATGTTCAGGGCGCCTGGAGTGATGGTTTGGGCGACGAGTGGGGGTGCTGGGGAGTCCTTGCTAGACTCTTGTGTGCCCCCATCGGACCTCTGGATATCCTCAAGGTTCCCTTCCTCTGCTGGTGTAAGTTCGGCGATGAAATCCGCCAGTGCCTGTGCTTTGATGGCTGTTCTCGGTCGGTACTGGATATCAAATTCGCCTAGTTCCACTGCCCATTTCAGAAGTCTTCCTGACACGTCTGGCTTTCCCAGGATTCTTTTTAGAGGTTGGTCTGTGACGACAAATATACTGTGACTCTGGAAGTAATGTCGCAGTCGTCTAGCTGTTGTGACTAGGGCGAGCGCTAGCTTTTCTAGCCCCGAATACCTCGTCTCTGCCCCCCGGTAGGCCCTACTCACATAATAAATAGGCTTTTGTACTCCGTTATCGTTTCTAATGAGCACGGAGCTTACCGCCGATAAGGAGGCAGAAAGGTAAAGATGGAGGGCTTCTCCTAGAGTGGCACGCGACAAGAGGGGTGGTGTAGCTAGGTAGGCCTTGAGCCTTTGGAGGGCTTCCTCCGCCTCAGGTCCCCACTCAAAGGTTTTGCGGAGAATTTTAAAAAAGGGTAGACACTTGTCTGCAGACTTAGAGACGAACCTGTTGAGTGCTGCGATCCTCCCGTTAAGGCGCTGGAGCTCCTTGGTTGAGGAAGGTGATTTCATGTCGAGGATGGCCTTGATCTTATCGGGGTTTGCCTCGATTCCCCTCTGGTTGACCATGAACCCCAAGAATTTGCCCGACCCTACACCAAAGGCGCACTTCTCAGGATTAAGCTTCATGTTATAGGACCTTAGGATATTGAAAGTCTCCTGGAGATGATTGACGTGGTCTGCTGCTGCGAGGCTTTTTACCAGCATATCATCTACATATACTTCCATCGTTCTCCCGATCTGAGACCGGAACATCTTGTTTACTAATCGCTGGTAGGTCGCTCCTGCATTTTTTAGCCCGAAGGGCATTACCCTATAGCAATAGGTCCCCTTCGGAGTAATGAATGATGTCTTCTCCTGGTCCGGGGGATGCATGCTAATCTGGTTGTATCCAGAGTAAGCATCCAGGAAAGTGAGCAGCTCGTGCCCGGCGGTGGCGTCTATGAGGAGATCGATCCGCGGCAGTGGATAGCTATCTTTTGGGCACGCCCTGTTGAGCTCAGAAAAGTCGACGCAGAGACGCCACTTCCCATTAGTCTTAGTTACCATCACTACATTTGAGAGCCACTCAGGATAGGTTACTTCTCTAGCTGCCCCGTTTTCTATCAACTTCTCTACCTCTTTTTCCATTGCTTGGGCTCTTTCAATAGAGGTGCTCCTTAGCTTTTGGCGAATAGGCTTGTGACGCGGGTCAACATTGAGACGGTGTGTGGCTACTTCTGGGTCGATGCCCTCAAGGTCTGTATGTGACCATGCAAAGACATCCATGTTATGTCTTAAAAAATCTATCAGCGGGCCCACCAGGTGTGCAGAAAGGGAAGAGCCAACGTATATTCTTCTGTCTGGGTGCTCTTCATCTAGGACCATAGGGGTGAGTTCCTCGACTGGTTCTCCTCTTTCCATGGTGGAGTCATCCCTTGGGTCAAGGACCTCCACTTGCAAAGTCTCTTGTGTCCTTCTGGTCTTCATGGAGGAGACGTAGCATTCCCTTGCCGCTACCTGGTCTCCCCTGACCTCCCCGACTCCGTTAGGGGTTGGAAACCGAAGGATAAGGTGATAGGTGGAGGGCACGGCTCTTAACGTGTTGAGAGCAGGTCGCCCCAATATGACATTATAAGCTGATGAGCAGTCTATCACCAAGAAGTTGACCATGATAGAGGAGCTTCGGGGGGACGCTCCGGCTGTAACTGGTAGGGTGATGGACCCTAGGGGATACACCTTCTCCCCTGAAAACCCAATGAGGGGAGATCTGATGGGCTGCAACCTCTCTCTGCCCAAGTTGAGCTTGTCGTAAGCTTCTGCAAACAAGATATCTGCAGAACTGCCGCTGTCTACTAGGATTCTGCTCACCTGGAAGTTGGCAACCGTCATGGTGAGCACCAGGGGGTCATCGTGGGGATGCTGAATCCCTTCCAGGTCCTTATCTGAGAATGATATGACCTCGTCAGTGCCTTGCCTGGGCGCTTTGGATGGGCGTCCTTCGTCAAGGTGTCTTGCCTTCCTAGCGTGGGCCTTCATGGCAGAAAAGGACTCACCACCTCCTGCTAATCCTCCGGAGATAGTGTGGATTTCCCCAACGGGACGTTGCTCTTCCTGATTATGGGGCGGCGGTGGCGCCTGTCCTCTACCAGCCACATACTGGCGTAGGTGGCCACGTTGGATGAGGTCCTCAATTTGCCTTTTGAGGTCATAGCAATCGTCGGTGTCGTGCCCATGGTCACGGTGGAAGCGGCAATACTTGTTGAGATTTCTGCGATTGGGAGGAGATTTCATCTTCCCCGGCCACTTTACCACGGGGTCATCCTGGATTTGGAGTAGAATATGCCCGACAGCGGCATTGAGGGGAGTGAAGGGTTGTCGGTCCCTCTGGGGAGCAGGACCGAGACGATCTTTGATCGGTACCCTCTCTGCCCTAGTGCTGCGCTTGTTGTTGGTCTCCTTCTTGTCGTCCCTTTCTCTCTCCTTCCTCTTTTCTCCAGATCGGGAGGACTCACCTCGTCTGGCCCTTGTGACGTCCTCAGCATTCATGTACTTTTGGGCTTTGGCTAGCAGCTCTGACATGCTTCTCGGCGGGCGTTTCATCACTGAGAAGAGGAAACTTGACGAGCGGAGGCCGCCCAGGAAGGCGGTCATCGTCACTTTGTCGTCGGGCTCATCGACTTGGAGTACCTCCTCGTTAAAACGAGTGAGGTAGCTTCTCAAGCTTTCTTCTCGGTCCTGCTTTATGCTGAGCAGGTGGGTGACAGGCTTCTGGTGACGACGCCCTCCAATGAAGTGTGACACGAATGACCTACTAAGTTCAGCGAAGGAGGCAATGGAGGCTGGGGAGAGCTTAGCGAACCATTGCCGGGCGGACCCTTTCAATGTGGTTGGAAACGCCCTGCACATGATTTCGTCTGGGACATTGTGTAACTGCATCAAAGTTTTGTAGGTGTCGAGGTGATCTAAGGGGTCCTTTGTCCCGTCAAAGGCCTCCACCGATGGCATTTTAAATTTTTGAGGGAGTGGATAGTTGGCTACGTCCGGCTTGAACGGTGTGTCCGTTCGGCTCACAAGATAGTCCACGGTCTCTGGTCCTTGTGCCTTCATGGCATTGAAGACGTCACCCAGCTGATTTTGGACCTCTTTGATTTTCTCATCCCAATGATTTGGGGCTCCTCTGGAACGATCATGGAAATGACTCTCATGCTCCATGCTTTGGTTCTCGCCCTCATCTTCTCGGAGAGGAGGGGCCTCACAGTGGGAAGCATGAGGAGGAGGGGGCGGAGGTCCCTCATGATGGACTCCCCTGCGTGGGGCGCCCAGGGGGGCTCCATAGTGGGCGTCCAGCCCCATAGGGGCGCCTAGGTATGGAGCAGCGGGGTGTGGAACTCCTTGACCTCCGGGATGTGGAGCTCCTTGAGGTCTTCCAGGCTGTGTTCCACCGAGTTGTGCTACTCCTCCAGTGAGCATGAGCTGCAGAATCTGTTGGTTTTGGGCCACCAACTGCTGCATGGTCTCCAACATTTGCTGGGGGTTTGGAGCTGGAGCATCCGGCGCATGATCGGCGAGTGGAGGAATATCCTCCTCCACTCGTGGCTGATTGCCTTCATGCTGGTTTTTGGATCTAGTAGTGATCGTCATTGTTTCAGCAAAACGGAATGTTTGTAAATGAGAACTTCGTCGTTCCCACAGACGGCGCCAAACTGATGATGCACAAATCGGTGCAAGATCAACAGTTAAGTAAGTGAATAATATCGTGGTGATCAGTCAATAATTAGCAGGCAAGTAATGGAAGAATAACGAAGAAATAATCAACACAAGAGTTTATAGTGGTTCGGCATTTGCCTACATCCACTTTCAATGGCAACGGTGGCCGGTATTCTTTAGTATAGAACAATGGTACTCTCCTCCGATAGAGGTTTGCTCCGGGGAGCTACAGTGTTTTTGGATCGAGGGGAGTGGGAGAGAGCTAGAGAGCAAAATGTAGAGAATAAGTGTAGACTTTTTGGGAGGCGTGCCCTAGATGTGAGGAGGGCTTACTATTTATAGACTTAGGGTTTGGAGGTGAGGCGGTGGAGTAGGCAAGGGGTTTCCTATTTTGGTAATTTCCAAATATAGTAGGGTATCTCCGTGCTCATCTTCCAATTCCTTCGGAGGGGGGGTTTCCAGCTGGGCTTGGTAGGTTTTTGTAGGACCGGGCTCTTCAAATGAGGGTGGACCCCTTTTTCATAATTTGGACTATATGGGCTTGACCCATCAAAAATATTTACATATTGATGTTCAGTCAAAGCTCCTGAATTTGACTATTCTGGACTGTCCTCACCTCGAATCTGTTTATATTGAAGCCTATGAACTTCAATCTTTTCGTTACCGAGGGCCACTTTGCTCGTTTTTAGTCCGGGGTGTGATTGACTTAGCAGATGCAATGCTTGATTTCAGATCTGACCCAGGCGACAGCCAGCATTCGTACCACAAATTTGAACCACTGGTAGAAGCCGCAGGAGATGTGGAAACCCTTACACTAAGTGGATGGATTTTCAGGGTGAGAAGGACTTGTTATTTGTTCCTTTTTTGATCTGGGTTCTGAAAATCTCGTCTGCTTGAAAACAAATATCTAAGTTCACAGTGATTTTAGGATTGACAGTACCTATTTGATACAGCATAATAGATCAACCTCATGAACTTCTTGCAGGCAGTTATCCTCCCACCACCATCAATAGAATTCTCTGAACTCAAAGATTTATGGTGGATAGATAGTTCGATGGAAGAATACAATATTGAGGCCTTGTTCGCCTTTCTAACAGCATGCCCTTCAGTGAAAAGGCTGTTCATAACTGTAAGTTTCCTTCAATATTTTTTCCATTTGATCAATTGATCTGTTTCTTTTGGCAAGATGAGGGAAATTCTTTAACTAAAATTATATGGAAACAAACCTCAGTTCAACTCACTTGCCATATCTTTATAGTCCACATGACAATCATAGAGCAGATGGCTAGGACTAAATCTGTTTTGATGGATTTGCATGTCTTGAAAACATAAGCAGGGTGATAGAGATTCAGGTTCAAGTGTTAAATTTCTTTGAGTTGATGCTGAACCCATGTTTTCCTAGTAATGTTTTAAGTGTTTCAATTTAGCACATTTGCAGTCACAGCTCTTTTTAGACCCAATCTAAAGTCATTGTTGCGATATTCTCTAATGAATGCTCTAATTGTTTTTCCCTAATGGTCTTTACATCCGGCTAACAAAATTTGCAGATTGACCCTACAAGCTACCGCCCACCAAGCTCTTTTTCAAAGTGCTACAATAAAGTTGGTAAGCAAGCAAAACTGCGGCATCTCAAAGTGGTTAAATTGGAAGGATTCACAGAGGATGAGAATGTAATTCTTTTGAAGGAGCTTTTGCTTGAGGTATTCAATGTGGAGCCACGAATCATAGTAGCTACAAATGGGAGCTACCTTCGGACTATTATAAAGATTCCAAAGCATCAAAGGAAGAACAATTTGAAAATGGTGGAACCAAAGTCAGAAAGGTGGAAGTTCTTATACAAGTTTGTGGAAGAACTTGAAGACAACACTGGGTTGTATTCAAAACATGCTCACTTTGATTTGTAGATACAATTGTTTTATTCACAAAACTAAAGTATACATAGCTGGGCATTTGCTTTTGTGGGTAAGGTAGTAGGGCTGGCAACTGTATTGATTCAACCTGCAGAATTGTTGTGCAGGGTGGGGTTAGGGTACTGTAATAAAGACTGTATAATTAAATAGCTTATTTGACACTTGCAAATTTCCTAATGATTATGCAAATATAGTACACGAACATCACCATGGAAAATGTCCCCATGACCACCGGCGTCCGTGGTTGAGTAAAACCCTCAATGGCAAGAGCACTCTGAACTTATTAGACTAATTTCAGAAGCCACATTTTATCTACATTTATCCCATTGTTCTCAACCATTCCATTCATTTTCATCAAAACTAAATCATCAACAAAATGCAAAGTGTATATTTGTTTTCTTCTGAAAAAATAAATAAACGAACAACGGTAGCAAGCATCTTTTCGAATTTGTTTCTCAAATATATTATCTAATTAACAGCAAGAATTATCGAATTTGAATTATTGATTTCCTCTGCCAGCAAGCCAAAGGATGAAAGTAATCGTCAGAACTGAATCCAGACTCACTCAAGTTAAACTTCTTGAGAGAGAATTATATTATATTTAGAGAAAATTTCAACCCTTGATTGCTCTAAACAAACTATGAAAGATATGCCTTGATACACTCAGTTGTTACATATACTTGAATCTACCTGTACTGGGAACAAAATACAGGGCTTCACTGTTGTTCTTTAAATTTAATGCATTTTAGCAACACCGGGATGATGGAAGAACACATTGATGCAAAGAAAGAAGCAAGAAATCTAATTCACAAGGACTTAGATGGAACAGTGCTCGGTCCTATTTGTTCTGTCTACCCATTTGTGGACAATGTGTGGTGGTTATTGCTTTTTCTAATAAAATATCAAAGATTACTCAGATCTTAGAAAAGTGCTAATGCAATGATCTGATAAAAATGAATAAACTTTCACCCCTTCTACTTTCTCATGTTAAACACAGTCAAGGATCAGAAATCCAATTGATCGCAAATGCAAAAGAAGAGTACAATTTTATATTGAAACCTCTTCTGGAATAAAATTCATGAGGCCTCATTCTAACAAGTGGTTTTCCAACAGAAAATGAAACTTCCTCTTATAATAGAAGGGTGAAACAACAACTAAACATCAGACATTCTAAGCAAAAACAGTAAGATGTGGTACCTTTATAGAGCTATCTTCCTTTCGGGTTCATAAGCTGTGAGAATACCCCTGTTGATGTTGCATCAGACTCGTGGTCGCTAACAATGTCAACACCATCCCCATCGACAGGCATGACATGGAGGATTGGAATGTAATTTGCACTATTCTCGTCTTCAATAGTTTCTATAGAAGCCTCTTGCAGCTGAAGAGCATATCCCAAATTCCATAAAACATCTCCCATTGCCGGCCTCTCATTTCCATATTCAGCCAAACACTTCTCAGCTGTTTCACCAAATTTTCTTAGGGAATTAACATTTACATATCCGACTAGATGGGGATCCAATATCTGCTCTAGCTTGCCTTGCCTCTGCCAGTGCATTGCCCATTCCGCCACATTAACTTGTTCTCTTGGCAGAGCAGGGTTTATAGCAGGCCGAGCACACAACACCTCCATTAGTACTACTCCAAAAGAGTACACATCAGATTTCTCAGTGAGTTGCTGCCTGCGGAAGTAGTCAGGATCAAGGTACCCAAAACTTCCCTTCACAGCAGTGCTTACATGGGTTTGATCCAATGTAGGACCCAATTTTGACAACCCGAAATCTGCCACTTTTGCACTTAGATATTCATCTACTAAGATATTGGTTGTCTTAACATCGCGATGGATGATACTATCTGCTGCTCCAGTATGTAGGTAGTGCAATCCTTTTGCAGCCCCAATGCATATCTCCAGCCTTTGCTTCCAAGTAAGAGGCGGAAGGTCTGATCCATACAAGTGTTTCCGAAGTGGACCACCAGCCATGAACTCGTAAACAAGGATCATCTCATTGAGTTCTTCACAGTAACCTATGAGAGAAACTAGGTGTCTGTGGCGAAGCTTAGATAGCATCTCAATTTCTGTTTTAAATTCAAGAAGTCCTTGGTGAGAACTTGGGTTTCCCCTCTTCACAGCGACCACAACCCCATTTTCCAGCATTCCTTTGTAAACCTTTCCAAATCCGCCCACACCTATAACCAAGCTCTCATCAAAGTTCTTTGTTGCTTCTCGAATCTCAGAGAAAGGTAGAATCCGGCCTAAGTTCAAAGAAGGTGTTGTTGAAGCATAACTACCAGTCGAAACTTTAGTTTCTGTATTTCCTGTATGAGTAGGAAGTGGCAACCAAGCTGGGGGTCGTCGTTGTTTTGGCTTCTTCGGATGACAAAAATAGAAGAAAATGGCTGCTGAGATGATTGCCAAAAGTGCAAAACTGCCTAAACAAGAGAAAATAATAAGCATTACATGCTTTTCCCTCTTGGGGGGTCCAGAATCAATAGGATTTGCAACAAATTTCCCATCAAGGCTGTCACTAGGATTACTCAATTTCATAATCTCCAAACCATTCAAAATCGCATTGGGCTGTGAATTCCTTAAATTAGAAGGACCAACTTGAACTAAAATTTGATATGACCCCATTGAAACATTGACAACAAAATCTATGAAGTAAGCAGCTGATAGTGCCATTGTTTTGCTCGAGATATCGAAAGATTCCAAAGCAGATTGGTTGTTGATGTACACATTGAAAACCAAAGTATCAAGAGCTATACTAACAATGTCGCAGAAATGCAGCCTAACAAAGTAAGTGAAGCCTTGTTCAACATGAAACATCCACGAAATGTTAAACTTCTGATCATTTACGTTGGCATCAGCCATTTCTTGGGCAGTGGCATAAACCCAATTGGGACCAATTTTAACCGACTCTCCAGCAGGGTACTTAATTGAACCAGGATCCACAGAAACATTACGGGCAGAAACAGCATTAACAAGAAAAGGTTGATCTGATTCCCAAATCCTCCACAATGTATCATTCTTGGGTGTCAAAACCGGACCTCCCATGTTTACTCTATAAACTGTCTCAAAAGCAACATGAGTTGGGATCTCAAATGCTGAAGCACTTGGAATTGGGACAACACTTGAAGTGAATATCCCAGTAGGCACAGAAACCACCTCTATCCCATTGATGAATGCAATTGAACCATTCCATGGAGAAAGCGTTAGTACTAGTTTTCGTGAATTCGAACCACCCACTTCAACAACATATTCCTTAAGCAAAGGATTATTTCTTCTCAAAGTTGAAAAAGAAAACCCATGAAGCAGTGTAATTCCATTGGCCACTACAGAGAAAACCGCGGATTTCAAGTTGTATTTGCTATTCTCAACCGGATAAAAATGTAAACGCAGCCAATGCCGCCCAATTTGCCTGGTGCTAAAAGTATAAACAGTATTTCCAGTAGAAATTTGGGCAGAAGTATAGATATTAGACACGCCCAATTCAGTGTTTGAAACCACCACAATGTGTGAATTTGAAGACAAACCCAATTTAGAATTGCCAATACCAGGTTCAAAAACCCGACCATCATCAAGTTCTATTGATTTACTTTCCCCACAGCTAATCAAGAAACTGTCTACAGGGCTAAAAGAAGAGTAAACTACTGATTGAACACTCAAAGCACAAAATAGGCAGGTAAAAAACCATCCATTTTGATTACCCATTTCTAATCCACACATAAACGGCGCATTGAGCAAATATAAGAGATAGAATGCTTATGAAATTACCTAGTTTTGTGTTACCATTGCTTCATTCTCACAATGAGGCATACAGTCAGGTTATGCAACTCAACGGAAAGAGGGCAATGAGAGAGAGTCAGAGTAGCTAGGGGAAAAGTTGAAGAGGGGTGATGAGACTGTGGGCATTGATGATGACGGTTTTCCCAAGATTTGGGGTTGTGACAAACTGTGATGAGTGTATCAGAGTGTGAGCGAGGAGGACTGACAAAAAAAAAAGCAATAATGAGTAATAGAATTTAATAAGGTGGGTCGGGGAACTGTGATAACTAACACGCAGTTTACAACTGTCCTCCTGCTATAATTTAATAACTGTCTCTCCGTGGATTCCGAGAAATCTCATGTTTACCCAAATATTCTTTTTCAATTTTTCATCCCAAATGCAGTGAAAGAATCTCCATCTCTTTTTCCTTATTAATAATAAGTGGGTTTTATTAATATTAAATAATAAAAATTATATCATATCATTTAAAATAATAAATTTAATAAAAAATATTTGATAAGTATAACATTACTCC
Source organism: Ilex asprella (assembly GCA_023539305.1). NCBI lineage: Eukaryota > Viridiplantae > Streptophyta > Magnoliopsida > Aquifoliales > Aquifoliaceae > Ilex > Ilex asprella. The sequence continues at coordinate 7,849,931 of CM042185.1, forward strand.
TAAATTTTTCTGTTGACCCACTAACTTTCAAGACATTGTCTCATGAACTAAGATTAGGTATCAATTTTTATTTTTATTTTTATTTTTTGATATGAGATTAAAAAAATATAATATTGAAAAATAATTTGTGGTTACATATATTCGGTTAATTCATATATAAGTATTGATAAAATAAAAATAAAAACTTTATCGATATCATATTCTTATTAATAAAACAGAGAGATATTATAGTATGAACATAAATGTATAATAATAGATAGTAAAGTTGAGGTCATATATGGAAAAGCACAATCTCTGAACAAAGGAATTTATGTGAATCTTTTGAGGTTGTCACGTTGGACTTAGACCAAAGATGCTACAACTTAGGGGAGAGAATATGAATGAAAAATTTTGACTCACTCAGACGAAGACGAAGTATATGTCTTTGACCTTTTTCTCTCAAAAAAGGTCAAAAGTTCGGGGTATGGGAGCAAATAATGAGCTCGAATTTAACTATGCCAAGCTCAACTAAAATAAATCGAGAAAGTCCAAATATCCAAAATCGAAGCTGGGTCAATCCACGAGCCCAAAGGAACCAAGAGACCACCGTAAGGATCCTCAAAGAGGTGCTGCCCAAGGAGGAGCCCATGTGGGCGTTGCCCATGCTGTCTCCAAGTGGGCGCCGCCCATGACGTTCCCCCTTGGTCCTCTTTTCCCTTCGCTACTCCAATACAAGTTTAGTCATGCCCAGACTCAAGACCAAGTGCAATCCACTACAATTCCAAGCTTAGGCTCAAATCCAGCTCAAAGCCTTCCTCCGATTGAATAGGAGTACATGAGAGAGAATGACGGGATGGAGATCTATTCCTACAAAAAGTGTGCTTACCAAAGAGATCTATACTCCTACCAAAAGTATGCTAACCGCCTCACCGCCTTACCTTACCTATATAATATAAGCCCTCTTAACGTTGAGGGCACGCCTCTGAATCCCTCACACACACTGTTCTCTCTCTCTCTCTCTCTCTCTCTCTCTCTCTCTCCCCTCTCTCAAAGCACTGTAAACTCTCCGGAATACTTTGATACATTAATAAAGATCGTCGGCCACCGTTGCCATTTGAAAAAGTAGACGTAGGTCACCCGGACCGAACCACTATAAATCTTGGTGTTGACTCTATATTTACCGTTTTACCATTGATTGCCTATTTATTACTCTTTAATTATATATTATCATTTTCTAGACTGTTGATCTTGCACGAAGACGATTTTGTGCATCATTAATCTTTGTTACAGTGTTTTTGTTATACTATATAGAGTTCGGATATTAACAAATTTTAAAATTCAAATAAGTGATATATTCTAAAATAAATGGAATATTAAAATTCTCCTATAAAACTAGTAGTAGATTATATTTACTACATAAATATAATTTAAAAATAAAACAATTTTCCAAAAAAAAAATACACATGAATTCAAATTGCATTAAAGCTAAAAGATTTTGAATTAAATGATCCTAAGTTTTTAGGAAATAAATTTTACAAAATTGGCATTTACGTCTTTGTATCTCAGTTGTGCACTTTTTTCTAAAATATTTTATTCTATATATTTTTTTATAATTAATTTTAATTGGATATACTGACTTTCAAAAAACCCTTGTTTTATCGAATTCTAGTTATAACAATCCATTCTATTGCATATCCTTATTCGGGCATACTTTCAACGCTTGAACTCTTGCTAGTACCCGTGGATAGGTAGACAGAAAATGAAAAATACGAACATGAGAAGAGTTTGAAATAAATAAAAATAGATGGTTAAATATAGTTAGATAAAAAAATTAAGTGGTTAAATATGATTAAAGAAAAATTATATACAGTTATAAGTGGTCATTTACAAGAAATTAAGGATAATATCGATATTTTATAATGCAAAATTAAGTAAAGTGATTGTTATGGTAGTTATTGTAGTCAATCTTTGGAAATTATAGCTATTTTATGGGTGAATATCAAACCTCACCTCTCTCTTAATTAAGGTTTGACCATACACAATATTTAATTATGAGTAATATTACATGACCAAAATTAGGGATCAAAAAGAGTGATCAAATGACATGGTAGCTAACGTGGAAGGCGGTTGACCAATTACTGTGCAGTATTAGTTCACTTCTTTCTTTGATTTGCACAATGTATGTATTTAATGTGCACAGTAATTGGTCAGCCATCTTTTACGGTAGCTACCAAGTTACCCTAATTTTGATCAATGTAACATTACTCTTTAATTATATATGACTTAAGCACAACAGCATGTGTGTAGACCTGAACAATATATCATAAATAAATCGATATGAATTAGATAAATTCCGATAGACAGAATTTAGATTCGACATATACCTAATAATAATTTATTTTTTATTAAATTTTCCCTAACTAAACCATAAGTTGGGTGCCCCTTTCTAACTAAACCATCAACAAATGGCCCAAAAACTTTCGGCCTATCATGCACAAGGAAAGTGGAAGACATCCAGGCTGCCCACAAGAACTCTACCACTCAGGCCACTCATCCTTCATTGCACCTTATCCAATTCAGTTCAAAAAAACGAAAAGAAATGAAGGGGGAAAAAACCCAAAAAAAAAAAACACATAAGCAGTAGGCACCAAGTTCCAACTTCAATAAGTTGGAAGGTGCAGTATTTACATCCCTCTTGAATGAGAAGGTAGAGCTGCTTCTCAGAGACAGTAATGGCAGTTTCATCACTCTCACTGAGCTTGGCTTCAATAACCTTATCTAACAGGGCAAGTTTCCAAGTGTACTTGGTGCATTATAATCAGTCTGATATATACATATATCAGTGTGTGTGTGTGTGTGAGAGAGAGAGAGAGAATCTAACCTTTGATATTTTTGTCTCACAGGTGCCTCATCCGACCAGCACACCAAGGCCTATAGCATTTTGTTCACAAAACGTTATCACATGCTCAAGAGAGACATCCTACGAGGAAGAAAGTAAGATACTACTCTGTGCTCTTTTGGTTGAGTTAATTCAATTCAACCCAACGGAGCCTTTATTCAATCTATTTGCATTTGGGATCGTTACATGAATATTGTTGCTTTATAGTACTTTTTTTTTTCTCGATTGAATCGTGAGCTATCGTCTGGTATCATAATTTTTGCCTATCTCTATCGTATTACATTGATATGTATCAATTCATGCTACAGTTTCTTGATAAACATGTCCAAACCCACCTAATTGAGCAGTGTTATACAGATTGAAACTCTACTTGTCTGCAACAGCTTTTGTGTCAGGAACACCCATAGCCAAATATGTCCTGTTCTTGAGTTTCAGAGTCTGATATGTCTTAAATTGTTGATTCTCAAGTAATGGGTCGCTTTAAGAATCAATTTTAATGCAAGAAATCAATGCAGTTGTTCATTGCATGTTGGGTTTTAGTTATAAGTGAATCTACAAGTTAAGTTAATACAGTGACCTACTGGACAATTTCAGGAAATTGCAAGAGAAGAGCTCTCCTACTTGGATTAGGTGCACTCACTTGGGGCTTGACCCCTCCAGGTTCCCTTCTTGCTGAAGGTATCATGGTTGGTACTCATTTCTATACATATTGAGCAATCTCTACAGGAGACCTGTTTTACATCACAATGCTAGCTCCATAGCAAATCACCCTATCCATAGATTGGGTACATTACATAACTAAAGTGTGACATTATTTACATAAAGTGTTTGCTCTCAAATTCAAACCCACGAATTTTAAGCACTGAACCAGTGTTCAGTGGTGAGACCATATACAACCCATGGCGCCATCAATGACCTTTGACATCAACCAATGGCACTCAGTAGTCTTCTAAAAGTATCATTTGTTATTATCTTAAAGCTGGTATTACACTCATTCTGTCGATCTGTATTGTGCAGAAATACCAAAAGGCTATGAAGCTTTTGTTGACTTATCAGATGGCTATACATATTACTACCCTTCAGATTGGAGAGTAAGTCGAAGAATGAAATCTTTGAATCGAAAGCAAATTTTGGTTGTGGAATATAACATTTTTGACATAAAAGGATCTCCTCATTTCTTGTTTAGGAATTTGATTTCAGAGGGCATGATTCTGCTTTTAAGGACCGATACCTGCAATTGCAAAACGTTAGACTGAAATTTTTACCAACCGATAAAACAGACATCCATGATTTGGGTCCAATGGAAGAGGTAATAATCTTACTGTCTCTGAAATTGTTTGTTTTTTAAGGCAATTCTTACGTTCTCTGACTATTTCGTTTCTTTGAAGGTTGTTCCTAATTTGGTGAAACGTGTTTTCTCTACGCCAACTCAAATTGCAAACATATTCAACATGCAGGAGGTAACTTTTGCTTGCTCTATTATGCTGGATGGACCAACACCATAAGGGTTCTTAGTTCTTACTTCCTAGGCATTTTTAAGAGCATAGAAGGCCAAGTTTGTAATGTTATATAATGATTGTTGGTAAGCAAAGGGAAGAGATATGGTTGATTAAATTTTGTCTTATGGCTATCCACTGAATGCAGCGAACGATTGATGGGAAGAACTATTGTACGTTTGAGTATACGCTCACATCTCCAAATTTTTCTCGAGCTGCTTTTGCAACGATAGCAATTGGAAATGGTACGACGCTACACCATCTGCATCTCGTATTTTCATTGATCATGTTACACACTGGATGTTTTTGGCTCACACCATGTAGGGCAAGCATGAAAGTTGCAAGGTTCATGTAGCCGTTCGACTTCATGCTTTGTCTGTCAACTTGGCTATGATCATCTCCACAATGTTGATTTGTGGTAAACTTCGATCCAGGAGTTCCATCACAGCCAGTCAAAAGTACACAATCCGAAAAACTCTGATATATATACACGTCGTTTCCCAGACCTTGCAGTGGTGGGAATTTTCCTACACTGGCTGCCCCCCCCCCCCCTTTCTCTTTATAAACACATGAGCCAGTGTATGCATTTACAACCTCCTGGTTGCCTCTGACACAACTGAGAATGAATACTGCCTAGCTTGAGCATTTTGTTCACTTAGACATGATTATGAGTCAATACTGCAGCCAGTTTTGATGAAAGCGAACAACAGTAACCCTGAAAATGTACATTTGTACTTAAGTACTTGGTTTGTTAACTACTAAGTTGCACTTTGGGCAGGGAGATACTACACGCTGATTGTTGGAGCAAATGAAAGACGGTGGAAGCGAGTCCGGAACAAGCTTAAGGTTGTGGCAGACTCTTTCAGGGTGCTAGATATCTGACCTGTTCGAGTTATGGAGTAACAAGGCGATCTACTGCGAGAGTTGTAATCTCTTGTACACAATGGCAAGCAGTTATTGAGTTGAATTCGAATCTGTACATAACCCGGGTGAAAATCTTTATTCACATGTATATCCACCATTGCTTGCGGGTAAAAGCTTGAATAGTAAATATGGTAGCACTGTAACTTTGTTCATCTAACCTTCTCCGGACCCTGAAATGACAAAAAACCCTTTTTCCAATTCTCCTATTGTTTGAATTTCCAACTACCAAGCAGGCTCAATGATGAAACTTCGGCATGGGGTGCTGCAATTCATAGAAAGCAAATAGGAACTAGTGGCAAATGGGCAGAGTCCAAGGGGAAGCCAAGACATCCAGTAGCTTCAATCACACACGAGAACTTATTTTTGAAGAGATTCTAGGCTTATAAAGCAAGTTATAGCGTTTGCAAGCATTTTTTTAATTGGAAGAATTCATCTAGAGTACCGCGTCTTCCCACTGAAGGAGAGCCATCTTCATGGAGCCTCAACCATCCCAATAGACCGGAAACAAGAACTTTCTCTTCCTCATGCCGGACAAAGATAGAATGTTTTACTTGCCCTACCACTTTCATTGTCTATAGAAACTTATCTCTAAGCTGCCTTCTCTTTCGTTTTCATTACAAACAAAGCGGAGTACTAGAAAAGTGAATAGAGCTGAAAAAGCGAGTTCAATGCACAAGACTCCTGTCATTGCAATGTCTACAACATCCACTCATTCGAGCTTAAAGGAACTTCCAATCAGTAGCATTGCAGGACACCAAATCTGTTTCAGCTAGGCATCCAAGACTAAATACAAGCTTTCTAGCACCACCATTCCACAGTTAGTTTTATGCAAGCAAGAGCACACAGACAAGTTGAATAATAATTGCACAGTGGAGATGAAAACAAAACAGCTAATTAAATCATTTGATCTGTTTATATACAAAAAGTCACAACAGATGCTTCACTTTCTCTTCCTTGTCCTTTCTATAGATTTCACAAATAGAAGAAAGATATACAGCAAGAAAATTGGCGAGAAAGAGGCGCCAAGAGAAATAAGAGTGAGAGAACATTAGAGTCGGAGAAGCTCACTGATCACACACAAACACACCGAGAATAAAAGGGATATAACCACCAGCACCACCACCTCATAAGAAGACTATTCCCTTCTAAAAAAATTTTAAAAAAAAAAATTCAATATACCATGAAGACAAAGCACTATTCTAACCTTATGATGCTTGCCTCCAAAAGAATATGCACCTAACCCTGAAAGCCTACTGTCATAGGCTAACCAAATTGTGTGAAACCTACTTCTCAACCTTAAACACTCAGAATTTAACTGCCACAGCCTTCGGAGTTAACCTCACAGCACCTGCAACCACAATTGCTTCTGTCCAAAGCTAGATGTTGATTTTCACAAGCCCTTGCTCATGTTGCCAATTTTGCAAAACCCCAGCAATCGAAATTTGAGAACGGAGAGCCGCCAACATTGCCAGTATTTCAACAAATGGGCAGACTTTCCAATGACGATGAAGAACAGATATATTTTACAGTGAATCACAAACCTTACCTAAACCAGTCTATGCTGACGCAAGCCCTTACCAAAGTGAGGTTGCATCAAGCGGACATACAAGCCATTTTTTGCCAACAACGAATCATGGGTCCCTTCCTCAACAATCCGACCTCCATTAAGTACAACAATATTGTCAACATGCCTCATCATAGCTGCTCTATGGGCAATCAGAATGGTCGTTTTGTTTCCCATCACGAGGGTATCAAGAGCCTCCTGTACCACTCGACTCGACTCGGACTCAATAGCTGAGCTTGCTTCATCCAACAACAAAATGGGTGCATTCTTGAGAACAACCCGAGCAATGGCAATTCTTTGTTTCTGTCCTGGGGTCAGATCCACACCCCGCATCCCAACGTGTGTGTCATAACCGTTAGGCAAGCTGCTAATGAAATGGTGAGCATTTGCTATCCTTGCTGCCTCTTTCATCTCAGCTTCACTTGCATTGTGCCTTGCATATATGATATTTTCCCTTATGGTCGTTGAGAAGATAACTGGTTCCTGCTGAACAAGACCCAGATGGTTCCTCAACCATCTCAAGTTGTACAGTTTTAAATCCCTGCCATCTAGAGAAACCTGACCAGCAACTGGATCATAAAATCTCTCTATCAAAGATATTATAGTGCTTTTTCCAGATCCTGAGACTCCAACTACTGCTACTGTTTGACCCCCATTGACTTTAAGACTGAAATTGCTCAGTACCAAGATTTCTGGCCGAGTTGGATAAGAAAAATCAACATTTTTCAACTCAATGCTCCCATAAACATTAGGAGGTTTCAGAGCAGAGTTTTCATCAGGGTCAATCTTTGGTGATCGATCAATGATTTCAAATACTGATGTCAGGGATTTCTTTCTCTTAAGTATATATGGAGCCAAGCCAAAAGGCTCCACAAGTGCAAATGTTGCAAAAGAGAACACCATGTACTCTTTGAGAGCCGTAGGCAGTTCCATATAACCATTTTTCACACAGGTTGCAGTGTACCAGAGGAGTAGAGCATTGCAAGCAAAAAGAAGAAACTGTGAAAAGCCGAAGGCAAAACCAATAGCCATTCCAAGAAAAAAGCTCTGCTTGAATATCTTCTGTAGTTGCAACCTGTAAAGCTCCATTACTTTGTTACCGGCACAAAACGCTACAACAGTGTAAATATTTCTAACTGCATCCTCAAGGACCAAAGATGCTTTCCTGTGCATCTCCTGTATGCCCTTTGAGAATCCAGCAAGCCATAATTTCTGCAAAATTTGTTAGTAGCTAATCAGGGTTCTGGGTCAAAAGGACTAAGGTACACTTATTATAATAGTGAACTTGGGAAGCATTTCACGGAAATAAAGATCAATCACAGAGAAATTATCATATGGAACTAAAACCATGTCATACTCTAAGTTTCATAATTCTGGGGAGGACAAGGTGACAGATACCGAAGACATTCTCCAAGTTGACAAATTACATGATTAACAATTCATAAAGGTAGAGAGAATTCAATAAAATAGCACTCAAGTGGACCTACTTCCCGAAAAGAACCCCAGTGGCCCAATTTCCGGTCTTAACACATCTGATTTTTTGATATAATATGCATTAAATGAAATCATTGTCCTTGCATATGATCTTTGTGTGATGAGGTGCTTATAGACTAGCCCAATGGATACAGTGAGATTCTTAGAGAGCAAAAAAGGTATTAAGGTATGCCCCTAGTTGTGGATCAAGAAAGCACTCCTCCAATTTTAAGGACAAGCTTATCTACTATCAAATCCACTGAATGAAAAATTGGACAATTCGCTTTCCAGCTAGATGTAGCATGCCAATCATCAGCCATAGAGGACCCTGATTCATATCTCAAAAACAAAGAGATAAATACAAGCTCTTTGCAAAAGCTATGCCCATAGAGATTCATAGAGCAAGTTTTTCAGCTTTGCACTTCAAAAGGTGAGATGAAGATTCATGCATTAGTGTACAACTATCATCGCAGAAAGCACGATTTCTCATTTAAAATTTCTTAAACTGAAAAAATTAGAAGTTTTTGTCCACATCTGCTCGATTGAAAATGGGCCCCATAAACCTGATTGAATGAATAACCATATGTGAAGGATCTCCACTAAATTCATTCATGAATTGTGAAAAAAAACAGAGAAAGATAACGAATCAAAAGACGGTGAAAAAATGAAAACTACTCTGAAAAGCACAAATGTAGCAAAGGTACAAACCTGAGCAATTGCAGAAACAATAAGAACAGGCAAGGTAGCCAAAGCAACAAGCGCCAATCGCCATTGTAGTAGCATCCCAATAAGAACAGCCACAATAACTGCTGCACTGTCCTGTATAAATATTGAAAGCCGGTTGCTAAAAGCAGCTCTGACAAAAGTAGCATCATTTGCCAAACGCATGGACAGGGTATCGGCACTGTTTTCATCCTCATCAAACCATCCAACTTCATTGCGAAGCATTGCTGTACCAGCAGAGGAATTATATCAAATAGATAGAAAGAATTGGTAAGCATTCATAGCATGACAATAAGGACAGCTTATGCATTCACAATAAAGGAGGAGTGATGACTATATTTTGCACTAGAAAAACTACACTTTATTCCAGGAAATTCATCAGTTACCAGAAAACATCATCCTCCTAACGCGTTCAGTCATCTTCTCCCCCATTATACCGAAGTAAAAGTGCTGCAAAAAGTTAGCAACCACTGTCACAATACCCATGCAGGCTATGATTAAGCACCACTTGTCTACTTCCTGCCGCAAATGATGTTTTTCATCTGGTCTATAATACGCCGTTACTATCAGTGCAACAACATAAGCAAGAAGAGGATTAAATGAACCAAAAATGGCCGCCCCAGTGCTTCCTAAAACAGCATAAAGCCACTCTGCTAAGCTAAGCTCTACAAGTCTCCAAAATGATGGTGCTTCTCGATGTTGTGTATCCTTTGCTTCTTTCATTTTCATGGACATCTCATCGAATTTGCTAAGCGGCCGACTAAAAGTTTGCGAGTGGGAACGCTCATTTTTGGGATCAGACGTCAAGAGAGGTGAGACGGGTGATTCAGGATCAGAACCATTGGATGTTTGACGATGAGCAGGGACGTCAATCTTGGGTAACTCTGGTAGTCTCATTTCAAAACTATCCTGTCTTTTTATTGATGGTTCCTTATCCTTTGCATCGGAGGGCACACCATTTTCAATCATTTGCTCTGGCGGAGGGCTCCGAACTTTAGGGGATTCTTGCGAGTTGAAAGTAGAATCTGGAGGCCGAAAGGCATGGAGGCCAGAAACTCTCTGAAGAGAGGGAGATTTGGCCATTTTAGGAGATGGCAGTTCTTGGAAACTGTGACTTGCTGAAGAATCTTTTTCAATTTGGAAAGTCGCAGTCTCCTTGTAGTTTCTCATTGGCATCCTGAATGATAATAGAGAGAACCCATAAGCATATAACAAAGTATTTTCAGGCTTAACAATCAAACAATAGTGGAACTAAGGCTATCACCCCCGAAAAACAATAGAAATGATTGCCTCGAGAAATGTACACTCATGATGCAGAACTGTGATGACACCAGGGAACCATATTTAACAAAAGCATAAATTTGCTCTTTTACCATACCTCCTCGGAAGTTTTGCCGCTTCCTCACATTTGAGAAGCTCTGCATACAGGCCATCCAGAGTTATTAATTCATCATGTGTACCCATTTCTACCAATTGACCTTCTTCCATCACAGCTATGTAATCAGCATTCCTTATCAGACTAAGCCGTCGAGCTATTATTATTGTTGATCGGCCTAACATAAGGAGATCTAGAGCCTCCTGTACAGATCTTTCTGCTTCAAAATCAAGTCCACCAGTAACCTCATCAAGTAGAAGAATGGATGGATTTGACAGCACTGCCCTAGCAACAGAAAGTTTTATTTTCTGTTCATCTGTCAACGCTAAACCAGCCCTACCCACCTGAAAAACAAAAGAAATACCATTTCAATCAGAAAAAAAAATGCAAACGGAGATGTAAATGATAAAAAAGATGTACAGACCTATAAAGGTCTGGAAAATAATTTTTTTGTTTTTAAATTACCAGTGTCTCATAGCCTTTCTCAAGTGAACTGATGAATGTATGTGCATGTGCTATTTTAGCAGCTTCTTCAATCTGGTCAAAAGTAGCAGCCCGTCCATAAGCAATGTTGTCCCGGATACTCAAACTTAGCAAGGCAGGTTCCTGAGTGACTAAACCAATTTGGCTTCTTAGCCACTCCATTTTTAGGTTCTTAATATTCTCTCCATCCAAAAGAACTTCTCCTGCATCACGAAAATGGAGAAACCATTAGAATCTGCAGATAGACAGGATGACTCATCTTTTCTTTTGTTCAATAATTGTTGCAACAGAAAGAAAAATGAAACAACACAACCACTAATAACAAGTAGTATTACCTAATGTAGGATCATAAAAACGTTCCATGAGCGGTATAATACTGCTTTTACCAGAGCCATTTCTACCAACCAGTGCCACGGCTTTTTTAGCAGGTACAGTGAGGTAAAACCCACTCAAGATAGGAATTTCAGGACGGGACAGATAGCTAAAATAAACATTTCGAAATTCAATGGTTCCTTGTACAGAAAGAAGGGTATTTCCATCATGATTGACAGTGGAGAACGAACGACTGATCATCTCAAAAAGTCTATAAGCAGCAATTCTGCCTTGCTCAAATGAATAGAAGTTTGTTGCCGCTTGATTCAGCCCACTGTAAACAACAAAAGCCTCCCTTGATAAGAAAAATAAAAAAATGTGAGGCAGAAACAACTAAGAAAAAGATGCTTACAGGCCACTTAAGATTACAGCAAATAGGGCTGTTACAATTTCACCACCATGAGCTTTGCCATGTGTGACCAAGAACCTTCCGACCCAAAGTTGTAAGGCACAGGAACAAATTGCAAGCCCGTATGTAAATCCAAGACCAAGTCCTTGCACAAGACTAATCAATATGCCATATCTCAGTGTAGCTTGCAGTGAAGTTGCATAAGAGTACTTGGCCAATGTTTCATTTGTAAATGCATATAAAGTTCTAATATAAGAGACAGCCTGCATATTCAGAAAAGAGAAAGTTCTAATATAAGAGAAACTTGCAAGTTATACACGTACTGGCATGGAGACAACAATTCTTTTTGGAAGATCACATGAAAACAACAATTACCATAACTGGAACTCCAGAAAAAATGAAAAGAAGGTCCATCATAAGACAACATGTAATTTGCAAAAGTACAAGATGGCATGCGTCCGAGTTCAAGAAAAATGCTGATATAGTGATACTACTATAATGATTACGGCTCTATGTTTCCTTTTGATACATAAACATTGTGTGTGTACGAATAACGTTTCTCATACATAAATATACACATGCATATATAAATATATCTGTCAAGTAAAGTAAGGTCATGAGGCAGAAATATAAGTGGTTCCCATGAGTTAAAAATGATAATCTAGAACCTGAAGACATCAGCATTAAATGATCAATATTGGGGGAATTCTCCAGTCTGAACAAATGGTTTACCGGATTCAAGGTCTAATTTCAAATCTCTTCATAGTTTCAGGGAAATTTCACAAATTTAAAAAGACAAAACTGTAACAAATCCAGGCATTTCTTTGAGGTAGAGTTGGACAAACGGGTGACAACCAGGAGTGTCACCGACTCCTTTAAAAATTCTTAGGCATATCGCTTACACGATAAAATAGAAGGCAACCAATTTTTAATTCCTAATAAAAACTAGTTGGATCATATTAAAATAATATTTTCATGAATAATTTAGTTGTTTTAAATATATTTTATAAATAAATGTAAAGGGCGTCACTTATTTTTTCTGTTTCAAGCTTGCATACGTATTCTCAGGTACTGTTATCAGAACAATACCCTCAGCCTCCACTATTAACAAACTAACCCAGATCTTGTACAATTAATAAACATGCTCATAGTCACCAACTAAAACACAGGCATCCCAAACGTTTATCTTAATAAAACCCAAATGAAGAGCCACAACAAATAGACTCATAGAAGTATTATTTAGCACTTCATTCTTTGCACTCTACAAGAATCCACCTACATGTCATCCTAGCAGATTCCAAACCAATCAACAACAATGTCAGAAAACTTAGTAATATATTGTTTTCTGTGGAAAGAAGCTGAATGAAGGCAAATAAGAGAAAGAAAAACCTGTTCAGCAATGCTTGCTGCTTCAGCATATGCATCTTGAATATTCTCAGCAAGCCTATGCAAAAATATATTTGATATACCTCCTGCAGCAACAATGAATGGTCCAGTGGCTAAAGTTATGAGGGCAATCTGCCAACAGTTCAGAAATCCAATCACAAGACCACTGAAGAAAGTGGCCATGTTATGAATATAATTTCCCACCTGTCATGTCAAAGGTACATTAACAGAGAAACCAAAACATTTTCATTAAGAAAAGTAAGTTAAAAAGAAGCCCACTTCAATGAAACTTTTTAGACCTGAAACATACTTTTTCACTGAGAGCAGACTGAATGAGCAGCACATCACTTAATACTTGGCTCACAATGTCTCCATTGTTCCCATACGTATCAAAAAAACTCATGTCTTGATTAAGTAGTACTTGAACATACTTCGACCTAATCACAGCTGTCTGCCGTTCTCCGGTAAGAATCCAACACGATACCTCTATTACAAGAAATTAGTCAGTATCAAGGCTGCAAAAAGTATTACTCGTAAGGTAATACAAGAAATGTAGGAATATTTTATGGTATAGACATGCGGCTTTACCAATCCAACCAGCAACGAAGACACCCACAGCAATATAAACAATAGTTAAAGCAAGCTGCAGAAAAACAAAGCACAGTTAATTGACAATATATTTGGACTTACAAATCAAGTCACAAATCAAAATCTGCTACAAGATAGAAATGTAAGAACCATTAAGAGTAACTATAAAAAATCAGAGATACACAACTTGGACTAGAATAGTCCATTAGATCTTCTAAATTAGTAAGTTCTACAACACAAAGTTCATGATAATGCAAACTTTACTATTCTTGCTTTGTTTTGTCAAAGTGAGAATTCGAGAAAGTGTTGGGGGGGGCGGTTGGTCTGTGATGATTTTCTGGTGGAAGGTAAATAGACAACCATGGTTTAAACACCCAGCTCCCAACACAAAAATACAAATACAAATACAAATAGGCGGTTTACACTGTGCAGCTGGAATAGCAAACCATAATTGACGTAAACAATTTGAAGTTTCATTACATTAAAGACAGAAACATTTTTGCTCACAATTTTAACAAATGTACAGTTTGTCTAAGGAAAACTTGCAATTCAAAACCCATTAGTTGGAACCAACCAAGAAAATTTTAAAAGTAAGTAATGTTACATCCATCAAAACTACAAGTTCCATTTTAGAAAACAGAGAATATTTTGGCCAACTCCAACCACCATATGAAGGCCTTTCTTCCTATACTCAGATTATAATGTAGAACTATGTTTTAGAGTTTTGGAAATAAAAGAAAGAAGGGACCTTTAAGCAGTGAAGAAGAGAAGATTACAACAACTTACTTTTGTTTGGGAATTTTCTGGGAGACAAAAAAAGAATGGGGCAACTTAGGGTTCTTAACAATAGTGATGCACCTGTTCAACCTAACACCCCTCCACTAGCTATAATTTTTCTTTGTTTTTTTGTTTTGGATTCAATTGTAGTTAGAAATCCAAAGTAGCAACAATTTTGCACTTACTCTATCCTTTATCTGACTTTTCCTCGAATCTCCTGTTCTTTTGTTCATGCCTGAGTACTAACAAGTGTTCCTAAATAATTTTTAGCATTCAACCACAACAATTCAACCTTTACAATTTGTTCATCTTAACCCTAATAAAATAGCATTGTGGATATGCGACCACTGGTAGCCATGTGTCCCCTCCAAAAAAATTGACATGGCATCCATATCTTCAATGGATGTAACCAAAATCTACTTATGGTGGCAAACATTCGACAAAATATCAGTTGTTAATTTAGAGCAATCTCGTCATAACACATGGACGGTGATACTATGGGCACCTCTCTGGATCTCCTTGGTCTGGGTTAATATTTTTTCCAAACATAATTGGTTAATCTACAAGCCAAACACTCAAGCTGCTTATTTTCCATATTTTTTTCTCAGTAACAACATGGATATTAATATTAATAAGAAGTCATAACATTAAGGCCAATGAGTACTTCAATAAATTGGAAAAAAAATAAAAAATCAGTCCACATTTTGAATTCAAATCTTACATCTTGCCTAATAAAGAATAAAGAAATTTCTACAAATCAGGAGAAACCAAATCCCGGGAAAAAAAAAAAGGCAAGAAGCAAATTATTTCCAACAAATCAATCTCCTCAAACTTGACTTCAAAGATTCTTGAATTAACCATACAACCTAAAAGATTGCCAACACCTCACATCTACAAAGGGGGCGAGTGGTGTTGCTCCTCCCTAAACCCCAAAAATCAAACACAAACATTTATTCACATGAAGATGGTGAGACCCAACACAATTCCACCAAACATACACATCTCCATTATAATCACAACCAGGCAATTTAGGAAAAGACGATCCAGGTATGTATTTTCCAGTCCCAAAGAGGGTTAGCATGTGCAATGGCTTGACAGTAGACCATGATCCTGAGGGCATTATCAAGGCTCTTGTATGATCCATCTCCAAGATAATTGAACTATGTATTATATCCACAATGGCTCCCCTATAGCCCATATCCACAATGTTTTCTATTGAGACCCCTTAATCACAAAAATGCATTTACATGTGGATGCATCCTGATACACTCACACTTGCTTGGACCAAGAAAAAGGCACAAGGTGCTCCTTGAGCTTGGTGAGCAAATGTGGTGAACTCCAAGGTGTGTGACGGTCCTACTAGCATCCTGGGGGGCTGGGGCTTGGCATCTTAAATCTAAGGCTCATTGCAGATTATCTAATCATTTCTTAAAGAGAGAGAGACAGAGATTGAAAGGGAAGGGGCAAGTAGGATATTTTCCATGTTATAGATAGCATTGGCACATCAGCATGGCAGTTCTTGTCCTCCAATCAGGCATCTCAACCTAATTAGTTTTCCTCCAATACTCCAACAGGGTATCATGATGCGCATGTGAGACTAGTTATCCTCCATACACTACCCTCCCACTAAAAGTGGAATAGTCCCACCAATATCACAGAAAGCTCAAAGCAAATAGTAGGAAGGAAAGATTGGTGACATCAGCTAAATAAGATTTTATTTCTTAAATTCCTTTGGGTTCAACCTCATAGACATGGATCTCCACTACTACTAACACCATCCTGCATTCAGTCCTCCTCAATAAGAACTCTGCAATTACATTCTATTTGTCTATCAAATTCTGTTGATGTTAGCTAACCTTACCACCACATTCAAGTTTATGACTCCCCCCCCCCCCGGGGGGCTGTGAGGGCTGTTCCTAGGTCTCTCTCCCTCACACAAGATAATAAGTTAAAAAAAAGCCAATTTCATGAATCCTCAATGGACCCTAGGGAAAAAAATAAAGTTTCAGGGAAAAACTCAAACCTTATGTCCAAAGCCTCTATTAGCCCCTTAGAATTTCTAAGAAAGTTGAGCCACAAAAAGCAGGCTTTGCCATGACCCCAAAGAATTCACTCTTAGTGCTCAAATCACGACTGCACAAACCAACCACGCTATATCATGCTTAGGTTTGAACTCTTTTCTCATTAAAAACGTCAAAAACTCCTAAAAGTGAGAGAAAGTAGGGCAAACAATCTGTGTACATCTGCGTGTGGACTCCCCTATTGAACCTGGCAAACTTGATCAACCTTCACTCAGCTACACCCATGAATAAGAACAGAATAGTCACTGATTTGTTTAGTTTTAGTGACTTGAAAACTTCAATCTTCTAATAAAGTTGAGTTGTGAACGCACAAACAACTATCAAATTAACGATACCACACCCTAAGCAGGTACAACACAAAAAACTTTGGCACGAAACTGAAAAATTTCCTAGTTGAAGGTTTATTAGACTCAAACTTAATCAAGTGAGCACAAAGGTACCGTTATTTTTTTTAAGTGTTGGGCTGGGCCACAGAGCAAGTTTCCTAGATCTAATAAGAAATCTGGAAAATGTTTATAAAATCATTTAAGTGTTGAAGAATTTAAAATTTCCATTTAAGTGGGCTAAACAATGCATATTTATTTAGCATTTACAAAGTGGTTTTAACTTTATATAATATCGTGTTAAACCAAATTTGAGTTGGCATATGCTATTAACATCATTTCTCTGACTTAAAAATTCCAGTTTACTAACAAATTTCTCGCCACACAATTATCAATTTTTGTCACACGGCCTTTAAGTCCAAGTGGATGTGTTACATTATTTGAGACACATTATGGTATTTTTTGAAAAGTGCTATAGAGTATCAATTTGTGGAATTGTGTGATAAGTGACAAATTTTTTTGGGTAGTGTGCATAGTTCTGAAAAACGGTAACGGTCATTGTAACGATAACGGAAACGGTGTAACGGACGCGGGACATAACGGGTGTTACGAAACAGTAACGGAAACCGGGTGCGTGAATTTTTTCATACAGCTCACAACTACCATAAAAATAAATATGTACACATTTTAAATTTAAAATAAGGCCTACTTTGCTCAGATAATAAGTTAAATTCAAATGTAATGGTAAAAGGGTTAAATAAAAATTAAAAAAATTTCAAATATGCTCTCATATTCAACGAAGAATATGTAAATCATAAAAAAGACATGATTGACACCAAAAAAATACAAACCATGATCTTCGGATAAGTTTATGGAGTATAGTTACAAAAAATTATGAGTATTTAGGGAATGAAATATAATAAGAAAAAGTTATGGGAGCATTTGTAATATCGAAAAAGTGAAGCAATAAGTTGTTCTCCTTAATTACACGTGTACAGTAAAACTTATTTACTGTAAAAATTGGAGACAAAAAAGGACAACTTGATATCAAAAAAATAAATCCCAAAACAGAGCATACCTGACTGAAACCCTTGTTTCCCGTCCTCTGCTCACTACACCGGTGAGATGCTACAGTGCTCGAACTCAAGAATAGAACTCGAAGATGTCTGAGGATGCAATGGGAGTCTTTGGAAGGTATAGATATACCCTCAAACCTTTCAAACTTTTGTGATGCTCTGTAGCAGAAACTTCAAGATTTATGGCTGGATATTGAAGATTTGAAGCTACAAATAGTAGATCTAGAGTTCTGAGGGCTGAAATGAGAGAATACCCGGCTGGAATGCAATAACTAGTGGGGAAAATCATCTAGTAAGTAAATTTTGCATCTGGGTATTTGGTTTTATCGGATCAAAATGATTTGATTGGACTGTAACGTGCCGTTACGATCTGAAACGGGCCGTTATATACACAAAACGGGCATCGTTACCGTTCCGCAACGGCCGTTACGCACAGTAACGGCCGAGTTTTAAAACCATGGTAGTGTGGAAGGCAAGAAATTGGAGAATATTCGAAGATAAAGAAGAATTCAAGGAAGTCCTTTGGGAGAGAGTAAGGTTCTTGATTTTTCTTTGGGCGTCGACTGCAAAGGAGTTTAATGATGTGTCCTTGTTTGCAATAAATAATGTTTGGATAGCGGCTGTTGTTGGATGATCACCACCTTAGTTCTTTGATGATTTAACTTTTTATCATGTATGTTCCTTTCTTATTTTGTTATCTTTTCCTTGGGTGGATTCCTCATCCACTACACTATCCTTTTCATCTTAAAAGTTTTCGCTACCTCTCAAAAAAATACACAGCCATCAAGTCTTTAGGGAACCTCCTTACTTCAGTGGGATACCTACTACCTGTTCTTCTCTTTTTTTTGTCAATTGTGTAAGCATTAAGTAACTGAAAGATATTTTATAAACCTAAAAGTTGAGAGCCAAAAATGTTGCTCCTGAATTTCTAACAAAGTTTCAAGTTGATGATTTACATTTTGGGAAAAATTTCCTAATAAAACTTGGATTTGAGAGCACATTTCAGTACATCTTTTCAGTTGCAATTGAACAGTGAAAGTCTCTCTACATATACTTACGAGAAATCAACCACACTTACCAGAAAACACATAATAATTTATATTTCCAACAACTGGTCGGTGTTGTTAAAAGTCCCTATTAACCTAAGAGGCACTGCTACTTAAGTTCTTGAAGAAACTGTTGTTACTACATCATGACTTTCCATTGCAAGCAATGAATTCAGGAAGACCTTATAACCTCGTTTACACACCTTATAGCAACTCTACAAGATCTGGATCAAAGGAGATGAGACGACCACCAAACACCCCCCCCCCCAAGATGAATATAAGACCCCAACCCCAACCAACAACCAAAACAAAAAACCCAATATACAAAACCACTCCCATCTTTTATGGTTTCAGCACATTATTATTCAGTTCTCCCTGATACAGATCATTTTACTTAGTTAACATTTTTCTGGTAACAAGGTAGCTATACAGGCAATTATATCCATTAGCTTAAGGATGTGCTTATTTTATTTCAAGAGTAGAATCCACAAACTAGCACTAGCATAAGCATATAAAGAAACATAGCCATCAACCCACCACACCCCTCTCCCGAACAAACACAAGAGAGAGAGAGAGAGAGAGAACAATCAAAACTAATAACAATATTAATGTCTCCCATAACAAATAGTCATAATAACAGCTGTAACCCAAACCGAGAAAGCAACACTAAGCCCAGCATGAGCACAACTGTACCCAAGCTTGACACAAGTTCAATAGAACTGAAGTTAAATTAAACTTCGCATTACAAAGTACGGTTATTTACACCTATATTATTCAACAATATCACATTTTCTGCCCTATTTTTTGCATATTGGCACTTCTCCCATTCAGTTGGCTTCTAAATTTGATTACCTACAAAAATGGAAGGGCTGCGATAAGTGACAACCAAAGACACCGACATTAACATTAACAATCACTGCCTACGAATTTTATTACCTTATCTCAATCTGCCAACCCTCTGCACCAGAAAACAAAAAGCAAATCAGAAACAAACACCCATATACTGCATCACGTCCTTTTTCCTACATAATTGGCAGGTTGACAAACCAACTGCAACCAAGTCCTTTCCTCCCTGAACTGCATGCTTCACATTTCATGGAGATGCCTGTCTCCATCAAACCTATCCACCAAACCCTGACATACTAGGACCCCATAACTGAACCAACCACACTGGATGGTAACTAAGGCTTTAAGATAGCCAAGTAATAGCCAATCCCCACTAAAACATAAATGGCAAAAAAAATATCCCAGCTAGAGTGTATACATAGTGATGCAAAGGACAACCCATCTGCCTGCCAAGTCACCTATTTGGCAAACTATAATACCTTCCCAGAAAACTTCAATCGGTCTTATTCAGAAGTTTACTTTTATTTGTTCATAATTCCCCAAAAAAATAAACCTCAACTGCCAACTTCCACGTTACAATAGTGTTTGGCAGCACAGAAATAAATTCAAATTGGGATTGGATGAAAACTTACTTGAATCCGAACAAATGTGATCTTCAATTCTAATTCCAAGCCATGCATTCCACATTGCCAAACACGGCATAACTTTAAGCCAAGTCTGGAATTAATCCGAACAAAAAAAACATGTAAACCTTACACTCTGCTCATCACCCGACTTCTCCCAATCCAATGAAATTGCCCTAAATTACATGATTCATTACCTAGTGTAGATTAGAAGCATCCCAAGCCCGCTATAACTTCAGCATCAGGTCAATTTAACTCTGTCCTCCACATTCACCCAAAAATCAATCCCTGGATGCTCACCACACACCTAACATCCTTTCAAATTTAAACTTCAAATCATGCTTACTAACTATACCCAATAAAACAGTCCTCGCCCAATTCCATAACCAGTCCAATACACACAAGGCCTACTAATTTTCGATTAGACAAATTTTCCACCCAATACATACAACAGAAATGTTTCTAAAACATATGAGTAAAACAATATACCATTAAAGTGTTATCCTTATCGAGAAATCTAACACTACGGCTTCAAAAAAGTACCTCAGTGAACTCGTCAAACAGCACATCTGGCTGCACCGACGTATGCCTCAATAACTGAATTATTTTCGCGAAGTAATGCAAGTAAACCACCAGAGCAGTCCCATGGGACGCCGCCGCAAGCGATCCAACAAACATGAGAGCCCAATCAAGGCGGTCTGCGCAGGCGAAGAGCCGCGAGAACGGGACGGCGGCGGGTGGCTGCTCCATCTCCTCGGCCTCAGCGTCGATCTCCTCCTCGACCTCCACCGCCACCCCCTCGGCGCTTGTGTCTAGATATGGCGACGGAGACTCCGGCGGCTCCGACACCTCCGATACCGGCGTTAAAGGCTGTATATGCGGCGGGGACCACCCGAACAACCCTCTGGATATCATCATCTCTCAAAACCACTGTCAAAACCCTAGGAGAGAGAAAGATCGCCGAAGTTTTCAGTGGAAATTGAAGCTGAATTTCGGTTTCTTTCTCCGATTCTTTTGTATGGATTTGGTATGGTTTTTGAGTAACCAATAAATGAGCCGTTGGAGAGACTCGCGGGTTGACTCAGTCAAAGAAGGCAGGACGGGAAGATAAGAACCTTCTTCTTTGCTGTAGAACGGCGTCGTTTCTTTCAGAAAGTGACAACAAAACAGCGTGTGATAGTCGCCGTCGGCGTTTTATAAAAGTAAAGAAGTGTTGGTTTGCATCTGTTGGAAAGGGTGCTGGGTGTTGGAGTGGTGGGAATACAGCTCAGCTGTGAGAATTTTAGGGTGTTTTTGGTAATTTAGAAGCTATAAATTATTTGAATCAAATTTTTATTTAATTTAATAATCCCAACTCTAATTACAAGATTGAATGGGTGATAAAATATGACACGATCTGTTGACATAAAACAAAATTAAAAGATTTGGATTTTTCTTAAATTTTTTGTTTAATAAACAAGTGGATCAGATACGACATGATTAATAAACGAATCAAGTATAAAATAAAAATAATTAAAATAAATACACGACACAATTTATACACGATTCATACATAACATGAATTCGATATGAAACAATTCGTTAGACATAAATTAAATATAAGTAAAATATTTTTTAACACGAATCCATTAAAATTTGACATAAATTCGCCTCATCCGACAAATCTAATGTTTAGATCCGCTATAAATTCGATGAGTAATGCTATATATCTCAAATTTGTATCCCAAAAGTGCATCCCAAATCAATGGGAACCGTTGGATGAGTGGGTCCCAATGAAAAAAGTTGGTAGGACCCACTCATCTAACGGTTCCCATTGATTTGGGATGCATTTTTGGGATATAAATTTGGGATATGTAGCATTGCTCAAATTCGATGGCTTTTTGGGAGGAGTGAGGTCCTTTGAAAATAATAGAATTTTTTTTTTTTTTTTTGTGAATTAACAAGTCGGTGGTTCGACTCTCTTTCCACTATACTTTTAAAGATGATCTTTTGGGACCATTTTTTAAATTTATAGTAAATAATTTATTATTAAAAAAAATAAAAAATAAATGTAGCAGAAGAAATTCAAATCCAATATGATCTAACTGCACACATGCAAGAGGCCATCATTGTGGTTGTGGGTGCTTTTTGGAGCCAGTGCATTTTATCTGTTCCCTCTCTCTCTCTCTCTCTTTGCCTTTTTGGTGGAATTTGCTTTTTATTTATTTGGGTAGATAGATGGATGCCCCAAGGAAAATTTCAATGTTGGAATTTCAAGTTTCAAGTTTAAATCACTTGAATTGGAAAATACACCTGATCAAATCCTTAGTTTCGGACTATCTTTTGTTGTTGTCTGTTTACCAACCACATGATTTTATGAAACTGGTGGGAAAAAAAAAAACATAGTTTGACATTAATGGAAAAGTCCAAATCAAAGATATCTCATGGGCAATCTCTGATGTTTAAGGACAAGAATTAGAACCTCAGTGGATGAAGTAAAATCCACTTCTTTTTTTTGGTACGAGATTTTTTAGTTTTGTGTCGATTATTTTCATAAATTGAGATGTTGGTTATAGTAGCACGAGCGGGGTTATAACATATCTTTTAAAGAGTAAGAACGGCTAATTCTTAAGAAATATGAAAAATGTTGAACTTAAGATAACTAGGTATGAAAATGATTAATCTAGGAGAATTTCGGAAAAAAAATTAGACCATACAATGTATAAGTAAGTGATTCTCATAGTTATATAAAGTTCGATTCTCTAATTTTTTTATTTTTAACTCATAATCGACATCACCAAAGACTTATCCAAATGAGTTATCCCTCTATGAATAAACCCGTGATTCAATCCGAGTTAGAAGGTCATTCATATCGATGGTTATATTATAATTTGTATAATTCTCATTAACTTTTGATTTTCGGAAAACCAAAGTTTGATCCATAATGAAAACATAATGAAGTATCTTTCAATGTCTTTGTCTAAGGATTTTGCTAAAATATGCACATCTTGAAACTTCCTGCCTGTTTCAAATAGTATACAAAAATGAAAAGGGTTTATAGAGAATGAAAAATGGTCTATGGCAGCCAACGAAGGAATCGTTTGGTAACACCTTTCTTAAGTTTTTTTTTTTTCTTCTTTTTTGAGTATTGATTATTTTTGTATTTTTTTTTTTTGCTTTTTTATTGTCCCGACTTGCTCCCTTCTTCCAAGTTAATAATATGTATCTGATGAAAAAAAAAAGTTAATAATATGTAATAATATATTAATATATATATATATTATTTATCTAAATTAAATATCATCTTAAATTTATCAGACTTAATTATTCATTCCTCATATTTTATTATAGGATTATGAAAATTTTGTATATTCTCAAAAATCGTTGTTCTAATTATAGGAAAATAGTTAAAGTTTTATTTTATTTTTTTATAATTTTGTGATTGAGAGTGTTGTTTTTAGTGATATTTGAGAAATTAAATTTTTTGAAATTCATTTGATTAGGATTTCATTTATAATTCTTTGAATTTGAATAAAATTAAAGTAATTGTTAATATATTACTCATGTTAGAACTTTACTGTAATTAAGAATTGGTTAGATCAATTAAGATAAAATTTAATATACTACTCTATAATATATATTTTAAAACATATCAAAATTTTAAAAAAAATTAAGTTTTACTTAAGAATACACTGCAAACTATTTTCACATAAAATCTTAATACAACTTAAAAAGTTTATTGTGACTGAAAAATTATATTGATGTAGCATAAATTAATTTAAAAAATATATATGTATATAATTATTTGTTATCTTAGAAATAAAAGGGTTTAATTTTTTAATGAAAAAAAAATAAACATTATGTGCAAAAAATGTTATCTTTGCATATGAGATAAGTAATATTAGATTAATGAAATTTTTAAAAGTTTTTTAACACTTTATTGAAAATATAATGATGCATATTTTTTAAAGAGAATATACAAATAATTAAAAGAGATAATTTAGAGATTTAAGTACATAAAGAAATGGATAAAGTGATCTTTGTAATTTTTTATAAGGGTAAAATAGAGAATCAAAAAAAAATTATATTAAGGTATTTTTATTAGTAGTATAGATATAAATATATGTAAGTGTATTGTTTTTCAATTAAAATTCATATATACTACTTTGGTCATATGGTAATCGAATATAATTTTTTTAATATAATGAAATTCATCTTATAAAAAAACTACGTTATAAACATTATCAAACCGTATGAAAGTTATCATGGTTTTCTCATGTTTAGTGCTAGCAATGGTAGTGGTGTCAATTGAATCGAAACGTACCTAATTCGGATTGTGACTTTTCGATTATATTACCAAACAACGCATTGGTTAACCAAACCCATAACAAACCATATATCATGAGCTCAATCCTGACCCACACGCCTGCACGCACATGCACACCCACAAAAGAAAGCCAATTTTATCCTCCTAACACACAGCTGATGGAAAAAGGTTCAACTATTTGTTATGCTTGAGATTGACAAAGAAAAAAAAAAGCAGAGGCCATGAATATCTGGGCAACTTACTTTATATCCTTTTATGATAAGATGTGAGACCATTGTTGTCCCCTACCCTTTCCTCTGGAGCCATTGTTCTGTGTTGCCATGGGAGTAAAGAGATCTTCTATCAGCAAGTGAAAAAGATGAGAGCCATGGCCTGTGAAGCTACTGAATGCCAATCATAACTCTGCAGGTATTGCCATGACTTGCATGAATGCAACTGCTAAAAACAGCAGAGACCAACTATACCAAAAAGAAAAAAGTGAACCAATACACAAGATTTTTGTCAATACAAAAACTAAAGAGGGTAAAATTTAGTCTTATCTAGCATTAAAAGAGGTCATTCACAACCAGCCAACCATCAACAATTTATTCCCAAACTCTAGATCCAAAATCCTATGGACTATTTCCAATCTCAGAACTCAAAAGAAGTCTGGGACATAGGTAGAATTCTGGGTACCGAGTTAAAAAACACTCGCAAAGAACATTTGTTGTACATCAAACCCTGGTCTTGCATAACGAACTTTCCTGAATCAGGCCAGAAAGAATTTGAAAACCTAGTCTCAACTTCAAGAAACAGAATGACAATCGTCCCAAACTTTGTGGCACCCAGACATCAACTACTCTACAAGTGCCTGAAGTTTTTTTAGGCCAAAGCACAAACACCAGCAACAAACAAAATGATAGTGCCAGCAGGAATTTCAGTGCAAAGACATAACTTTCCCAAATCAGAACACCATACAGCAAAACTAGATTACATCACCCATTATCTAAGCAGGCACACCGCACACAGAAAAACAAAACTTGAAGAATTTTGAGGCTGGCCAAATAATCAACATCTCAATCACAGCAAAGGATATTAAATTCAACTCAATATAAAACCACACCATCCCATTATAAGAATTGAGAAGGCCACCATTGGTGAAGATGTACATTTCAGGTTTGGTTAAGCATGGAAAGGTATTTGAAGTTGTCTTTGAAACAGCTCATACAATTTCTATAATAAACAGTGTGATCTGTTTTGTGAAGCTCTTCGGCTCTTTTCCCAACAATAATTTCACCATACAAATGACAAAATTGAAAAGGTGCAACAAACCAAAGCAGGACATGAAAACTAGTCAATCACATGAACTACAATAGCAGGCAAAACTTACGGTGCATCCCATTGCCAAAGAAGTACCATGACCGAATTATAAAATGACATGCAAGATTAATAGGAATGACAAAAAAAAAATGTAAAAGTGATACAAACCAACACAGTACAATGACCATTCACCACATGAACTATGAATAGCAAGAAAAACCTAGTGTGTCGCGTTGACATTGTATCCACAATCGAATTATAACATGACATACAAGATTACCATTTTGAAACTGCAATAGCATTAAAGACCAACAAACTAACAAAACTGTCAAAACAGTATCGATAGAATTTTTCTCAAGAGAAATTGACAAACTACATATATCTTAGATAATTCCAATCTTGTTTGCCACATCTAATGCATCATAGTCTGGTGTCAACCGAACGTACGCCTTCTTGGTTCCATCAGGCCTGCGTCACAAGAACACAAAATGAGTTATTTTAGGTACCAAAAAGAGGAAACAATACACATTACTCACATCTGCCACGTGATAAAAAAGAACTTGACTAACTCTAAAATGATTAAACAACATAGATATGAGTATAAATCAATACCCTTGTCCTCCATCTGACTTCTGAATAGGTGGTTTACTAAACAAGCAAAATTGTTTCACTGACAGAGCCATCCACTCAAAAAATCCCAAAATTTAACAGCAGGACTTTCACAAAATATTAGTAAGCCCACGTACAAAAGAAAATTAGTGCCATGTTCAATATGCTGACAAAGGTTGATGAAGTGCATCTTAGCCAACTAAATTCTAGGTTAAGGCCAAGTAAGTTAGTGATGTATACCTGATCAAGGTGTTCACTTTCTTGGTCTGAATTTCATACATCTTCTTCACAGCATCCTTAATCTTCTTCTTGTCAGCACGAATGTCAACGATAAAAACCAAGGTGTTATTGTCCTCGATCTTCTTCATCGCAGACTCAGTAGTCAGTGGATATTTGAGAATCTGGTAATGGTCCAACTTGTTCCTTGGAGGTGCACTGATGCGTGGATACTTGGGGTTCCTATCCTTCTTCAATGTCTTCGGGCGGTAAAAGGTGACCTTTGTCCGGATCTTCTTAGCCTTCTTCTTGAAGGTTGATGAACCTGATTTCACTGCCTTGGCAGCTTTCAAGGCCTGAGCCTTTGGATCAGCCTTTTTCGTACTGTCAACTGCAACAGAGGAAAAGCTCAAGTAGGCATAAGAGCAAGGCAAAACCAGTGAGGCATTGTTCCACAGAAATACAAGGATAAATCCCAATAGAAATGCAGAAGTTCATGATCGACAATATCAAAAATCACCAATTTTAGAAAATCAAGCTGTAAAAATGAGTACGCATGTTTCTCTGAAAAATCAAGGCTAGATCACCATGGGGGTTATTGAAGAATAGTATGTCATTTTCTGCCTAACCAATATCAATTTAAAGATTGTGAAAGGTAAGGTAAGCACCGAGATCAATTACTTTCTTTGCACAATGCAAATTCTGTTAATTAGAATCTTACAAAAGTAAATTATTTGAACTACCAATCACATCTTGTTTCATAGAAATGCCAGGACAACAAAGGTAAATCCCAACAGAAATGCCAAGACAACAAAGGTAAATCCCAGCAGAATGCAGAGGTTCACAATACTATCAAAAAGCACCTTTTTTGCAAAATCAAAAATAAAAACGGTTGACCCTCTGCTCTTCAAAAGCATGAATACGACACCATGGTGATAATTGATGTCACTGTATGCCATTTTTCTGCCTAACCTATGTTATTAATTAAGAGAACGTAAAGGGTAATCCATGAAAACGTCAAACATTTTCTTTGCACATAGGATCTTATAAAATTCACGAGATAGAAAAAATTAAAACAAAGCATATCTTCGAGCCAACCAATAAAAAAAGTAGAATAATTTCTCCTACGTTATAGGCCCACAAGAAAAAGTTGTACCACATTTATAGAAGCTACAAAAATTTAATTATACAACATCTATCCTTATCTCAGGTTTGGATTCGGTCACTAAAAAGGCCTTCAATTGTTCCAACAACTTTTACATTTCCACTTTAGAGATGAGTATTTATGTTTAATAGAAGCAACCCAAGGTTTTTATTTCTCCATTGTGTACTTATTACTATGCAAGTTTCCTTTCCTTTTAGTTTCTGTAACTAAATTATCACCGTAGAAGTTTGCGTTTGCACACATTGAAAGCTATTCAAAACACAAAGTATGAACTCCTTTTAGAAATGTGATTTTGCTTTTTATCTAACCAACGCAATGCCAACTAACTCAAGTGGGTAGTTTAGCACCACAGCGTTTTTAACACCCTTTTCACCTTCATGTGCTTTTCATAGCATGTCAACCAAAAAAGTGGAAGATTTTCTGTCTACCCTCCAGTAGTCAACCCCAGCGCGCTTTCACCCCTTTCTTATTATTAGCAAGATAGGTTTCTCGATCTCAATTCATTATGTAGCGTGAAATCCATCATTGGTCCATTCATTTTATTTTAGATGAGGTAGCTTCTACGCCAATAAGATAAGGCACCAACTATCTTATTCATAATAAGCGTCCTTCCTTATTGAAAACAAATGTGCTAACAAAGTCAAAGTTACAAGAGGAACCCAACAACTCGATATTGGTTAAGTAACAAAATTCCCACAAGTCGAATTGAAGACACTACATACGTTCACTTATGCTGCAAAGTGTTACCAGGTTTACCACACAAATACATATACACAAACAAACATTGCTATACAAAATGTTACCAGGTTTACCACACACATACATATATACAAACAAACATAATTATAAGTCAAATAGAAGTTCATCAGCAACACATACCTTTAGCAGGAGCCATTGATGATCACTTCTACAACGTAAAAAAAAGCATTCAAGTCACAATCAGAAAATTTACATTGGATATGTTCTATACTACAACCTCAAAAAATATATTTATACAAAAAGATATAAACGTATATACACATATGTGTTGGTGCTGAAAGAGTGATTGTTAGCTCATCTAGAAACCCTAAAACAAATCTGAATCGAAAGAGATTGGGGACGAACCTGGTAGCGAAGGGATGAGAGGTTAGTGCGGCTGCTGAGTAGGGTTGTGAAATGGGAAAGATATAAACACTGGTCATTGTATAGTAGCTGAATTACCAAAATACCCTTCTTCCACTCTAGATGGACTATTTAACTGTGTGCCCTAACCGAAAATGGGCCGGATTATTCTGGCTCGCATCCGGATTGGGCCAGACTCCTGGCTTTTGATAGTTTTAGATTGGGTCTAATTCAAGCCCCATGTCCGTTATCTATGATCTCAGTCTCACTTTATTCTCCTAATTATTAAATTTTTCAAGTTACCTCTTTAATTATTTGAATTAATTCACTTTATACAAAAATCGAACATCTATCATGCGTTTGAATGAAAAAAGGTGAAAAAATGTAGTAAAATACAATTGGAATATTACAAAATCTATAATCATAGTTGGATGTGTAATATCATAAATATTATAATTAAGGGAGCAATATAAATCAATAAATTATACGTGGAGGTATAATATAAAAAAAAATGATACGGCATTGTGTGTGTCCTCCCCTTCAATCCAAATTGACAAGACATAATAGACTAAGTCAGTTAATTGTGTCAAGTAAGGTGGATTTATGTCGAATTTTAGCAGATTCGTGTTAAAAAATATTTCACTTATATCCGATTCGTTTATTAATTCATGTCTAATGAATAATGTCATATCGGATTCATGTTGTGTATGAATCGTGTATAATTAATATATAAATGAGTCGTGTCGTGTATTTCTTTTGATTGAATTTACTCATACCTGATTCGTTTATTAATCATGTCGTATTAGGTCCACTCATTTACGAAATAGATGACTTAAAAAATATTTAAACCCTTTAATTCCGTGCAGAGGTAGTCCGAGACATTTTTGGGCCTAAAGCGAAAACGATAAATGACATCTTTTTTTAAATTTAATATTAATAATAAATTTAATTTTTAATTTTTTTAAATACAAAAATATTAAATTTTTTATATTCAAGTTTTGTTATCATATTTGAACTTAATACTAAGAGAGAGACAAAATAATTAAAATTTTATGATGGTATATTTAAACTTGACCTTTTTGGGGGTTAAAACTAAATTTTTTAGTAACTTTAGTTTTACAGTTATTCTTTTTTAATTTTAAAAAATAAATTTTAGGGTCTTTTAATTTTACGACTTAATTAATAGACCTAATATATTTAAGTTGAAATTTTTTGTTTAGGCATGAATTAAAATTTTTTGTTTAGACTATTATTGTACACCTATAAATTATGGGTTTTCCTTGAAGTGAGGCCTTAATTTTTTTTTTATTGGACTTGTATTTTTATAAGGCCTTTTTATAGGGCTTAAGATATTTATAGATTTAATTTTTTTACATGGACTATTTATAATATTTAAAAATGGAGCCTAAAGCTCAAGCTTTTTTTATAACACTGTTGAGCCGCCCTAATTCCGTGTCATATAAAATTTCGACACATAGTACTTTAAACATAATGAACATTGTCCTTGATGGTCTTGTGCTTCAAATGGATTATAGTATCACATTTTTTTTTTCAATTTTTTGAAAAAATAAAAATAAAAATGTGTGGTGTGAATATTGTCATCTTTTTTACTCCTCAGATTTGAAAACAATGTCAAAATATGAATACATCCAAAATAATGTTCTTGAAAACATGAAAAAAAAAAAAAGAAGCACACGCGCAGTTTCAAAATGAATTTTTTTTGCTTGAGTATAAAAACTCCCTCCCCTCTTTCACTTTTTTTTTTCCCACCTTCCTCTCTCTCTCTCTCTCCCTCTCGCCTTTCCCTGTTTTTCTTGTTTGGGTTTTACTAGGGGTTGGGTGGTGGGTTTTAGGGGGTGGTAGTGGGGTTGAGTGGTGGGGGATTTCGAGGGCGGATAGTGGGTTTTGCAAGGGGTTGGCTGGTGGTGAATTTTGGAGGATTTTGCAAAAAGTTGAGTGATGGGTTTTGAGGGTGGTGGAGTGGACCAAAGGGGTTGTGGGGTGTGAGTTTCAGTGGTTGAATGTTGAGTGTTTGGTGGTGGTGGGTTTTGCAGGGTTGGGTTGTGGGTTTTGGTAATGTTTTAGTAGAGTTGGGTGGTTGGTGGTGTTAGGTGATAAATTTTTGATATAATACAAAACATTTTTTATTTTTATTTTTATTTTATATATATATAAATAAGTATTAAAT
>CM042185.1:7881619-7905982 GCA_023539305.1 Ilex asprella
ATATAAATAAGTATTAAATATGTTTTATATTTTTAATTTTATCACAAAAAAACAAAAAATAGTTTTATTTTTTTATATATATAAAAAACGAAAACGTTACCAACGCATCCTAAATTACCACACCAGCTTGCATTCTGATTTCTGGTTACAAAAACCTTTCTGTTTTGCAGAACACATTTTGCACTACTAGCAATAGCAAAAGCAAAAGGAAAATGAAATATACACTTTACAATGGCACAATTTTACATTACAAAGTGATGAACAAATCTAGTCCTCGGATAATTAGCCAGCAGCAGTCGACTCGGATTGTTGTCCATGACATATGTTTGGCTCGATAGTCATGTTGACCATTAATCTTAGAAGAAGCTTCTCAAAAATCTTGGCAGCTGGACCTGGTTTAAGAATATTTATGTCACCCCATTGCTGGCAAGAATCTCTCCCCCATCCCGGCGTACCTAAACACCACCCTCCGGGTGTTATCATACCCCGACCCCTGTGAAGTACTAGTGAATCAATCACGTCCAGAGCTGGATCATTTGCTGCGAATTTTTCAGCAAAAGCAGCACCACTTGCTAGCATGTTCTTCAAATAAGAAGATTTCAGATATAGAGGCTCTCTTACACCAGGGTCATCCCTTTCAATACACCGCAAGTTGGAGTTGATGACTGTGTTGGAGAAACCCTTGGAATTGCAGGCAAGAGTCTGAAAATATCCTCTATGTGAGAATTTGGTGTTTGAGAAGTACAAGAGGAGGGTTCTTGGAAAGTTGTCCCATCCCAGAATGGAGAACTCGACAAGCTTCCGACTTAAAATCACATGAGAGGAGCCTGATGCAATTGAGGAAACTTGGCTTAGACAAACAAGTTATATGTTTTATTTCCAGGTATTTAGCAGAGAGATAAAACAAAAACAAAAACAAAAACAAAAACAAAAAAGAAAAAAGAGACATTGAATATCCTTAAAAGCTGATAAAATGGCCAACACCTTCCTTATGTGGGCACTGGAGTGGGTTGGTGGCTCAATATTAACTAGTGACAGGAAAAGAAATGGAAGGAGGGTAAAACACATTTACAAAACAAACAGAAGTATATTCATTTTGTTATTTGAACATCCATACACACCAAAAAGACCTAAAAGAACATAAAGAAATTACTAGATGAAAGATCCCCTAGATATTGGGCTCTTCCTATGAAAAAAAGTGACACCAATGACCAAAATTCTGAGGAACCAAAATTGGTGCTCTATTCAGTTCCAAAGCCTTAACCAATTTGATGTCCACCATCACTTGTCAGCCATTACAGCACACAATTATTCTCTATCTTCATTATAATGATTTAATAAAAATTTGCAGACAAGAAAGACACGGTAGTATGCAGCTAGCATGATGGCCTACATGCTGAAATATTTCTGCAGCAGCAAATGTTCTCAAGAGATTATCTAAAGCATTAATAGCTTGCTGAAAAGAAAAGGAAGAGAGTCGAGGAATCTTCGGCGGTGTTTCTTTGCAGTAGGCTGTTAACAGAGGATGGGCATGAACATGAAGTTGTAATTGCATAAACTTCTCATAGAGTTTTTTAAACAAAAGCTCAGCGACGTTCACTATATTTTAACTCTTTCACTACAGAAGATACTAAAAATTAAATCCAGGATATCTAACTTAAATTCTTTCTCCTAAAAAAGAGTTTGAGATAGTTCAGCATTGAAACCATGCGTTGTTTTATGCCTGACAAATGTGCGACCAACGGCATATTTGCTACCTTTCCAAAAATTACAGGTCTCCCATAGTAAAATTTCTAAGGCAACAAATATAATCCTGTGACCGCCCACCCCAAGAAAGGTACATTATAAATACCAAAAATGAAAGCAAATAAAGCAGAATAACACACTAGAACAAGGAATCTCTACCACTGAATATGGTAAGATTACATTTGACAAAAAACATACCAGTGAAAAATCTGAAAGCATTGGGCTGTAGGCGTTTTTTATTCCCCGTGAACATTTTTCCTTTTGATGCAAGATAAAGGCGAGGATCAATAACAATTTCCATAGTCATCTGATATCTAAAACAGAAATCAAGTTTTAATATCAGCAAGAAGATCTGGTCATGGATGACCAAAAATTCAGGAAGTGTGATAGATAAATGATAATTCTTACTCCTTCCAGCTAATGTTACTAGTATGCTCTATGAAATTAACTTCTCTTGGCACAAAAGACAGGATGTGGAGAAAATCTGTAGATGAATGATTTATGAAATACATCAACATCAAAGATGCCATGGAAAAATAAAAAGGAACAAAACACAGTTATGTATAATACTTTTGATTACTTGCATTATTCATATAAAATCAACACCTTTGGAGATATTTTCTGACATGAGTTTCATTAGGAACTACAAAAAATTTATAAACTCACAAGAGACTGTTTTATTGCCATTGCAGAAGAACTAGTCAAATGTTCATGACCAAGACAAGTTCTTAAGAAATCATACTCAAAACCATTTTCTTTCTTTCTTCATCTCTTCTTTTTTATCTGTGATAGGCAAAATTTGAAAAATAAGCCTCGGCTGTGCGGATTTACTTAGTGCTGAGCCCCAGCCGCCGATGAAGATGAATTGTCACCAACTCTCCACAATGTTTGCAGTGGTAAAGTTAAAGATTCAGGTGAATGAGGCAGTTAGAGTGGAGATTCTTTTACAACTCTACTGTAACTTCTGTATCATACTTCAGAATCCAATTTCAAAACAATTTTCAGTAGTTTGCATGGAGATTAGAGAAAATCTAATAGTAACCCTAAAAAAATAACTTCTTAATTTTACTAATTTTTTTTTAATAAGAAACGAAACATATTGCATTAAAATAAAAGTGGAATTACATGAAAGACAGTTGGATAAGAAATCCAACCACAAAAGAGCAAAAATACAATGAAAGACAAAAACATAAAAAGTCTATAGATCACACGAAACTCTACATCCCGATAAAATAGCAAACAGTGGGATTCCTTTGAAATCTTTAGAAACTGATGCCCAAAATGACGAAATAAAATGAATTTGATCCCATAATCTATTCAAACATTCACACCGATCTTCAAAGATTCTTACATTCCTTTCTTTTCATATAACCCAAAAAGTTGTTATGATTGCACAATTTCAAAGAGTGATGCCCTTATCAAGAAACCAGAGTCCTTTAAGTCTTCCACAGGCAAACAAATGAACGATGTGGGAGGAACCCATTTCAAACCCACCAAGTTAAGCAATTTATACTACAAAGACGCTGCAAGAGGGCAATGAAGAAATAAATGGTCAATACTTTCATAATCACCTTTGTACATCACACACCACTGAGGAGAAAGAAAAGTATTAGGCCTCCTTTTTTGAAGCAAATCATTATTATTAATCTTCCCATGTGCATCAGTCCATGCAAAAACTTGCACCTTAATAGGCACTTTTGTCTTCTAAATCATCATAGCAAGAATGAAAAGGGGACAAGAGGGCTTAACAATCATAGAATCATATAAAGATTTAGTGGAGCAAACATCCGAAGACTCGAGAACCCAGTGATGCAAGCATAATAATGCATATTATAGGTCTTATATCATCCACCTTAGTTATGCTAGTGACTTAATTCCTTTGTTTTAGTTTAGTTTTGTATTTTACAGAAAAAATTGATGTTTGCTGGTGAACACATGTAAAAGTGGGGCTTTGCACTCATTTCGATGTCATGGAGAACGTGGAGGATGAGCTTGAAGGTTCAGGAATCAAGCTAAGGCCACTGCAAGTATAACCGAAGAAAAGACTTGTTCTACCGATACGTCTTCTACCGGTTCACCTGAAGGCAGAAATTGATTCTACCAACAGAAGGTCATTCTTGCCGTTAGAAGTAAAACATTGAGTTGTTCTACCGGTACGTTTGAAACAAAAAGGTGTTCTACCAGTAGAAGAAACAACCATTTGCAAATAATTTTATTAGTAACACAAGCTGCAAAAATTTTAATATCAATTTTATTTGTACCAATACTTATATCACCAACATGAGTATTGGACCATACCATGATGGAAAATACATATTTATCTGCTTATTTCCTACCTCACAAAACAGAGAGTAAAGCAAGTTTGGCAAATTGAATCTACCAGTATTGGCCCTGAGCACGTTAAAAATATGTTGATTGTCAGTTTTCAGAATTCATTCATTGGAGATGGTCGTAATTGCAAAAACAAGCTACAGAATGGCATTATGACAGGGTGTCAATTAGAAAGGTTGAGTAGAATTCCAATACCTGCCATGTGGACACTTACCTATTCCCATTACTACTACACAAAACATTTGATAAATGACAATACTGTGATGCAGTGTTATGCCACCTATTCTGTGTTTTTTAATAGTCTCATATAACTCATATCATTTGCTAGAAGTCATATGTTTGGTGACCAAATCTGTTGGCCAACGCTAACACTGTCCTGAAAACATTTTCTTTTGAGTACTAATGGTAGAAAAATCATTTTCAGATCACCATAAAGTTTGGTCCCCTAAGCAAGACTTGGGGTTTCCTGACTTTTATCATTTGAACTTCAAATTTATATTCTCAACAGTATCAATATCCACCATTGTTGAAGAAAAAAGAACTTGAAATGCCTGATTGAAAACCACCTTCAAATTACATTCTGGTATATCCACTTGCAAATGGAAATCACACTGGCCTAACTACACACTCTCTGTCGCAGTGCACAGAGTAATTAATCCACTATTGGTCTGACATTGTCATCCATAGTTAAAAAAATTCAGAATATCCATCAGATCATTGAATATAAGAAACACCAGCAGATAAATTCAAAATGTAAAGAAAAAATTTGAAGATCAAACATACCATCCTGAGGAATAAGAGGATAATCAGAGGCATCAAGATTAAGAAACCAATCCCACTCTTTCTTCCACCTCAACAAAATGGCAGCCCCATGAAGCACTAATCCCAAAGATGAAGAGCCCTCTTCGTGCACCGAATTCGCCTTTTCAACAACCTTCACATTCCCAGCCACAAGAAATACTTCAACAGAACTTACCATAGCAGCTAGCTCTTGTCTCTGTTTCATTGAAGCACGGTGGTTAAGGTGTAATAAGTAGCAGTTTCTAGGGTGGTAAATAGCATGAACAAGTCGGAAAATCCGAGGTACGTCGCCGTCGGTACCAGAGATGAAGTAGGCTATTTTAGGTGGAGGTGGGAAGAGGTTTGAGAAAGGAGAGGAGTAATATAAGTGGTGGTGGTGGTGGTGGTGGTGGAAGAAGATGAGGAGGAGAGAGATGAGAGAGATTGGGAGGAGATAGAAGAGGAGGATTGGTTTGAGATTCGACATGGTGATGGGTTTCGAGGTCTCTGATTACTGGGTTTATGGTCTTTAATGAGCATAGTCAGTTAGGGGAGAGAGAGAGAGCAAGTGAGGGTACACGTGATCGGTTTTCAGTTTTTAAAAAATATAAAAACTGAAATAGTTTTGATTCTTTTTTATAAAAAATGAAAATAAAAAATTTATTTGGTTGTATTTTTTATAATAAAAAAATAAAAATAAAAAAAAATAAAAAAACTTGTTTGATAAATATTTCTAAATTATTTTATGAACAAAACAACGATTTTTTTTATTTCCAAAATCTGAGGTTGATTTCAAAACAATTTTAATTAAAAAAAATAAAATAATTATCAAATGAGTTTAAATTTCAAAATTTGTAAAAAATTGAAAATAAAAACAAAAAAAATAGAAACAGAATCGTTATCAAATGGACCATAATTTTTTTTCTTTGATTGGCATTTTAATTTTTCCAATAAAATTTGTTTCCAACTTTTATATTCGTTGATTAACTCATAATCCTTAAATTAGTTTTTTTTATATATACAATCCTTAAATTAGTTGAAAAAAACTTAGAAAATTTGGTAAATTTTATAGACACTCCCTCGAGATTAACCTAATTACATAGACATTCCTTATAATTTTTAAAATTTCACTATCACCCTTATTAGATTATGTCGGTTAACCGACTAAATAGAGATATTATTTTACTGAATTTCTCTTCAAGACTCTACCCTGATTGTTTACCCTTTAGCTCGTTATAGTTTCTAAATTACCCTACACAAACCTCAATTAAATTTAAAATTTAGTTTCATTAAATTAAAATTAATTTAAACTTCAATTTCATCAAATTGGCATTTAACATCATTAATTCAAATATTAATTTTGTCACACAAACATTAACTTCATCAATTTAACACCAATTTAATTTTATTAAATTAACATTTTAAAATTTAATTTTGTTAAATTAATATTTAATTTATTTAATTTTGAATTTAGTTTCATCAAATTGAACTTCAATTTTATTAATCAATTGACATTTAATTTCATTAATTCAAATATTAATTTCATCACACTAACACTAATTTCATCAATTTAACACCAATTAATATTTAATTTTATCAAAATAATATTTAAAAAATCATTTTTGACAAATTAATATTTAATTAATTTAATTTATAATTTAGTAATGTAAAGAATGAGTGAGTACAAGTAGTTCAGTAGGAAAAATTTTCCAAACCTAAATAAGGTTTAGAAAAAGATAAAATAGGTAGGGCTCAATTTACAAAATAACATATAATATTTGAAGTAAAATATGTAACATCATAATGATCTCAAATTTTGATATATAAGCAGAAAATTCATAAAGGAAACCCCGCAGAGCCACAAAATTTTAGAAAAGTGTGTATATTGATTCATTAGTATTTAAAAGCCATAAAGGTTCGAAAGATTTGGTAAAGATATGTCAAATTTTCCCCAATTATACAAATAGAATTTAAATATACATGTCCTTCAATTGTATCTTCTAAATTGTTTATTACGGTCCATATTTTCCCTCAAAAGGATAATTTAAACAAATAACTAAGACAATACTTGAGCTAAGATCTAGTTATATCTAAAATTTGTTTTCAGCCCACACCCTTGAGCTTAAATCGATAAATCTTACAATCCTCTAAATACCCCTGCACATCCATATTTGTACATTTATATCAATTTTAATATCTCTATTATTCATTTTAATTCTCATCCCTTAGTGACTTTTACAAACCTCTCAATTTGATTCACCTTACATATAAGTAGATAGTGCTCACAACATTCATCTAAAGTTAATCTCAGACTGTCTTTTCTATAGAATATGGTTTCTTTTCTATACCCAAAAATTATTTCGACAACACTTGTTGCACCAAAATGTCTTTAAATGTATTTTGTAACATGCTAAAGATTTTTCTCAAAGGCTTCATCTCAATTTTATCTATCAAGATGACAACGCCATTTATATGACTAGTTATTGTTCACGTGCGTTACACGTAGGTCAAATATATAGAACAACTGCAAGACATTAAAGTAATATCTAACAAACTGCATAATTTTTTGAGATACCATAGATGAAAAATTACCAATTGTCAAAATCATAACAAGAAAAATTTAAAGATCGTAAAATAGACATGCTCATTGGTGTATTTTGATAAATAAACTAGCACTACCCGACAATTTGAAGACCATGTATTTCTCCAAAAGAACTGTCGGAGATAAGATCTAACTAGTTATTAGCCGTTAATTCAATTAAATATGAATGATGAAAATGATATTTGAATACAAACTATTATAGTATAGATACAGATGTACGATATTAACTTTATACAATTGTTTTGGGGTATTTATGTTAATAAAAAAAATTCATGTAAGTTACTTTTATTAACGTACACGTACGTTGCATGTGAAACACAGTGCATAAATATTAAACATCCGAAGTATGAAACACGTTCTCCAATAACACAATCTTTATAGACAGTAGTGTTTTTTTATATATATATCAGAAACATGATGATTAAACAAACAAGAACTGTGTTCTAAAAGGAAAACGATGGCCAAAATAATAATTTTATAGAATATTTAGTGAAAATAAATCGTTTATCCAACCTTATAATCTTTCCTAGTGATGTCATCCATGCTAAGCCTTGTGAGGTTGTAATTGTGCCATTTTTCAACCACCTCCATCTCATCACATTGTTTCGAGCCCAAGGAATACCAAATTTGTATGGTATTGCTCGTCTACAATGTGGAGATTCGATTCATGTAGCTTGTATACACTGTTTATTAAAAAATTGCAATATGATGGGTGAATTATTCAGAACACGGGGCTTTCCCATTCAGAAACACAACTTTCGTAAGTCCTACTTCATTGCTTATGCTAGGTCAACCCTCACTTTCTTTAACATTCCCCTCAAGTAATGATATTTTGGCAGGAGAACATACGGAATAGTAAAATCAGTGCTGAGTTGGAAAAGCCCGTGGATGTTATAAATTCAACTTGGCCATTGAGTTTAAAACTTGGTCCTAGCGTTGTCTGTACCTTGATTTCCTCCACGTGAATATGATTTTTCAAGATTGAAAATGTAATTGAAAATTATATTTTCACGATCTAAAAAACTATGTAAATCAAATATCAAGCTCAATAAAAATTTGTTGAAAATGTCAACAATTAAACATATAATAAATAAACCCGTAAAAAAAAAAAAATTGTGCATGGACCCAAACTTTTAAAATTAAAATTAACCATTACCCAAATAATCAATCAATATCCTATTGAAAGAAACATCACCACATAATATTCTGCAACGACCTTCATGAGAAACAAACCCCTAAAGAAGAAAAGCAATTGTAAACACTAAAAATCAAGTAAAGAACATTTGAAACGGGAGCACCAAAACATTTGAAACATGAACATTAATAGCATAGATCAAATGAGACCCAAAAACCTGAAGCACTGCATAACTCCTAAATTTTAGTCCCTCTTACTTTATTGTCGCAATTGAAGCTGATATTGCATCAGCCATTGAGTTGGCTTCACGATACACATGCTTTAGTTCGTGAGAGAGAGAGGAGAAAAGGAAGAACCAGTTCAATTGAAGTATGAAACATCAAAGGCATGAATTGATTCAACATTTTATTCACTGTTGAAAAGAATATGAAAAGAATAATTAAAGTTTCGTTTGGTAGCTCATATATTTACTAAATCAATTACAATAGATGACAGAGAAAAGGGACATAATTGAAAGTGTCTAAACACATTGAATTATGTTCAGTTTCTTTGGCCTTGTAATTGATATAATCCAAGTACCTGATATATTTATTCAATGCACAATGAATAATTATATTTTATATAAGGATAAGAAAAATATTAATGGTGACTCTTGGTTTTATCATATTAATTAGTACGGAATAAGAAAAATGAAAATATGTCTAGAATAACAACGCAACAATCAAGAGACCACGTAACAGTTAAGATTACAAATAATATAGTAATAGTGGTGTTATTTTAACTCCAAAAGGATAGAATTGGTATTAGTTATTTTTGTATGGCTATTATAGTCAATCAATTTTTTTTTCACTTTTGTTGACATTTTATAGTAGTACTAGTTATTGTTTGTGTCTAAAGACACAATATAATAAAAAATGGTAAACAATAAACATATTTGTATTCATATTCAAAATCAAATAAAAAATATAGAGAAGAGATAAATAAATTTAAGCATCAATTTGTAGTGGGGGTGAGAGGTGGTGGGTGACAGTGGTGATGGTAGGAGATGGTAATGGTTGTGGTGAGTGGCAATGACGACAGCGGTGGTGGCGATTGCGACGGCGGTGGTGGTAGAGGTAGTGGTAGGGCGGTTTCAAACACTATTATTTTTTTAAAGTATTTATGAGAAATAATTTATAGAAAGACTTTTAAAATATCACTCTAAACACACCCTTAGGGGCCTATTTTTCCTATTAAATTTAAGGTGTTAATATTAGCAGTTAGATTAACTTTAAAATAAAATTTAAAGCGATTTCAACCGAGAATAACAAAAGTTATTTTGTTTATCTTTTGAGATTTGAATTGTAAACTACTTTATTATATAGATAGATATAGATTTGACAAAATATTTCTACTTTATTATATAGATAGATATAGATATAGATTTGACAAATATTCCTTGTCTACATTTACAGGGAGTATTCCGACCACCTTTTTCACTATTGAGAAAATTTGAGTACAATGATACAAACCTCACCACTCAAATGTAAATATACCAAACCCGAGTCTTTGGCCCCTGTACACCTCACCCAACTTACCCACCCAATACTGTAAGGAAAAGATAGTTTTTTATTTTCTGGATTCTTGTTCTTAATTTTGAAATTTGATGCTGAAACTTGAAATATTGAAGCCTATATATAGGCATAAACTTGACGTTAATTAAGGTGGCTAAGGTGTTTGATTGCTATACAAGGTGATCAATGATGATGAGGGCAAGGACGGGGAGACATTTTAGAGCCTAAAGCATAAATAATAAATAATAAATATATTTTTTATTTTTTAAAATACAAAAATATTAATTAGTTTTTTATATTCAAGTTTTTCTTAACATAGTTGAACTTTATGATGAGAGAGAGAGAGAGAGGAGGAGGAATGATTGAAAAATTATGATGGTAAATTTAAATTTAATTTTTTTCAGGGGTTAAAACTTGATTTTGAGTAGTTTTAGTTTTACTATTAAGTTTTTACTTTTTGTATACAAAAAATTGATTTTAAATTTCATTGGCCGAATTAATAGGCTCAATCCACTTATATTAAAATTTTTTGTTTTGGCTTAAATTTAATTTTTTTTGTGGGACCTATTTTTTATGAATATAGATTTAAAAAATATTATTTGGACCTAATTTGATAACCTGATTTAGCGACTTAATGATGTACAACCATTAGATTGGTTGTGAGCTCTATCTAACATTGAAACTCACAACTAAAAAATTTAAAATCTTTTATTGGACATCTATATGTATATGCCTTGCTTGTATATATAGTTATTTATATCTATATATCTGTATCCTCAAAAAATAAAAAAGTAAAAACTATAATTATACATGAAAATAATTCACGTGCAATACAAATGTGCATCAACTAATATATATACTATTTTTAATTTTGTCCTCAATTTATAACCTAATGTCTATTGCACCCTTCAAGTAATTAAGTTAGGCCCCGTTTGATAACGTTTAAATTTTTCGTTTTTCGTTTTTATTTTGATATTTAGAGAAAACAGGAAAAAAAACTTGTTTGGTAATTGTTTATGTTTTTTGTTTCTGTCACCTTTTGATAAACGAAGGACGATTTTCAAAAACCAAAAAAAATTATTTTTGGTTTTCGTTTTTGATTTTTCAAAAATGAAAAACGGAAACGTTACCAAACGGGGCTTAGCAATTGAAAAGTCAGTAGATAAACAAAGCATGTCGGACCGTACAAGTTCTAGACATTAATATTTACCGTTAACGGAGTCGTCGTCTAAGCATAAGGGGGTGAAGTGCCTATTAAAAAAATACAAGCGGGCAAAGTGCAAATGACCCAAAC
Organism: Ilex asprella; assembly: GCA_023539305.1. Lineage (NCBI taxonomy): Eukaryota > Viridiplantae > Streptophyta > Magnoliopsida > Aquifoliales > Aquifoliaceae > Ilex > Ilex asprella. The sequence goes on from CM042185.1 coordinate 7,893,061, forward strand.
CACAAGGGGTAAAACAGAATTTCCCCACCACCCCAAAAAAAAAAAACGGAAAGGCGTAAAACGGCGTCGTTTTTAGGGCTGGAAAGAGGAAGGAAAAAGGAAAAGACTTTGATCGTTTATTCGACTTCGTTCCCTTCCCTCCCAAGTCCCACCAGTCCAGCGACAGAGAGAGGAAGAAGATTTTGTCTTTGGTCGACGTCGACTGCAAGGAAGCTCCTGTTCTGCGACTTCGATCAACTGCGACTGCAAGGAAGAAGACCATACCAGATCCGCGACTGCAACTTCGAACCTCTCTAGATCTGCGACTTCTAACCTCGATCGAACCTCACCAGGTTCGTTTCCTTTTTTGGGTTAGTGTTTTAAATTTTCAAAATTTGGGAGGTATTTTGGGATTAGATATTTAGGGTTAACATGATTCTGCTGCATGATGTATATGCTGTATTTGTTTTGGTATATTATTATTTTAATTAATCGTATACTCATTGTACCCGTGTCTTATGCTCCGTCTGGAATGATAAAAAAAATGGAGAGATGGAAAGTTGGATGGATAGAAAGTTGGAGGTATAGATAAAATATTATGATAGGTAATAAAGGAAAATTGGAATGATGGAAAGGTAGATGGGCGAATTTTCCGTCCAAATCACCGAAATCAATCTCTCCAAATTTGGAAAGAAAGTGAATTGAAAGTTAATTATTTGTGTTAAAATATATCTTATTTATCAATATATCACTTGATATATACGTATATTATGTATATATTAATTTCATATATAAATACAATGATAAAATATGTATTTATATTTTTTTTAAAAAATAAAAATAAAAAAATTATTTTTTCCATCTTAGCAAGTATAAAAAAAATTAATTATTTTTATTTTCCATCAATCATATCAAACACAAAAGAAAGAAAATGTATTATTTATATTTTCCTTCCTTGAAGGATAGAAAGTGTTTTTCTCTTACTTTCTATTGCTCGTGCTTTTCATCCTTCCTACTAAACGGAGTATTATATTTTTGAAATTTGCCATATCCCCATAATTGGATATGACACCCGTAACTAATTTGTACGTTATTCCAATTTAGGATCGAAAGTTTTTTTTGATGTAATAGTTTCACAACTGGTTTCATATTGTTATTGTCACAAATACCAGTTTTTTAGCCTAATTATTATTTTTTATTATATGACCGGTCCGACCAATTAACTGAACCATTGACCCATTGACCTAGTCTCTTTGTTGGGTTGACGTCCAGGTCAGGTTTAAAAACTATGGGTGCACCCAATAAATTATCTGGAATGCAGAGTTATGAATTTGCTGAATTGTTCGTCTATATCAGAATTTTTTGAATCATAGTTAATTGTATGTGTTGATTGATTAACATTTTCCTTTTTTTGATTTGATTTAGATTTGTGGGTACCGATGGCAGCTCCGGGGGGCCATAATTCACTCTCTGATAATATGCAAAACTTACAAATTAATCGGCCCAATAGGCCGGTGGTCAGTTCCGGTGGCCCTATAAGGCCTCCTCCTCCCTTTGCACAACAACCCCCACCATTTTCTGGTGTGGCCCCTGTAACCCGACCGGGCTCACCAGCACCACCACCACCACCACCCGGTGTCTTTCTTAGGGCTACGGGGCCTCCTAGTGGTCCCCCTCAAACATCACTGCCACCAAATGTGGCTCCTAGATCTATGGTCTCGCCTGTTACTCAGCCGCCTCCACCTTTTGCAGCCAGGCCTTCGCCTCCACCACCAGCCCCTGGATCATTTCCGTTGCCTATGGGTGGTCCGGTTCCACCCCCTTCTAGGTCACCTGCTAGTGCGTTCCCATCCGGTCCTCGCCCTGGGCCTTATCCAGTGACAACAGGTTCGGTGGTGTCTCCTGCAGGCACCATTCCAGGTTCGATTAGTAATGGACCACCAACCTTTGGGTCGGGGATTATGCAAGGTGGGCCCCGTTTTCCTTCTGCTGTCAGTACAGCATGGTCACCCCCTGTTGGACCTCCACCACCTCCCACAATGTTAACGTCCAGGCCTTCCGGGGCTCCTCCCCACCCTCCAAGCATGAGTACTCCTTTTGGAGGTGGGCCTCCTAGTGCATCAGCAGGTCCTGCACAACCTGCCCCGCCATTTTCAACAGCACTACAGAGTGTGCTGCCCCCTCCAGGTTCTTCACCATTTGCAGCACCACTTCAAGGTGTACCTCCGTCTTCAGGTTCTCCATACGGGCCTCCAAATTGGACAATGCAGCCGAGGCAGGTAAGTTTTTGGAAGTTCTTATTTTTTCCGTGCAATCATTTTATGTTGCAATCAAATTTATTTTGCTACTTTTCAATATTTCAATTATATATGACTTGAACTTTCTTGAAGTTTGAATTGTTGATTGATAGATAACCTATATGTTCCAAATGCATGATTAAGAATGTTACCTACCATATTTTTGGAGTTAATTGCTCTAGTGGGGAGCAATGAAGTTGATAGACTAAGACAAGGATTTAAAGATCATTTGGTGAATATTGGGATTCGTGGTGGTTTTGCAAGCAGGGTTATGAGGAAATTTTAGTTTATGAATTGATGCCACAATCATGGATTATTGCTGGCAGCAGTGTTATTTAAGGCGTAGAGTGAATCGGTCTCTTGAGGGCCTACGCGAGAAGTGAGAAGCGAAGCGAGCGCTTCATCGAAGCTGAACAATATAAAAAATAAGTAAATAGTTTAGTTTGCTACTTTGATTATTCTTAAATATTTAAGTTTTAACTTTACAAGTACAAAATATTTAAATGCAACCAAAATAATAAACATCAACAAATTTTAAATAGACAAGATATTAAATATTGAACATTATTGCATTCTAAAAATAATCAATTAACATAATCGCGTTATCTAAATGTAAAGCTAACAAATATGAGTTTGACTTCCACTGTGATTGATTAATATCACCACTAAATAGATCACTCACAAATTGATTAATCAAAAAGAACATATAACAAATGATTAACCAAAAAAATTGATTAACAAGAACATTCACATCAAAACTAAGCATTCAACATCATGTAATCATAATAAGACAGATTGTCATATGATACTGTTAGATGAATCAATCAATTTATTTTATATATATTCACATATAACATCATCTGTGTTAGGGTTTGGTTAATGTTAAGGCAGAAGAAAGAGGAGAAACTAAAAAAATACAGTCAGACATTCGTTTTTTTCATTTGGCTTGCTTCTTTGCTTCGTCGCCTAGGCTTACTTTTTCCTCGCTTTACTTAACTTTGCTTTGCCTGGATGTTCAAAGAGACCTAGGCTCACATTGCTTCGTTTCTCACCTAGGCGCTCGCCTAGGTTACCTTTTCACAACACTGGCCAACAGGGTGGATGGAGGTTGGGGGAGATGTCAATCTAGTGGTGCGTGTTGTTGGAAGATTGTTAGATTTTGATTACGTTTCAGATGGTGGAAGTTTGTTGATGGTGAAATGAAGAGTGTCATGCAAGTGAAAGAAAATGTGAGGACACAAAGGTCAAAAGGCTAACACACTTTCTGAATTAGATGAGTTCGAAACAACAATACTAAGTGGGGCATTGTAGTCCACTAATATCAGGTAGAGCAGTAATGTGGTTCTTGCCTTTTATGCTTCCTTCGTAATTTGGGGATAACTGATAGTCTAATTCAATGAGAATGGAGTTGGAGATTATAAAGAAGGTTCTCTTGATAGACTTGCTGCGATGAAGGTATTCATGGCATTTCCAACTGTAGTGATTAATGAGTTATTTTTTTGAAAGTTTAGAGATGCTTGGATTATGATGATTAAGAATCAGATTGGACATTCTTTAAGAGAGTAAATGATTCAAGACACCGGCAAGAGACAACGCTTGATTGTTCCGAAAAGATCTAATGGGATTGGGTGTTGATGGACTCGGACTACATTTCTAAAAGGGATTGTAAGATTGAATCTTAGCTTTGATCCTTCTCACTCAGAAAATAGAGGGGATGTCCTATGATAAACTAAGCGTAACATTTCTTTTGTTAGTGCTGTTAAGAGACAAACACCAACAAAGGGTGTCATGAAGTTTCAGATAATACAAGGAGTGTCTAAATTTAAGTTAGAAGTGTTAGTGTGATTACTAATGTTACTTTCATTGTCTTATCCCTAAAAAGGAGAATTCTTTGACGATTAATGATTTTAGGTTAATTAGTTTGGTTACTTGGTTGTGTTACATTTTGGCAAGTGTTTTATAGAAGATTATGGAGGGTTTTGTTTGATACTATTTTGCGAAGGGACAACAAATTCTTATTGTACTGCTAGTGGACAATGAGGCTGTTGAAGAATGTAGGATAGCTAGTAAGGGGGGCATCTATTGGATCTAGTTTTAGAAAAGAAAGGATTTGGGTGCAAATGGAGAGGGTGGATTTGCGGATTTTTGTCTTACAATTTTCGTTTTGAATGAAAAAATGAGAAGTGTCGTGGTGATTCTAGGGAGTTTAGGTCAGGTGATCTCATATATAATTTCTGTTTACTTTAGTGTTTAATGTCTTGAGTAGATCACTGGAGAGAGATAGGGAGGTTGTTCTTGTTAATGGTTTTGTGGTTGGGCGGTATAGCGTCTCAATATCTCATCTATAGTTTGCCAATGCCACTATGTTTTTTTTTTAAAAAAAAAATAAGGGAATGTGTGGGACATTCTTACTTTAAAGTCCCTTTTTCAAATAATTGAATTGATTTTGGATTGGAAGTTAATGAGTTGAAGTCCCATTGTTGGTATTATTCGCTGCATGATAAGCTAGGTAGCTTGCTGGGTGTTCTGGGTTGCTCTCCGAAAAACTGGCCTTGTAAAATATTTGGTGCTTCCGTTAGGGCGAATTCTAGATCTGAAGGTTTTTGGGCCTTGTGACTGGTAAAATGGGAACAGATTGTATGAATGGATGAAAGCTTTGTTATCAAAAGTTGGAACATGGACGCTAGTGTAGTAAATTTTATCCAGTATTCTTATCCACTATATGCCTTGTTTTACTATTCCTTCAAAGGTAGCAAGAGAATTGAAAAGTTGATGATAAAGTTTCTATGGGAATGGAATGGTGAAGGGAAAAGTGATTATTTGGAGAAGTGAAAAACTAGTTTTGCGACCAAGGAATAAAGTAAGTCTTGCATAGGTGGCTATTGCTAGAAATATTGTCTTGGATTGGGAAGTGGCTGTGGAAGTTTGATATTGAATTCCGGTTGAGGTATATCATCATAAAAATAAGTGAGATTTATGGTGATGAATGAGATTCTCATAGTTGATTGTGGAAATTCTCAGAGTCCGTGAAAAGCTTTTCACCTCGCTCCCTGATAAAAGTAATACTAGCAATGTCAGCACCAAGATAATACTAGCAAGTTAGGGCTGCTGGGGAGTCTCCACTTGGATGAAGCTTTCCGTTTGCTGGACTCCCAAGTTAGCAAGATATGCACATTGATTGCCTTCTCTTAAGGTATCCTCAAAGACATTTTTTTTTATCACAACACTTGTCCTAGCATAAAGGCGAACATGACAGGAGGAGAAGTGCATAAATTTGATCCTCAGTGTGCTCAACCAAACTGCTTTAGATTCATGTACATAGACTTATTTTGTCATTCTGCTCCATACAGAGCCATATTTTACATTGCTTTTGAGGATAGCCCACTGCTTTTATTTTTTGCGATCTCCACCTTGTATCTTGAGAATTTTGACAGGAGTGTGAACTGATACAAACAAAGGGGGAGAGTAATTATGTGTAAATATGCAATTCTATGTTTCTTTGCTATTTGTGGGTATAACTGGTGTTTTCATAAACATTTTATGCTGGCCTTTTAATTGTTCTTTTAACTAGTTCTCACCAGAAAAAAATTCTAAACCTGAGCTTCTTAATGCATTATTCCATTCTAATCTTGAAATTTGAAGTTAAAGTGACTTTTGTTTATTCATGGTTAGTGATTTCAATTCGACGGATGGTCTTTTTATTTTCAGTGTCTGTAGTTTTGTAGTATAAACTCAAAATAAAGCCCAATAAGTATCCACATTTTTATCTCAATTCTGGATTTTCTGAATTTAGTGTTTTCTTTAGGTGGCCCCACCTCTACCAATTCCTGGTTCTTCTCAACCACCAAGGATGTTTGGAATGCCACCTCCAAATCAATCTTTGGCTGATATACCACCTGCAATGGGTCATACAGGAGCTGCAGTGACAGGGCCATCAAAAATTGATCCAAATCAAATTCCGCACCCTATTCCAAGTTCCTCAGTAATTTTGCATGAAACTCGTCAGGGCAATCAGGCCAATCCTCCGCCGGTAATTTTCCTGAACCTTAGCCTGATTCGAAAAGGAATTACTTTGTTGTGTGTGTGATCTGCTGGGTTGAGTTATTCCTCTTACACCTTTAGTTGTTATAATTTTCATTTATTTAATGTTAGCTGCAATGTGTATGTTTAGGCCCCAATATGTTATAAACATGCATAAGCCTGCCTTGATTTGGTATACAGTGAAATCTAAGGTTTAGGATTATATGTTGCAGATAGTCTGATCTTTCCTGATTACTTGTTTTGTTTTGAAGCCGGCTACAAGTGATTACATAGTCACAGACACGGGAAATTGCAGTCCTCGTTACTTGAGGTGTACTATCAATCAGGTCATGATCAAGTATTTATAGTGCATAAATTTATCATTGTTTTTGCATCTGAAATCACTCTCTTTTTGCTGTAATTGTTTATGTGATTTTATAAATTAGTTCCCTACTTTGTTAGAGCTATTATGGGGGCTAAATTTGATACTGGTTTTTTTTTTCTTTTCTTTCTTCCTGTTGTTTCAACAGGTCCCATGCACTGCTGATCTTTTGACCACATCGGGGATGCAGTTGGCTGTATTGGTCCAACCCTTCGCCCTTCCTCATCCATCCGAGGAGCCTATTCAAGTATTGCATGGATTTATTTTCTCTCTGATTATTCTTTATGGCCTATTTTGTCGTCCTAAACACTTATGTATTATATAGGGTTAGATTTATAATTTGTTTTTCTTTACTTTCTTCAAGGAGTATATCAATTGTTCAGCACTAATTACTATGCATTAAGTCATAAAAACAGTGTCTTGCAAATACTTGTACTTAGCACGTACTTTACAATTATATGTTCTGGATGTGCATACAGTAATCTTCTCAAGTTCTCTATTTTAGACAGCTGGTTGTTCGACTTCTTATTTTTTGGGCTTCCTTAGTTCATACTGTACTGGAAATTACTGTGACTATCGTCCAGATTTTCTTTATTTTGCAAATAAGAATATAAGAAAAATCAACAAAAATCTGAGTTACAAGGTTGAAATGGAGATACATGTATTTATACCGAATAATAGTTTTTTAACTTATAGAACGTGATTCTTGATTTTGTAAACATTAATGTTTACTTAGGTTGTGGATTTTGGGGAAAGTGGTCCCGTTCGATGTTCTCGTTGCAAAGGCTACATAAACCCTTTCATGAAGTTTATTGATCAGGGAAGACGTTTCATATGTAACTTTTGTGGTGAGTATCAGTTTTTCTGTCTTGTCCTCCTACACTAGTAGTATTAATGTTTAGATTTTATATGCATCTTTTGTGGTCGAGACAATTTTACTGTTAGCAATGATTAAGTATTCAGTTGGGGATAACAAGCATTCTTTGGCCTCATCGACTGCTAAATAATTTGGAAGTTACTAGATTCAATTCATATAATTTAAATGGCGTTGCCCTCGATGCTAAGAGCTTCTATATTTTAATGTTGTAGTTATTTACATTAGAACTACAGATTTTTGGTTAAGTCACATATTATTTGAACATGATTTTGGCTTTATATGCTGTATTTATCAAGGTCTGTTTTATTTGTAGGTTTTACGGATGAAACTCCCCGTGACTATCACTGCAACTTAGGTCCAGATGGTAGGCGCAGAGATGCAGATGAAAGGCCTGAGCTATGTAGAGGAACTGTCGAATTTGTTGCCACCAATGAGTTCATGGTTAGTAACAATAAAGTTTGCTTGGTGTGTAGTGGTATCATGTTTGCACCTTTTTTCTTTTTCCTTTTTGTTGATACACCTGGTTGCCCTTTGTTATTATCATTGAAGTGTCCTTCTCTATTTATTGTTTCGACACTAGAATTACTAGGTCTTTGAGAAACAGAAAGTTTCTCAATGGATCTAGTTACAGAGCTATCCAAGGAAAACATATTCAATTTGGATTGAAACTAGGAACTCATGAGATTTAATTTCAAAGAAAAAAGGTTTTGGATAGCAACAAGCTCAGCAAATAAGATCTTGTCCATTCTAAATCAGGCCCAACTTATTGTTAAAAAGAGTGAGAATCATTAGTACCCATCGTTAATGACTTATTACTAAGTCTCATATAATCTTTATTGATAAGCTGACAAAGTACCCTAACATACTTGAACCAAATAAACAAGGACACTAATCGAACAATAACTGTAGTAATAAACGAGTGGATGTTGGTTTTTGTCTGTTACTATTCATCCATGTGGGACCCACTTCTGGCACACATTTTTTTGATCTTCTCACTCAATCCCCTATGCACCTTTCTGGATTTCTAGACTCTCTCTATCTCACACACACCGTCACTACCACTGGCCGACAACCAACTAGCAGCCCACCTACTCACTTTTCTGTTCTCTCCCTCTCTCCTCTCAAAAACAACCACCACAGCCCAACAACCCACTGCCTACCATCCAACACTGCCACTCTCTCTCTCTCTACACCCTGTTCCCAAACCAGCCCAGAACCTGAGAATTCCAAAACCCTCTCCCCTAACCAGCAAAATCGCAATGGGGTGCTCCATGGTTGCGAACGATAAAGTAGTACTAACTGGTTAGATTTTCTTCTGGAATATTCCTTGGAAGATGATTCTAAGAAGTTTTATGTTTGACCATCTCAAATGTTTGTCAGAATCTCCTGTAAATTTAATGTAAGATCGAATGTTAGGTTGCATTGATAAGGATGAATCAAAGGTTGACGGAAGAAGGGTGGAGCCAAGATCTCTTCACAGGTAGGTTGTGTCATGGAGCTCTGCGGTTGTGAGGATTTTCATTATGGTTTGAGGGAGAAGAGGTGGGTGTTGGCGGTGGCAAAGTATGATTAGGGAAGGGGAGGTGAGTATTTGTTGTGCACTTGTGCTTGTAGTGGGATGTGCTGTGGGTGGCCAATGGGATGGGTCGTGGTGGATGTTGGTTTAAGGTGCTGTGTGTGTGAACTGTAGCGAGAGAGAGAGGGAGAGAGCCCCCATGCTGGATGGTGGGGCCATGGTGTTGTTTTTTGTGTGGAGAGAGGGAAGGAAGAGGATTGAGGAGGTGGTGGGCTGCTGTTGGCGAGTTGCTGGTCGGTGGTGTTGTGTAGCTGTGTGTGGAGAGAGAGAGAGAGAGAGAGAGAGAGAGAGAGAGAGAGAAGTCTGGAAACGTGACAAAAGCGAGAAAGATAGGTGGGAAGAGTGTGGATGGTGCAAAAGGGACTGATCGAAGGAGAAGAAAACAGACTTAAGATTAAAAAAAAGGACAAAAAATGAAAGAAAGTGGGAAGCAGAGGCATAAATAAAAATGTGAAGGCAATTATTGTTGCAGCCATCTAGATATCTATATGCGACTAGTCACCCTTCTATAACTTGTGCACATTGCTGTTTGCATCTGTTTACATCTAATATGGACCTGGTAATCACTTTTAATCTATTAAAACCATGAATATGTGTAATTTTTTATTCTATTTTATTTTATTATTTTTATAATCAATGACTAGAAATTAAATTAATTGAATATCTCAATTCAACAAATCCTTCGAATCAGACTTTTATGCATCCAATTCAATTAGGATGGCTTAAATGGATTTGGATTGCATTCAATTTGAATGAGTAAATTTCATTTCACATATTATTAAATGGATTCAGACTTGGATCAATTTTGAATAAAATTTGATCTATTGATAGGCTTATGTATCGCTGGATCGTACGACTTTGAGATTTTGTGGTCCTTTATAAAAGTATGTATATCGAGAGTGGCCTTTAACGTATAGCGATATGTTAAGACTATTTTGCTGGCAACCGTTTGGATTAATGGATTAAGATCCCGATTTATTTTTATCAATTTGTTATGAATTAAAAAGGGATCCACTCTAAATAAGTGAATTTCTATTAATAAATCGTCATTAATATATTAATAAGAAGTATTAAAAATGTGTTGATGAGATTCATAAACACAAATTAGGTTGAAATTCCTTGATAAGAATCAATACGTATTGGAATTCAATCAATGGTGAGTTTTTGTTAGGTTCGTACTCAATATACAATATATGATTACCAATCATAAATTTAGATATAATTTCTCAAATTTACCATAGAGAAAACTTGAAAAAATACTATTAGAAGAATCTTCATTCCCATCTTGTCAAGGGTGATAATTTATTACACGACTTGAACTCTACACAAAACTATTGTGTTTAAATTAAGATTGATGTTGCTTGTATTGTAAAGTATTGCTAGTGTAATTCATTTACTAAGTATGTTGTATGTGTATTTCTAATGTCAATTTACATGATATACCTAAGAATGTGACCTGTTCAATCTTTAAATTGTTCAATTAGTAAATTTCAAAATAATTCAACCCTAAGTGATTTATTTTAGTGCTATACATGCTAGATCACTTTTTCTAAGAACAATGCAACTTTAAAATTGATATTTTGATTATGTATACCTTGAATGAACAGGAAGCATCCAATGTAGGGCACCAGTTATGGTATTGGATCGGTACTATATCTAGCAATAATTTCAGATAATAAATTAAGATTTGGGTTATTTATGATAATAAATCGTGGAAATAATAAGATAAAGAGAAATAATGAAAATAATGTCGAAAAGTTACAATTTTTTTTTGGGATAACTTACATCACCCCTTGAGACTTGTTTCAAAATCACATGGATTCCCTCTTGTTTGGAAATAATATGGTGCTCTCTCAGCATAGCGTCCCATCGTTAGGATTGGTTTTAGAAGTTGTCAAACTGTAATAATATCAGTTTATGTTTACCATAAAATTTCAAAACTGCCTTTATGCTGCCCACCACCATTCCAGATAAAATATCACTTAAGCCCTAAGAAGCACGGACATCGACACGACACGACACGGACATGCTGACACTACATTTCTAAAAAAAGTAGGATATAGACACGTAGGTGACACGTTACAAAAAATTATATTTTATATATAACATTAATATAATTTATTGCAAATGTAGTGATAATGATATACAATTTATAAAAGATTCAGTATTTATTGATAAGTAAATCTTATGTCTAATTATCTATGTGAATTTTTAGACTAAAACATCTTCTTAATAGTCAATAATCATCAATTTTTTTTTGTAGACAATGTGTACTTAATATATAATTTAAATAATTGCTTTCATTTTCTCAATTACTCTTTTTTAAAATTTTTATGCATATTTTATTTTTATTATTATATTTGGAGTATAACTTTAATATGTCTAGTGTTAGTAATTATATGTTCTAAAAATTTTAAGTTTTGCTAATCACATTTCACCAAAGAAGTGTAGGAGGCGTGTCCAAAATTAAAATTTATCATCTAATTATGGATACGGATAAAAGAGTATCAGACACGTGCTCGAGAGTGTCGGAGTCCGACATGTGTCCGACACGGATACGTCACCTTCTCGAGAGTGTCCGTGCTTCATAGCTTAACCCAATAACTTTGAATTTTCGTAAAATCCCTAAAAATATCAGTTCTTTTCTTGAATGCCCCCATGCTCATGGTGACAAGCTAAATCTCAAAATCAACACCACTATGTTTTTTTTATCACCACTGTTGGAAAAAATCACCATGTCTATTTATAAACAACTTAGTCATTATTTTCTTATGGGACACAAAGGCCTTACTAGTTACCAAACATCTAAAAAATCCTCCACTACAATTTAGAAATACGGTTGCCCCTACCACAACACCACCCATCACCAAAAATGCAACCATTATTCACATAAAACAACATTGAATATCACAGTCCCATCACCACAATTTCCCTAATTTAAGCCTCTAATAGCCATCTATATCCCTTTCTTTGCTTAGTACTCTTTGAAGTAGCTACAAAGTAAGATATAATTCAACAATTGGCAAGTGAATGTTTGACATTAGTCTAGAAACTTCTACTCTCTTATGGGCTCTAATTTGTGTGCCTTGCACGCGGCCACCTCACTAGGTTTATCCGATAGGCACGTCATTGGACCAACCAATTTTCATCTAGCCCAATTGGCCGAAATCTTAGTTTTAGGCCTCAAAAGTTGAAGTCTTATGTCCCTGGCAGTTAGCTTGAGTTGCCACTCTAAGAAGAGGAGGCGTATAATCAAGGTGTATTTGTGTTTGTGTTTTGCATCTAGAGAGAAAAAGCAAAGAATTAGAATTTTGGTCGAGGGAACTAGAAAAAAGAAAAATGTAGATGAACTAGAACTGGATGGTTGCCACAAATTGTCCAATGTTATGGGGAATTTAGATTGTTTGGCATGTGGAACATGGTGAAAAACAATAGTGTGGGTGCTTTTGGGCTCTAATTTGTGTGGATGCTTTGGTGATTTTACTTTTCTAAACAGATGATTAGTTACTGAACGAAAATTACAAGTTTTGTATTACCGGTGTTGCAAACCCTCGGAAGTACCTTGGTGAATTTTGTCTTTGTCCAATTTTTTTTCTTTATTCTTCTTCTTTGTTCTCCCTAATTTCTCCTTTTTCTTGCAGTACTTCTCTTTTCAAGTGTTGCTTCTCTTTTCAAGTGCTGCTTCTCCTCATTTCTTCCTCACCTTACATACAAACCAAACTAAACCAGACTAAGCCTTATGTTCTAATTATTTGGGGTCAGCTTATATCATTGTTTGGACTCATCATAGT